>CM035146.1:73586422-74186422 GCA_020205605.1 Panax ginseng
GCAAATTCACAAAATTCACGAAACAAGCTATATCCAACTAAAGTCAAACATCCACCAAGTTCAAGAGTCCAATCAGGGATACTTATGCTTTACTTTTCATTACTTGGGCTTTTTGCTCTTTTCCGCTTTATTATTATTTTTTTAACCATAATCGTGTGCGATGTCTCATTCCATTAGGCTAACAAAGTCACCCCTTAGCGAGCTTTCGACCAACGACTCCTGCACCATATAAGACCTTAGGGCGCTTAGGTTTTAAGATACCCCTTGAGCGTCTTTTCAAGTAACAAAGGCCCCAAACAAAACTAGCCACGGTAATTTTTTTTTTTTTTTTTTAATAGATAGTTGGTGAGTGCGTTTCGCTCCATCTCACGCTTGTGTTTATGGGGAGTGTTTCTCCTCAACCCACCATAAGACTCAACATGTTTTTTTTTTTTTTTAAAGCTTATATACCCCAAAATTTCCCCCAAACTTAAGTTTTTATCAAAATTTAGCCATCTCCTTTATTCATGTCTTTCATTCCTTCAAACTAGTATTATCCTTAAAAAATCCATTATGTATCAATTTAAACTTAATCGCTTAACATAGTCATTTATTAACGTATAACCTTGATTATACCCGCCAAACAGAAAAGATTCAATTCATAACAAGAAATCACATCAAAGCCCTAATATTCAATACTATACTTATCTACTTAACTCCAGCCTCATCATTGGCCAAAATAAACTTTTACTATCTAACGCTTGGAATCATGCAAATATAAACTAACTGCAACAAACATAGTAAACTAACTACTATTTTTACGATTTTTAAATTTTTTTTAAACAAAAAAAAAAAAAAAAACGAATGCAACAACTAAATGTAAATAACCCAAAAACATAACGAACTACAATGTAAATAACTAACTATATGCAATACGACACTAAAATGCCCCCAAACTTAAACTAGACATTGTCCTCAATGACTGAAATAGAAAAAATTAAAGCAGAGGACTTCCCTGAAAATATAGCAATCTTCCTCCTCGCCCGCTTAAGTTTGGAGAATAAAGCTAAGACATGGAACAAATTGGGCACCACACTTGAATAACCTGTAAAACCATGATAGAAGCAATTTTATTAAATCCTAAATAAATGCAAATTCAAAAGTACTAATATAAAACGTAATAAAAACTAAAAATAAAAATTAAACTTAGGTTGCCTCCCAATAAGCGCTTGTTTTATAGTCTCACTGACTTCTTCAATTCTCATCCAATTCCCTACGAAAGTTGAGGAACCCTCCATCCATCGGAATAATATAGCTTTTGGTAGGTTCCCATTTGTAATAGCCATTATATTAAAGTCACCTAGAATGCTTTCTTGAGATAAGATCACATTCAAGAACGCCCAAAGATCTAGGTGGTTTCTCCATTGTGTCTGCGAATATATTCTCGCATAGAGGCTTGTCGACACAACAATTTCTTCTTCTTCTATCTTCTCTAGCTCATCGCACCATGGTTTCAAGGTGTACTTGCTTTTACATCACGTAGAGAGTATTGCCGATTTACATGACTACTAATCGAACAAGGTTTTGCAAATCTAATCGGACTCTTGAACTGTGGAGGATAAGGCACTTGAGGCATAAATAACATTGGCTCATCATCATTGGTTCTCACAATTAGTTCTTCACCGACCTTGTTGTCATTATCCCCACTTGTCTCCTCTTTTTCATCTCGTGGCTCATCCAATTTGTAGATTTGGCTCGGGCTCACCATCTGCTCGGAATCCATGTCATAGGGCTGTGTATTGAGGATTCGGTTGTTCAACGATGTGCTTATCTCTGCTCCACTTGATTTTCCAAATTCTTGATCAACGCCCTTGGCTTTGCAAATTCAAATCTACTTGATTCATTTTCTTGTCTTGTTCCTCATTCCTTTTTTCAGAAGCTTTAATAAATTTTTCCAAGGCTTCCTCCCAATTTGAATGTTCTTCCTATTATAGTGGAGGTGGACACAAGAAATCCTGTGGGTATGTTGGACTTGGAGCATAAAATTGATCTTGATTGTTACTCCATGAAAAATCCGGGTGATACCCCCAACTCGACGATGATAGTTGTTGGGATAGACATAATTATTGGGGTAATCACCACTATACTCTGCACTCTACCGGCCAAACCGATGGTGCATTGATGACTCATATGATTTCCAAAGACAATAATCACAAGTAACCACCATACTTTGACGACGCCGAGCTTCAAAAGCTTCAAACATCCTCGAAAGTGTCTCAATCTGTCTCGACAATGCGAAAGTTTCTCGAGTCTTTCAATCTCCACTCCCTTGGTTGAGTCATGTTCAGATATGGCCATTGATACACAAGGTCATCCATGGTACTTTAAAAAGAGAGAAATATAGAAAGAGAATTAAAAATAAAATAAAAATGTTTAAATTAAGACTAATTTGATTGAAATTAATATTGGTAAATAATTATTAAATTAATTCCCTAAGAATGGCGCTAAAAACTTGTTGATCGATTTACAATCAATGAATACGCAAGTATATACGATTCAACAAGTAATAAAGTGAAAGTAGAGTATCGTTCCCACGAGGAATTATTTAATAAAAATCACCAAGTACTAATTCTTAACCAAACTAATTTTATTTAAACAATCTCAAATCGTGTTTTTTCTAATTAAGAAAACTAAATTAACTAATTAAAACTAAGATTTTAACGAATGAATTCAAATAAATAAAGATTAAGACTTCAATATCCCCAATTATGAATTATAAATCAATTATCCAATTATCCCAATTATTATGCCTACTGAATTGTTAACAAGAATTCTCAAATGCCAAAAGTCCTTTTCCAAGTGATCAATTGCCTTCTATTTAATCCAGATTAATCTTGCTATATTCCTATGCAAAACAATTGAATTAAACTCATTATAATCCCAATTCCTTATGTGTTACATGCGGTGAAAAGATATTTCCATTCTATTCACAAACCTAATTATTCACTATGCAAATAACTAAGTCACATGATATCATGCCCATTCTAACCCTAGAATTCCTATTCCAATTCCTTCTAGAGTAACAAAGTAATTCTTGATCAAATAATTAAGCAATAAGCACAAGACAAGATAAACAACTCACTTTAACATAAATAATTAGAATATAATGAATAACTAATTCATAGCCATAAAAAGTTCAATTGAAATCTCAAAATAGTTAGTTCATAATTAATGAATTAAAACCAAGAATCCACAACCTAATAGACATCAAAAGATAAAAGTAAGATGAGAGAAGAGAATAGAATCATTTGTCGAAGAAATCGATGCTCCCTCTCGCTCTTGCTTTCGATCTTCAATGGTCTCCAAGTTGCTTCAATCTCCAAAACTAATAAGAACTAGGGTTATTTTCTAATCTAAAGGAGTGTTTAATCTAGGCTAAGCTATGTAATCTTGCCTTTATTTTATGCCTTACATCATGTATTTATAGGTTACAAGTCCAATTTTTAGCTTAGAACAAACCCAATCCTATTTGGAGTCAAAAAGGTGTCAAAATTACTTAAAAACGCTCCGTCAGTCCGCACCAAACCCTTCCCTCAGCGCCAGTATCTTGAGGCAACAACTGTTGAGTCTCTGCCCTAAGCGCCCGATTGAGCATAGCATAGGCCAAAATGGGCGCCTTGCGCCGCCCAAAATTTGACATTTTCTGCTCAGACGTCCTTTGGGAAAATGGCCATAACTTCTTCGTCCGAACTCCGATTTTGATGATTCAAGATGTTCCGGAAAGAGGAGAAGTAGGTCTACAACTTTCATTCTTTGAGGTTTTCGAAATAATGTCAGGAACTATAGTCAAATTGGCTCTGAAGTGACTGCTGTGTAAATGGCAAGCCGAAAACGCGAATCTAGCCACCCCAAATATCGATCCATGTAACTTTTGTCCCAATTCCTATAAAATAACATAAAACATGCATGAATAGACACAAACACATAAAAACATCCTAAAAGACTTAAGAACAACAATAAATTAAGCCCGAATGTATCCAATTCATGGGTATAAAACTCACTCATCAGTAGATCATTGAGATATATTCATCTATCTTAAATTGAGCAATGAAATTTTAATTAATCTACTGACTTTTATTCATTTATGTTGTTTTTGTGTTTTGATTTCTCTCTTTTGGAACAAGGATAATGGCAACAATAGAGTAGAGCAAGTTTCAATTGCTCAGTGTGATCAATTGGCAGATCATCATGATTTAGGGCTTGAGGAGGCGTTAATACTTGAAGAATCCTTGGTTGATGAGAATAGAGAATTTATGAGTTCTCAACACCCATGTTTTACTAAGGAACATATGGAAATAAATGGTTTATCATATTAAATTGATAATTATTTATGGTGTCATTAAATTAATAATTTAAGTTGTATCACATATATGTTTTTGATTAAGAGTAAGATATTTGAAACCTTTTACAAGGACCTTCATCAAGCTATAGATCCAAATACTTAGCTTTTGGTACTGTTAAAAATGTAAAACATATGGATCGAACTTAGATTTTTTTTATGTGGGTTTGATTCATAATTTTAGTTGGTATTTCAATTTTAATACGTAGTTGTAAAGTACATTGCCAATTTTGATTCAAACATTTTTGTGATTTCTTGATTATATAAGTTGTAATTTTTTGTTTGGAAAAGGTTTTAATATTCTAAAGTTTATATGTCATGCAAAAATATATTCTAAACTTTCATAATTCTAATAAATTATATAATCAACTTTTCCAACTAGCATGTGCATTGCATGGGTTATCAACTAGTATTTATAATTATATGGACATAAATTAAAGAAATTTATGTCAATTTGAAATTTGAATACGTTTGAAATTAATTTTTAAAAAATAAGTCGATATCAATTTATAATTTGAAAATGAAGTAGTAAAACTGTAATGTGACAATAATGTTAAGATGTTTATAATTGATGAGTTGTCCACTTAAATGAATGTGTGAAATGTCATTTTATATATAAAGAGAACAATCTTTTGACTCCCTCACTCTAGGGAGTAAAATCCTATATATAGATTAAAATAGAGAGTTGAATAAGGATAAAGAAACAGTTGGATAATGATTTGTTGATATATTCTTCAAAGTCAAGGATAAGAGTTTATTGGGGAAACTATTTTGAATGCTCTTATAATGTGGGTTTCAGATTAGGACATGCAATTTATGATATCAACAAATTTAAATTTCTATGTTAAGTTTCTCTTTGTTTTCATAAAGAATCATATCCGTATGAATTGAAAAGATAATGATATTTTCAGTTCAATTAATTATGTACTATATTTGTTGATTCAGTCTTCAAACAATTTACATTATTTTATTTTTCACTCATTCCCTACACGCAATGTTTCTCATCACATCACATGTAATTCCTCTGATTTCTGATATATTTGTTGTTGGTGTCTTTTATTTGTTATTCACTCATATTATTTGTACACTTTTTATGCACCATTTGTCCAAATATATTAAATGGAAAGACTGCATTATTCCACAATTGTTGTCTTTCATCCAATTCATGGTTGCAATTTTAAAGGTGTACTAGTTTAATTGAAACAACCCGGGTCAAATCCCGAGTCCGGAATAAATCTCGGGTCAAATCCCAAGTCCGAATCAAATCAAATCAAATCCATCAAAATAAGGCCTCGAACTACTGGCTCAATAGTATCTTCTTGGGTCATCATAGCCCACCACAGGCTCCTAAAAGGTCATGACTTGAAGGTATTATTGGTAGTAACTTATTTCCTTATATGCAGACAAATTTTTCTCCTATCTTTCGATGTGGGACTGGGGTGTTACAAACTCCCCCACTTAAATTTTTGACGTCCCCGTCAGAATCCGATCACACACACAGCCCAAAGATTTTTGCCTCTCTAGCCATTGTGGGATAACACCGGGTGGCTTCGTGTCCCCACCTTTGGACCTCCATCTCTCCATTGTGGGATAACACCACCAGCCTTCGTGTCCCCACCTCCTACAACCTGATCGGATGACCCGATCCGAGCTTTCGAGAGTCAGCTTTGATACCATATGAAACAACCCGAGTCAAATCCCGAGTCTGGAATAAATCTCGGGTCAAATCCCAAATCCGAATTGAATTAAATCTATCAAAATAAGGCCTCAAACTACTGACCCAATAGTATCTTCTTGGGTCACCTTAGCCCACCACAGGCTCCCAAAAGGTCATGATGTGAAGGCATTATTGGTAGTAACTTATTTTCTTATATGCATACAATTTTTTCCCCTATCTTTCGATGTGGGACTAGGGTGTTAATGTAATACTCGGTAAAAAAAAAGATAAAAGATAAAAGATAAATAGAATTAGATAATAGAAGTGTAACTAATAAGTATTTATACATATCTAAAACATATAAGGATAAGAAAAGTCATTTAAATTTAACAAACTTTTAATTTTAAAAAGGACTCTTTTACCTAGTAACCTATTTTACGAAGGAATTACATATATTTAAATAACTAGAGAGAGAGAAGAACGTAAAAATTTATTTGGCTTTGGAGTACTACAGAACAAAGAAGAAGAATAGAAGAAAATTTAAAAGGTAAATTTTGGTGTGTGTGTTTGTGTGTGTCAATATATATATATATATATATATATATATATATATACACACACACTTATGAATCATGACTACAGTTATATACTAATAAGTATAACAGAATAATTCTAAACTAATAACATAAAACATTTATTTTAATTTTAAAGTTATAGTTTCAATATTGAATATTTAAGTAATTATAATTTAGAAAAATCTTTATAATTTCGTAAATTAACTAAATATAAATTGAGTTAAAAATAAATAAATAATGAAATAAAAATATGTTTGAGGTAGGATATTGTATCCTAATGATTCCTATTTGTTCTAAATTTATATTTAGGATTTGTTCGGCTAATATTTTCGTATTTCGCAATATCGAGGTAAGTGGTTTTCCGAACTATTTAGTATTTTTAAGATTATTGTTACTTTTATGTATGCCTTCAAAATTATTCGGAAGCCTAAATGTATGGTTTCAAAATTTGTTATGTTTTATTTAAGGCTTCCATTTAAATTAAACTGTTATGTTCTTTTATTTCAAAATTCGGATCAAGTATTTATTTTTGAATTGTGAATGAGATTATATGATTTTGAATTGTGAAAAATTATCGTTTATATTATCGATAATGTTGAGAAAAGATTTTGAAATCCTTAGTCTGACTATGTATAGAACCCGTTATTGATTACATTTAGTTCCTGAGCTAATATAGGACCTACTAAGGCGCACACCTTTTAGATGCCCTTCGGGTAGCGTGCATTTTTATAGATACCTTAGTAGGGTGCGTATCATAACGTTATCAAACTTTTGGGCCGTGTTACAAGGCTATTGTAACCTTTAGTCGCTAAGGCTGTGGATTAAAAGAGATATGATATACATTGAAATCATTTTTGAATTGTTTTAGTTTTGATAGCTTTTGTAATATTGTTATTGAACAAAAAGTTATTTCGAAAAAGTATTTTGCAAATTGTACTTGATTCGGCTAGATAGAGAGGATTGCTATTTGCTGGGCTTCATCGCTCACCCCTTACAGATTTTTTACAGGTCCCATCATTGAAAGCTGAGCCTTTATTTGATACGCTTGGAATAATTGGAGTTTAGTTTTAGATGTTTTTCTTTTGTTGATGGATTTTGATAAAACTCTTAGTTTCGAGGAGCTGCGTCTCCATTATTTGAATGTGGTATTTATTAGTATTTAATTTGGATTGATTTAAAATATATTTATTATTGTTTTTTAAGTTAAGATTATTGTTAAGTTGTTTTGTTTGGGGTGCGCGTTATTGATATTGTTGCCTGCGGGCCTATGGGCTTGTGGCGTGTAGCACTTTGGGCCTATATCGGGTTCGGGGTGTTACAGAGGTGGTATCAAAGCAGTGGCCCCTCGCAATGTGTTAGGTTGAAAAACCTACATATTTCTTGGGGAGTGATTTTGGGAGTTAGTTGTTGGTAAGAGTATTGACTAAATTTAATTATTTTAAAATTAAATAGAGAATAAGGTAAGAAATCTATGTTTTGTTTGACGTTTGGTGTGATGTGTGATGCCCCCAAAATAGGTATACATCACCCATCTTGAGTCGCCAAATACATGGTACAAAATTCAAATATAACTTAATTATACAATAGTCGTGTAAAATGCGACAAAACATAATCTAAGAGTTTTAATAAGAATATTGTTATCTAGACAATATCCACACTCAATGGAGTCCTCATTACATTTATTGTCATACTATTTTATAGAATAGTGAGGACTACTAAAACAACCATCTGGACCGCTCAATCCGCTCCCCGACTCGTCCCCAAATATATTCTCATTTCCTCAAGAGAACAAAGAAAGAAAGGGTGAGCTCAACTAGCCCAGTAAGAAATATTATGACTAAGATAATGCAGAATAAATTATCCTTAGCCTTCAACAGTATAACAACTGATAAAATATAATAAAAAATAAGTTTTAGATCAACAACTGCAGCGGAATAAGCAATCCATTAGAAGAGTCAAGTAGAGCATAAAATCTACTATCTTCTGTGATTTAAAAAGTTTTTCAACAACTTTATCGTTGAGACTCAGCTTAATAAATAAAATTGAATCATCCTTGCATCACGGCCAATGATATTCATGTAATCATCAATGGTCATAATTATACCGAATAATCCCTGGGCATAATCATACCAACAACTGTCCATCAATGAACTATAGGCCAATGAGGACTTTCACCACATCATTCGTCACATTACGGTCATGATTATACCGAATAATCCCTGGTCATAATCATACCAAGTTCATCTATGCACGTAAGCCAGAGATGACTTTCATCACAACATAAGCATGAGGATGATGACAATGACATAATAATTTAATAAAACAAGTTCAACATAAATTTTAAAGATTTATAATTTAATTTATCCAGAAATCAATAACGTCCAAATTGTCAACATGATATTGCTTTGTGGAGTAAAATTCAAGAATGCTCAGAAGAATATTTCCATGAAAAGATACTGGATGAAGCGCAAATATCCAGGATATTCTACTAATTTCATGGAGTATAGAAGCCAAAACTTTAACCAACTGAGTATAATAGAATATATGAAATTGCAAATAGATTTTTGCCCGCCATACGGTAATTCACGTAGACAGATCATTTCCACAATTTAATAAGGAATGAATACGAAGGATCATTCACCATGCATGCGGTAGTCCACATAGACATGTTATTCCAACAGAATAATAAAGAATGGAATAACAGAAGAATTCACCATGCATGCTTGTGGCAGCGTGAGAGAATAAAAGTTATTCCAATGTAATAATAAAGATGGAATAACAAAAGAATTCACCAGGCATGCGATAGACCGCACAGATAGGTTATTCCAACAGAATAATAAAGAATGGAATAACAACCCTTATGAATATTGAAAGAAAATAACTCTCTTCATGAATACGAAATAAATAATACCCCTTACCTTAGAAGAAACTGGATACTGGAATAGTGAGGTAACAGACTTCTCTTCTTCTTTCTCTCTATAATTTATCTCTATAATAATTGCTCTTGTGAGACTTGGTGAATTGGTGAGAATGAAAGAAGAATGAACTTCTATTTATAGGAAAATATAGTTTCGATAATTGCATGTTTTGGGGCTCAAAATATTACAGTATAATACCTTCCTCTTTTTCTTCATTTTTAATTTAGTCTTGCAAGTATTATCAAACTTTCATCACCTCCCCTATTAGTAAATAATGTGAATTAATAGTTCATTCATGTGACTTAATAGTATAATCATGTGAAAAAACTAATTACAGTATAGTACCTTCATCTATACCTCTATTTTTAATTTAGTCATGCAAGTATTATCAATCTTGCACCAATTCCCCTAATAGTAAATCATGTGAATCAATAGTACACACATGTGAACACATAGTTATAAACATGTGAATTAATAGCAATTAATTGCTCATTTATCCGGTGAATTACCCGATTGGTCAATATAACCTCCAGACATTAATTATTATCAAAATAAATGTCGATTTCCACTAACACTAGTAATTCCCACACAATGGACCTATCAATTTCATCTTTAATCAACACAAACTTATTCATCATTAATATTATAACTCACAATATTTAACAATCAGGTCATTCCCAGGAAAGATGGGGCTTTCCGATAAGGATTTCTCCTTTTTGGCGCGCAATTAGGTGACCAAACTTCTCCTTGACAGAACTTCTAGACATTGTCAATATTATAAATAATAATATGAATAACTTTCTCGTCTCAATTATTGATTTAATAATATAAAATATTATGCAGATGATACTGTGACAATAATTGAATCAATAATATGAGAGATATTATGCAACAATTATCATGAGCAATAATTGAGTATAACCGAGTGACTTTTCACGTAAGCATCAATAATCAATAATTGTGTGCTACTATGTAACCACGCCAGACATTACTATACTTTTACCAATTCCGGATAGTTCAATGTTTAATGGTAAAACTTTCGCTGTTATTTTATAAAAAGATAATTCGGTCGTTTTCTAACTACGACAATACTTTCATTGTGGGGTCCACCAATGATTGTGCCATCGTACGAATATTCCCTGCTAAAACAAATTTCCCTGACCAATCGAATATTATATCACCACTTGCTTACTTTGCAAAATTTGTAAATATTACCCACAACTATAACATTATATCAAATCCACACCATAATATTCAAAAATATATTTCGAGAAAAATTAAACTTTATTCATAAAAGTTGGGGTCTTACAACCCCCCCTTCTTATAAAAATTCATCCTCAAAATTTGGGTGCGTACCTGGTATGTCGAAGCGGTGAGGATACCTTGACTTCATTTCAGATTCTAACTCCTAGGTCATTTCCTCAACATTGTGGTTTTTCCACAAAACTTTGACTTGAGGTATAACCTTGGAGCGTAGAATATGATCCTTCTTATCCAAGATTTTAACAGGTACCTCTTCATACGTTAAATCTTCTGCTATCTCTTCCGGTTCTGATTCAATAATGTGGTTCGGGTCTTTCACATATTTACGTAACATAGATATATGAAAAATGTTATGAACACGAGACATACTTGGAGGTAAGACGAGTTTATAGGCCACAGTTTCTACACGATCGAGGATTAAAAATGGGCCAATGAATCGAGGATTGAGCTTTCCTCTCTTTCCAAATCTCGTAACTCGTTTCCATGGAGCAACACATAACAACACATGATCTCCAATATTGAATTCCACGTCCTTTCGATGAAGATCAACATAACTCTTTTGTCGATCTTGTGAGTTTTTATACATTGTCGGATCGTTTGAATCTTTTTCGTAGTCATACGTACCAACTCTGGTCTGAACAACGTTGCTTCACCCACCTCATCCCAACATACTGGAGACCGACACTTTCTTCCATACAACGCCTCAAATAGAGCCATGTCAATACTTGCTTGATAACTATTGTTGTAAGAAAACTCAACCAATGGTAAGAACTTGTCCCAACTTCCCTTGAAGTCAAGGACACAGAGTCTTAATAAATCTTCAAGAGTTTGAATAGTCCTTTACGACTGCCCGTCCGTTTGAGGATGATATGCCGAACTAAATCATAAATCCGTGCCCATAGCTTTTTGCAAACTAACCCAAAATCTTGAAGTGAATCTTGGGTCTCGATCAGAAACTATGGATACTGGCATACCATGCAATCTTACAATCTCGTTTATGTACATACGAGCAAGACGTTCAAGTGTATAAGTTTCTCGTATCTGTAAGAAATGAGCAGACTTGGATAATCTATCAACAATGACCCAAATTGCATCTATGCCTTGAGAAACCATGGGAAGACCAGTAATGAAATCCATGGTAATGTGCTCCCACTTCCATTCTAGAATTTCAAGTGGTTGCAATGGACCTTTTGGCACTTGATGATCCGCCTTGACTCGTTGACAAGCTAGACACCTTAATATAAACCCCGCTATCTCTCTCTTCATATTGCTCCACCAAAATGTATGTCGAAGATCACGATACATTTTGGTACTCCCAGGATGGATTGCAAACGGTGTGTTGTGCGCCTCCATCATGATTTTATACTTCAAGTAAGAATTATTAGGAACACAAAGTCTGGAGTTGAGTCGAAGTATTCCTTCTTCATCGATTCTTTCTTCTGGAATAGCACCTTCTTGCACTTTCTTCCTCATACGCATCAGCTCCAGGTCTGTAGCTTGAGCAGCTTTAACTTTATCGATTAAAGTCGGTTCTACTCATATATTCGTCATCATCACATGGGTCCTTGGAGTCTTTAACTCTATCTCCATCCTTCGTAAGTCATACAAAATGGGTCTTTGCGTTGAAAATATTACACTCGTACCCTCATATGATCTTCTACTCAATGCGTCAGCTACTACGTTTGTTTTTCCATGATGGTATTAGATGGTATGATCATAATCTTTCAACAGCTCAAGCCATCATCGTTGCCGCATGTTGAGTTCCTTTTGAGTGAAGAAATATTTGAGGCTTTTATGATCCGTATAGATCTCCACCTTCTCTCCATACAGGTAATGCCTCCAAATCTTAAGCGCAAAAACGACTGCTGCCAACTCTCGATCATGAGTAGGATAATTCCTCTCATATTCTTTGAGTTGTCGTGAGGCATAGGCTATGAATTTTCCATGTTGCATGAGAACACATCCTAACCCTTTGCTTGAAGCATCACTGTAGATGACAAATCCCTCCAAGCCAGATGGTATTGTCAGAACAGGTGCTGAAATGAGTCTTCTCTTGAGTTCTTGAAAACTTTTCACACATTCCTCGCTACAACCGAATTTTGTATCTTTCCGAGTCAGCTGAGTTAATGGAGTAGCGATTCGTGAAAAGCCTTCCACGAACCTCCGATAATAACCAGCTAAGCCGAGAAAGCTACGTACTTCGGTCACGGACTTAGGTTGCTCCCAGCTTTGAATTGCTTCAATCTTTTCCGACTCAACAGATATTCCATGATTTGATATAACGTGCCCAAGGAATGCTACTTCCTCAAGCCAGAACTCGCATTTCTTCAACTTGGCATATAACTTATTTTCACGAAGCTTTTGGAGTATCAATCTCAAGTGTTTCTCATGATCTTCATGGCTTTTGGAGTAAATGAGGATGTCATCAATAAAGACGACCACAAAGTGATCCAAATATTCCTTGAATACTCGGTTCATCATGTCCATGAAGGCAGCAGGAGCATTAGTCAATCCAAAAGACATGACTAGGAATTCATAATGCCCATACCGAGTTCTGAAAGCAGTCTTTAAAATGTCATCAGTTCTAATATTCAACTGATGATATCCAGAACGAAGATCGATCTTTGAAAAGAATTTGGTGCCTTGCAACTGGTCAAACAGATCATCAATACGAGGTAATGGGTATTATTTTTGATGGTGACATGATTCAACTCCCGATAATCAATACAAAGTCGCATACTTCCATCTTTCTTCTTCACGAATAGAACAGGAGCACCCCAAGGAGACGTACTAGGATAAATGAAATCAATGTCTAACAATTCATGTAGTTGGGTTTGTAACTCCTGAAGTTCAATAGGAGCCATTCGATATGGGGCTTTGGAAATGGGTTTTGTACTGGGTTCAAGGTCGATACCAAACTCGATTTCACGCTCCCGGGGTAGGTCAGGAAGTTCTTCGAGGAATACGTCAGGAAATTTATTAACAATAGAAATATCATTCAAATCTAACGTATTTTTGTTTAAATCTGTGACATGAGCTAAGAAAGCTTGACATCCATTTTTCAATAAACGAATAGCTTTATGGCTTGAGATGACCGTGATTGATTTTAATGGTTTGGTCGCTTGAATTCGGATAATAGGTTGATTAGGAATATGAAAGCTAACAACCTTACAAAAACAATTAATTTAAGCATGATGAGTAGTTAACCAATCAATCCCTAGAATCACGTCAAATGCAAGTATTTTTAAGGAGATAAGATCGACAGGTAACGTGCGGTTACCGATTTGAATCAAACAAGACTTATAAATAGTGGATGTGGCGAAGGTTTCTCCCAACGGAGTTTCAACAGATAAATCAAAGTCTAATTTCTCCGGAGTCAAATTTAAACGTTGAGCGCAAGTAGGAGAAATAAAAGAATGGGTAGAACCGGAATCAAATAAAGTATAAACTTCGCTAGAGTTTATGATTAGCTTACCCGTGATCACCTCGTTCGGCTTTTTCGCTTTTTGGGAGGTTACAACAAACGCTCTCCCTTGAATTACCGGTTTTGTCTTGTTTGTGACGACCTTTGATGCCTCCATCCCAGCTGGACTTGACTTCGGTGCACGACAAAATCGGGCAAGGTGACCTTCTCTTCCGTAATTATAACACGATTTGGATTGCTGCGTATAGTTCGGACTGATACATCCCTCCCCTCCACATTTGTAACATACGATTGGCTTTCGTTCCTCTTCATTAACAACAGGTGCTGGTGATGACGTCTTTCCATCATTGTTGAATCTCCGCTTCCTGAAATTTCCATTTCTATTATCTTGGCCATGATTACCACCTAAGTGGTTACCATTTCTGGCATGTTGATTCCCTCAACATTTGTTGTCACCGCTTCGATGACTGCTACCACTGGTATTATCATTTTGTCGGTTTCTCTCTCTTGGTTGGGTTAACTCGTTATTGCGCTCTAATAACTAAGCCCTATTTACAACATCTGAATACAAACACAGTTTGTGAGAAATTAAGTATTGACGTATATCAGGTTTCAAACCTCTTAGAAATATCCGCGTCATTCTCTCCTCATTATCAACCAAGTGGGATGCAAACCGGGACAACTCGGCAAACTTAGCTTCAGATCGTGACACTCACTCCATATTGTTCTACTCGACTTTTGATGAACTCTACCTCCTTCATGTGAAGAATACTTTCGGGAAAGTACTTGTCGTTGAAAAGTTATTGGAATTTCTCCCAAGACATCTTCAGTGCGATAGGTTGAGTACGCTTTATCGATTCCCACCAGTAATCTGCCTCTCCTCGGAGCATCCCAAGATATCAAATATCTTGGTGATCTGGTTTATCCACGTCTCCGCCTTAAGCAGTTTTGGCTCTCCAATAAACTCTGGTGGTCCCAGCTCCTTGAACTGTTTAGCGATGACCGTCCGAGAGTTGCCAGTGTTTCCACCTGTATTTTGAACAGGAACCGCTCTCGCTTGATGTTGCATGAATTGCATAAAGCCTCTGAACATCCCATTGTTCACCATTTCATTGGTGTTATTGTTTACCTGAGGATTATTGTCTTCCTGTTGCACATTATCCTGGGTATTAATCGTTGGTGACTCAACGGTCTCATGTGCTTCATTACTTATCTCAACATTTTTGGATGCCATTTTAAAATACTGCCACAAAACAAGGGTTAATTAACATATCACATATTATCCCTATACTCTGACCGACCAATTAAATACCAAATAAACTTAGGTAGGTCATACTAGTGAAGGAATTCCCCGTCTCTCCCCTCCTAGTTCTTGTCTCACATCTCAGCAAGGGATCATATCCCTAAACTTTGATACCAACTGTGACGCCTCCAAAATAGGTATGCATCACCCATCTTGAGTCGCCAAATACATGGTACAAAATTGAAATACAACTTAATTATACAAAAGTCGTGTAAAATACAACAAAACATAATCTAAGAGTTTTAATAAGAATATTGTCATCTAGATAATATCCACACTCAATGGAGTCCTCATTACATTTATTATCACACTATTTTATAAAATAGTGAGGACTACTAAAATAACCATCTGGACCGTCAATCTGTTCCCCGACTCGTCCCAGCTATATTCCCATTTCCTGAAAAGAACAGTGATAGAAAGGGTGAGGTCAACTAGCCGAGTAAGAAATATTATGATTAAGATAATGCAGAATAAATTATCCTTAGCCTTCAACAGTATAATAACTGATAGAATATAATAGACAAAAAGTTTTAGATCAACAACTGCAGCGGAATAAGCAATCCATTAGAAGAGTCAAGTAGAGCATAAAATCTATTATCTTCTTTGATTTAAAAAGTTTTTCAACAACTTTATCGCTGAGACTCAACTTAATAAATAAAATCGAATCATCCATTCCTCACGGCCAAGGATATTCATGTAATCATCAATGGTCATGATTATACCGAATAATCCCTGGTCATAACTGTGAGACCCCAGATTTTATGAATAAAGATTTAAATTTCTCAAAATATTTTTTTTTAATATTATGGTGTGCATTTGATATAATGTTATAGTTGGGGGTAATATTTATAAATTTTGCAAAGTAAGCAAGTTGTTATATAATATTCGATTGGTCGGGGAATATTCATTTTAACAGGGAATATTCGTACGACGGCATAATTATTGGTGGACCCCACAACGGAAGTATTGTCGTAGTTAGAAAATGACGGATTTATCTTTTTATAAAAATAACGGGGAAGGTGTTACCATTAAAACTGGAGAACTACTTGGTAGTAAAAGTACAGTAATACGTGTGGTTGCATAGTAGCACACGGTATTGATTATTGATACTTACGTGAGAAGTCACTCAGTTATACTCAATTATTACTACATGAATTGTCGCATCATATCTCTCATATTATTGAGTCGATTATTATCACAAAGATCATCTCAGATAATATATTATATTATTAAATCAATAATTGAGACGGCAAAGTTATTCATATTATTATTTACAATATTGACAATGTCTAGAAGTTCTGTCAAGGAGAGGTTTGGTCACCTAATTGCGCGCCAATAAGGAGAAATCCTTATCGGAAATCCCCCTCTTTCCTGGGAACGACCTGGTTGTTAAATATTGTGAGTTATAATTTTAATGATGAATAAGTTGTATTGATTAAAGATGAAATTGATAGTTCCATTGTGTTGGGATTAATTATTAGTGTTAGTGGAAATCGACATTTAATTCGATATTAATTGATGTCTGAAAGTTATACTGACCAGTCGGATAATTAATCGGATAAATGAGCAATTAATTGCTCTTAATTCAAATGATTATAACTATTTGTTCACATGTGTGTACTATTGATTCACATTCATTTACTATTAGGGGAGTTGGTGCAAGATTGATAATACTTACATGACTAAGTTAAAAATGGAGGTATAGATGAAGGTACTATACTGTAATTATTTTTTTCACATGTTTAGAACTATTTAGTCACATGATTTACTATTGATTCACATTATTTACTATTAGGGGAGGTGGTGCAAGTTTGATAATACTTGCAGGACTAAATTAAAAATAAAGGAAAAGAGGAAGGTATTATACTGTAATATTCTGAGCCCCAAAATGTGTAATTATCGAAATTATATTTTTCTATAAATAGAAGCTCATTTCTTTATTATTCTTCACCAATTCATTCAAGCTATAGAGCATTTATTATAGAGAGAAATTATAGAGAGAAAGAAGAAGAGAAGTCTACTACCTCACTACTCCGGTATCCAGTCTTTTTCTAAGGTAAGGGGTATTATTTCTTTCGTATTCAAGAAGAGAGCTATTGTTATTTCATTCCTTAATATTCTGTTGGAATAACCTATATACGCCATTTCTCACCGTATATACATGGTGAAATTCTTCATTATTCCATTCTTTATTATTATGTTGAATAACTGCCTACATGGGCAATCTACCGCATACATGGTGAAATTCTTCTATTATTCCAATCTTTATTATTCTGTCGGAATATCCTGTCTGTGCGTTTACGCATGACCTGGTTCCATTCGTTATTATTCTGTCAGAATATCCTGTCTGTGCGGTCTATCGCATGAATGGTGAATTCCTTTGCCCGTAGTGCATGGATAATTTGTGGTCGTGATACTAATGAATATCATTAACCGTAGTGCAGGGATGATGTGGTTTATTTATTAAGCTGAGTCTCAGCGATAAAAGTGATGAAAAACCTTTTAAATCATAAAAGATAGTAGATTTTATTCTCTACTTGACTCTTCTAATGGATTGCTTGTTTCGCTGCAGTTAAACTTGATGTTATTATATTTTATCAGTTTGACACTGTTGAATGCTAATGATAATTTATTCTGCATTATCTTAGTTATAATATTTCGTACTGGGCTAGTTGAGCTCACCCTTTCTTTCAATGTTCTCTTCAGGAAATGAGAACGTAGCCGGGACTAGTCGGAGAACGGAGTGACGGTCCAGATGATAGCATTAGTAGTCCTCACTATTTTGTTAAATAGTGTGACAATAAATTTAATTAGGACTCCATTGAGTGTGGATATTGTCTAAATGACAGTATTCTTATTAAAACTCTTAGATTATGTTTTGTCGTATTTTACACGACTGTTGTATAATTAAGTTGTATTTGAATTTTGTTCCATGTTTTTGGCGACCCAAGATGGGTGATGTATACCTATTTTGGGGGTGTCACAATTGGTATCAAAGCTTAGGGATATGATCCGTGGCTGAGATGTGAGATAAGAACTAGGAGGGGAGAGACGGGGAATTCCTTCGCTAATATGACCTACCTAAGTTTATTTGGTATTTATTTGATCGGTCATAGTATAGGGATAATATGTGATATGTTAATTAACCCTTATTTTATGGCAGGATTTGAGAATGACAGCTGAAAATGTTAACAATGGAGTGAATGAGATCGTTGAGACACCTCTAATCACTAACCACGTTAATGTGATGTCAAACGAAGAAGAAATTAGAGATATCCATGTGGTGAGTGAAGAATTGATAGTTGCACCCGAGATAGTCACAGAGGTAGCAGCTGAGAGTGAGAAAGAAGAGGAAGAAGAGGAACCTGAGGAGAATTTATTAGAAGAACTTTATGATCAAAATGTAGAATTGCAAAATCGTATTCATGAGTTAGAAGAACAAGTTGAAGAACGACATGCGGTCGTGGAGTAAAGGGATGCAACAATTCAAAATTGTGTTACCCGATGTGCGATGCTTGAACAGAAGCACTCTTTGGCAGAGTATAAGATATTAGAGTTGGAATCTGAGAATGCTATGATCAAAGTTCTGATGAAAGAAGAAACAATTGAACAAAGGAGAATAGATGATGCATGGGTAAAAGCCGCACGACGCGTATATATTGTAGAAAAAGACGTCCGATCCAATAAGGTCAAAATAGATGAAATGGATTTCGCTTTTTGGATAACAATTGGGAGAATTCAACATCAAGTTCAGAATTACCCTGTGCAGAGCAGTCAATCCCAAATCAATATGGATCAGGGAGTAATGATTCGAATCATGGATCAGGAATGTGAAGAAGCAATTAAGGGTGGAATGTACCCTATAGCAAAGTTTAGTCCAACTGGGATGGTGACGCCAAAGGATGTCCCAGACAAGTCAAATTCGGTAGTTTAAGTGAGAGCGTCTATCGAGGAACCCGAACAAAGTTATCATGGGTAAGTTAATCATAAACTCTTGCGAAGTCTATACCTTATTCGATACCGGTTCTACCCACTCTTGTATTTCACATAGTTGTGTTCAACGTTTGAACTTGGCTCTTAATAAATTAGACTTTGACTTATCTGTTGAAACTCTATTAGGAGAAACCTTCGTTACATCCACTATTTATAAATCTTGTTTGATTCAAATCGACACTTTCACGTTACTTGTCGATCTTATCTCTTTGAAAATACTTGACCTTGATGTGATTTTAGGAATCGATTGGTTAACTACTCATCATGCCAAAATTGGTTATTTTCGTAAGGTTGTTAGCTTTCATATTCCTAGCCAACATGTTATGCGAATTCAAGCAACCAAACCACTAAAGTCAATCATTGTCATATCAAGCCATAAGTAAAAAGCCCCGAGCCTTTCACTGGTGACTTCCAAGTCTTGGAATACACCGGCCGACTTCAGAGGCAACAACGCCGAATGATGACGATGGCAAGTTGATAGGTATCAATGTGACGTACTATCGAAGTCTTAGATGAGAGTCACAGTTTTAAACGATATATGTATTGTTAATAAATTTCTTGACGTATTCTTGAAGACTTCTTAGCCTAGCCTTCGAGCGTGAAATCGAATTTTGTATTGACCCCAGTAAAAAACCAATTTCTAAAACCCTCAAGTATTTCATCACCCAAAACGAACGTATAATGCGCCGAAGTAGATGGCTCGAGTTGTTGAAGGTTAGGACCATTCAATATCACCATGGAAGAGTGAACGTGGTAGCTGACGCGTTGAGTAGAAGATCGTATGCGAGTGCGATGTTGTTAACACAAAAACCCATTTTATATAACTTATAAATCATGAAGATAGAGTTAAAGACTCTGGGGACCCACGTGAAGATAGCGAATATATGATTTGAACCGACTTTAAATCGATAATGTTAAAACCGCTCAAGCTACACACCCGGAGCTGATGAATGTGAAGAAGAAGGTTTAAGAGGGCGTTATTCTAGAAACAAGAATCGATGAAGAGAGGAAATCTCAACCCTCGATTTTATTGGCCCATTTGAAATCCTCGACTGAGTAGGAACTGTGGCCTATAGACTCGTTTTACCGCCAAGTATGTCGCGTGTTCATAACATTTTTCATGTATCGTTGTTAATAAAAAAACTTAGTCTTGGGGGAATTTGGAGCCAAATTTTAGAATAATTAATGAATTTGAAAAATTGTGAAATCAAGGGGGTTTTATAGAGCATGTTACAAGCTTTCCATAGCCTCGAAAACGGACTAATTCCGATAAAGGTTGAAGAAGTTATGAAGATTTGAAGTATGTGTGTCAAAAGTTGCAAAATTTGGAAAATTTAAGTTAGGTGCCAAGGGTCGAGCGCCTAGGCGCTAGACTCGGCGCTTAGATTTTGTTCTTGGGCTCCTAGGCACTGGTCAAGTGTTAAGCCAAAATCTGTCCGGACGTCCTTTAGTAAATTGGGCATAACTTTGTCATACGAACTCCGATTGAGGTGATTCAGGATGATTCAGAAAGATAACGAGTAGACCTAAAACTTTCATTCTTTATATTTTGAGATTTAAGGTCGGTATCAAGGCATAAAATGACTATTTTAGGGACTGATGTGCATTCAGAGGCAATCGGATGACATCGGGCATGCACGTATGCAACGTGTAATATTTTCGACGATAAAGGTATTCAAGGTATCCTCACCTCTTTGGCATACCAGGTACGTACGTAAATTTTGAGGGCGAATTTTCATAAGGAGGGGAGATTGTGAGACCCTAGATTTTATGAATAAAGATTTAAATTTCTCGAAATAAATTTTTTTTTAATATTATGGTGTGGATTTGATATAATGTTATAGTTGGGGGTAATATTTATAAATTTTGCAAAGTAAGCAAGTTGTTATATAATATTCGATTGGTCGGGGAATATTCATTTTAACAGGAATATTCAGATTTACGGCATAATTATTAGTGGACCCTATTAACGGAAGTATCGTCAGTAGTTAGAAAACGATTTAATTATCTTTTATAAAAATAACTACGAAAAGTGTTACCGTTAAATCTGTTGAACTACTCGGTAGTAAAAGTAAAGTAATATGCGTGGTTGCATAGTAGCACGCAGTATTGATTATTGATGCTTACGTGAGAAGTCACTCAATTATACTCAATTATTGCTACAGTAATTGTTGCATCATATCTCTTATGTTATTGAGTCGATTATTGTCATAGTATCATCTGTATAATATGTTATATTATTAAATCAATAATTGAGACAGCAAATTTATTCATATTATTATTTGCAATATTGACAATGTCTAGAAGTTCTGTCAAGGATAGGTTTGGTCACCTAATTGCGTGCCAATAAGGAGAAATCCTTATCGGAAGGCCCCCTCTTTCCTAGGAATGACCTGGTTGTTAAATATTGTGAGTTATAATTTTAATGATGAATAAGTTGTGTTGATTAAAGATGAAATTGATAGTTCCTTTGTGTTGGGATTATTAGTGTTAGTGGAAATCGACATTTAATTCGGTATTAATTGATGTCTGAAAGTTATACTGACCAGTCGGGTAATTAATCGGATAAATGAGCAATTAATTGCTCTTAATTCACATGATTATAACTATTTGTTAACATGTGTGTACTATTGATTCACATTCATTTACTATTAGGGGAGTTCGTGCAAGATTGATAATACTTAAATGACTAAGTTAAAAATGGAGGTATAGATGAAGGTACTATACTGTAATTATTTTTTTCACATGTTTAGAACTATTTAGTCACATGGTTTACTATTGATTCACATTATTTACTATTAGGGGAGGTGGTGCAAGTTTAATAATACTTGCAGGACTAAATTAAAAATAAAGGAAAAGAGGAAGGTATTATACTGTAATATTCTGAGCCCCAAAATGTGCAATTATCGAAACTATATTTTCCTATAAATAGAAGCTGTGACACCCCCAAATCTGGGTACTTCAATTCCACGGGATTTGGTGTTCACTGTACAAATATCATCTATCTACCTACCCATAATAAATGCAAACCATGCAATAGATAGAATAAAAATCTTCCCCTTAAGGGTTACAACATCTGAATAATAATAATACAATCCCAGGTTAAGCTAACCTTAAACATTTGTGCAAAATCATAAACATATAAGTCTTAAACAACATCATTAACTCAAGTCTTAAGCATAAATACATCATCTAATAAAAATAACAAGTCTTCATCACTTACTAACTTTGCCCTTGCATTTACTAGTGGAAGGTTCATCAGTTCTTTCGTTCTTAACTACAATGTTATTATTAAGCAAGAGTGAGCACTATTTCCCACAAGTATAATAATGAAATAACAGTATAATAACATGCGAGTAAATCAAAGACATCTGAATAAAAGCTTGTTAATCGATTTCGTAATCAATGAATACATGCAAGTATACACGGTCAACAAGTAATAAAGTGAAAGTAGAGTATCGTTCCCACGAGGGATTATTTAATAAAAATCACCAAGTACTAATTCTTAACCAAACTAATTTTATTTTAACAATCTCAAATCGTGTTTCTTCTAATTAAGAAAACTAAATTAACTAATTAAAACTAAGATTTTAACGAATGAATTCAAATAAATAAAGATTAAGGCTTCAATATCCCCAATTATGAATTATAAATCAATTATCCAATTATCCCAATTATTATGCCTCATCGAATTGTTAATGTGAATTCTCAAATGCCAAAAGTCCTTTTCCAAGTGATCAATTGCCTTCTATTTAATCCAGATTAATCTTGCTATATTACTATGCAAAACAATTGAATTAAACTCTTTCCAATCACAATTCATTACGTGTTACATACGTGACATGACATTTCCATTCAATTCACAAACCTAATTTTTCACCATGCAAATAACTAAGTCACATGATATCATGCCCGCTTCTAACCCTAGAATTCCTCTTCCAATTCCTTCTAGAGTAACAAAGTAATTATCGATCAAATAATTAAGCAATAAGCACAAGACAAGATAAACAACTCACTTTAACATAAATAATTAGAATATAATGAATAACTAATTCATAGCCATAAAAAGTTCAATTGAAATCTCAAAATAGTTAGTTCATAATTAATGAATTAAAACCAAGAATTCACAACCTAATAGACATCAAAAGATAAAAGTAAGATGAGAGAAGAGAATAGAATCTGTTGTCAAGAAATCGATGCTCCCTCTTGCTTCTCTTGCTCTTGCTCTTGATCTTCAATGGTCTCCAAGTTGCTTCAATCTCCAAAACTAATAAGAACTAGGGTTATTTTCTAATCTAAAGGAGTGTTTAATCTAGGCTAAGCTATGTAATCCCCTTTATTTTTTATGCCTTACATCATGTATTTATAGGTTACAAGTCCAATTTTTAGTTTAGAACAAACCCAATCCAATTTGAGTCAAAAAGGTGTTAAAATTACCCCAAAACGCGTCCGCACCATCACTAAGCTCTTCCCAAATTCTTCAAAGATCTGGCACGGCTATGAGAGTTCTGCTATATATACCTTCGCTGGAAAATGCACTAAGAATAGCGCCCGACGCTGGCCCAAAATCTGACATTTTCTGCTCCGACGTCCTTTGGGAAAATGGCCATAACTTCTTCGTCCGAACTCCGATTTCGATGATTCAAGATTTTCCAGAAAGAGGAGAAGTAGATCTACAACTTTCATTCTTGAAGGTTGTCGAAATAATGTCAGGAGATATAGTCAAATTGTCTCCGAAGTGGCTGCTATGTAAATGGCAAGCCGAAAACGCGAATCTAGCCACCCCAAACATCGATCCATGTAACTTTTGTCCCAATTCCTATAAAATAACATAAAACATGCATGAATAGACACAAACACATAAAAACATCCAAAAAGACTTAAGAACAACAATAAATTAAGCCCGAATGTATCCAATTCATGGGTATAAAACTCACTCATCAAATACCCCCAAACTTAAATCTTTGCTTGTCCTCAAGCAAAAACACAAAAAATGTTATGCAATGCAATGTAATGTAATGAAACTAATCTATATGCCTACTGAATCCAACAAAGAATGACGTAAACAAGTCTATTCAACCTACCATAGAGAAATCAAGTAAACATGATAATACATCATATTAAAACAAATCAAGAATTTCCCAATCAATCATCAAATCTTAGATCATTATCATCGAGATATAGTGCGTGTGCTCCACAACAATGTTAATCGATATAAAATCAAATTTAAGACATAATAGATATCTTTGAAGGCATCATACAAAGGCAAATTCACAAAATTCACGAACAAGCTATATCCAACTAAAGTCAAACATCCACCAAGTTCAAGAGTCCAACTGGGGATACTTATGCTTTACTTTTCATTACGGGGGCTTTTTGCTCTTTTCCGCTTTTATTATTATTTTTTTTAACCATAACTATGCAATGTCTCATTCCATTAGGCTAACAAAGGTCACCCCTTAGCGAGCTTTCACCAACGACTCCTGCACCATATAAGACCTTAGGGCGCTTAGGTTTTAGGATACCCCTCATGCATTTCTACTCAAGTAACAAAGGCCCCAAACAAAACTAGCCACTAATTTTTTTTTTTTTTTTTTTTATAGATGGTTGGTGAGTGCGTTTTTTACGCTCCATCTCACGCTTGTGTTTATGGGGAGTGTTTCTCCTCAACCCACCACAAGACTCAACATGTTTTTTTTTTTTTTTAAAGCTTATATACCCCAAAATTTCCCCCAAGCTTAAGTTTTATCAAAATTTAGCCATCTCCGCTTTATTCATGTCTTTCATTCCTTCAAACTAGTATTATCCTTAAAAATCCATTATGTATCAATTTAAACTTAATCGCTAATATAGTCAAGTATTAACGTATAACCTTGATTATACCAGCCTCAAACAGAAAAGATTCAATTCATAACAAGAAATCACATCAAAGCCCTGAATATTCAATACTATACTTATCTACTTAACTCCAGCCTCATCATCACAAAATAAACTTTTACTATCTAACAATTTGGAATCATGCAAATATAAACTAACTGCAAACAAACATAGTAAACTAACTACTATTTTTATGTATTTTTAAATTTTTTTTTTAAATAAAAAAACGAATGCAACAACTAAATGTAAATAACTTTAAAAACATAACGAACTACAATGTAAATAACTAACTATATATGCAATACGACACTAAAATGCCCCCAAACTTAAACTAGACATTGTCCTCAATGACCTAAATAGAAAAATTAAAGCAGAGGACTTCCAAAAATATAGCAATCTTCCTCCTTGCCGCTAAGTTTGGAGAATAAAGGCAAGACATGGAACAAATTGGGCACCACACTTGAATTTGACTTGAATAACTCAGAAACCATGATAGAAGCAATTTTATTAAATCCTAAATAAATGTAAATTCAAAACTACTAATATAAAACTTAATAAAAACTAAAAATAAAAATTAACCTTGGGTTGCCTCCCAATAAGTGCTTGTTTTATAGTCTCAGCCTGACTTCTTCAATTCTCTATCCAATTCCCCTACGAAAGTTGAGGAACCCTCCATCCATCGGAAATAATATAGCTTTTGGTAGGTTCCCATTTGTAATAGCCATTGTATTAAAGTCACCTAGAATGCTTTCTTAAGATAAGATCACATTCAAGAACGTCCAGCATCTAGGTGGTTTCTCCATTGTGTCTGCGAATATATTTTGGCATAGAGGCTTGTCAGACACAACAATTTCTTCTTCTATCTTCTCTAGCTCATTGCACCATGGTTTCGAAGGTGTACTTGCTTTTACATCACAGAGAGTATTGCCGACGACATGACTACCAATTGGACAAGGTTTTGCAAATCTAACCGGACTCTTGAACTGTGGAGGAGAAGGCACTTGAGGCATAAATAACATTGGCTCATCATTATTGGTTCTCACAATTAGTTCACCGACCTTGTTGTCATTATCCCCACTTGTCTCCTCTTTTTTCATCTCGTGGCTCATCCAACTGTAGATTTAGCTCGAGCTCACCATGGGGCTCTTCGGAATCCATGTCATAGGGCCGTGTATTGAGGATTCGGTTGTTCAACGATATGCTATCTCGTGATTCACTTGATTTTCCAAATTCTTGATCAACGCCTTAGCTTTGCAAATTCAAATTTACTTGATTCATTTTCTTGTCTTGTTCCTCATTCCTTTTTCGTAAGCTTTAATAAATTTTTCCAAGGCTTCCTCCCAATTTGAATATTCTTCCCGTTGTAGTGGAGGTGGACACAAGAAATCCTGTGGGTATGTTGGACTTGGAGCATAAAATTGATCTTGATTGTTACTCCATGAAAAATTCGGGTGATACCCCAACTCGATGATAGTTGTTGGGATAGACATAATTATTGGGGTAATCACCACTATACTGCATCTACTAAAACCGATGGTGCATTGATGACTCATATGATTTCCAAAGACAATAATCATAAGTAACCACCATACTTTGACGACACCGAGCTTCAAAAGCTTCAAACATCCTCGAAAGTGTCTCAATCAGTACGACAATGCGAAAGTTTCTCGAGTCTTTCAATCTCCACTCCCTTGGTTGAGTCATGTTCGTATGGCCATTGATACACAAAGTCATCCATGGTACCAAAAAGAGAAATATAGAAAGAGAATTAAAATAAAATAAAATGTTTAAATTAAGACTAATTTGATTGAAATTAATATTGGTAAATAATTATTAAATTAATTCCCCAAGAACTGCGCCAAAAAACTTGTTGATCAATTTCGCAATCAATGAATACGTGCAAGTATACACTTGTCAACAAGTAATAAAGTGAAAGTAGAGTATCGTTCCCACGAGGAATTATTTAATAAAAATCACCAAGTTCTAATTCTTAACCAAACTAATTTTATTTAAACAATCTCAAATCGTGTTTCTTCTAATTAAGAAAACTAAATTAACTAATTAAAACTAAGATTTTAACGAATGAATTCAAATAAATAAAGATTAAGGCTTCAATATCCCCAATTATGAATTATAAATCAATTATCCAATTATCCCAATTATTATGCGTACTGAATTGTTAACAGGAATTCTCAAATGCCAAAAGTCCTTTTCCAAGTGATCAATTGCCTTCTATTTAATCCAGATTAATCTTGCTATATTCCTATGCAAAACAATTGAATTAAACTCTTTCCAATCCCAATTCCTTACGTGTTACATGTAAGTAAATGTGATATTTCCATTCAATTCACAAACCTAATTTTTCACCATGCAAATAACTAAGTCACATGATATCATGCCCATTTCTAACCCTAGAATTCCTCTTCCAATTCCTTCTAGAGTAACAAAGTAATTATCGATCAAATAATTAAGCAATAAGCACAAGACAAGATAAACAACTCACTTTAACATAAATAATTAGAATATAATGAATAACTAATTCATAGCCATAAAAAGTTCAATTGAAATCTCAAAAATAGTTAGTTCATAATTAATGAATTAAAACCAAGAATCCACAAATCAATAGACATCAAAAGATAAAAGTAAGATGAGAGAAGAGAATAGAATCTGTTGTCAAATGAAATTTGATGCTCCCTCTTTGCTCTTGCTCTTGATCTTCAATGGTCTCCAAGTTGCTTCAATCTCCAAAACTAATAAGAACTAGGGTTATTTTCTAATCTAAAGGAGTGTTTAATCTAGGCTAAGCTATGTAATCCCCTTTATTTTATGCCTTACATCATGTATTTATAGGTTACAAGTCCAATTTTTAGTTTAGGAACAAACCCAATCTAATTTGGAGTCAAAAGGTGTTAAATTACCCCAAACGTCCCGTGCCATCACTAAGCCCTTCCCTCAAATACTTCAAATACAGGCACACTACAATGAGAGTTCTATTTATATAGCGCCGTTACCGAAAATGCACTAAGAATAGCGCCTGCTGGCCGCCCAAAATCGGCATTTTCGCGCCTCGACGCCCTTTGGGAAAATGGCCATAACTTATTCGTCCAAACTCCGATTTCGATGATTCAAGATGTTCCGAAGAGAAGAAGTAGATCTATAACTTTCATTCTTGAAGTTTGTCGAAATAATGTCGGAGATATAGTCAAATGGACTCAAGTGGCTGATGTAAATGGCAAGTCAAAACGCGAATCTAGCCACCCCAAACATCGATCCATGTAACTTTTGTCCCAATTCCTATAAAATAACATAAAACATGCATAAATAGACACAAACACATAAAAACATCCTAAAAGACTTAAGAACAACAATAAATTAAGCCCGAATGTATCCAATTCATGGGTATAAAACTCACTCATCAAAGCTCAACTTTTGAATCAAGAATAAATAACAAGAATCAAAAGAATTCTGAGGGTCATAAGACCTTGAACTATGTCCTAGGTTATCAAGGGTTATACTTGAAACCTTTAATAATATAAGACTATGGACCTTTCTACTCGTGCTTAGGGGATCATTTTAGTACCATACTATGCACAATATCTTAACGATAACGATAAGTAAATCCCTTTGCAGGTTGTTCATCTCGCTTTGACATTCGAGTCCGCACTAAAGGAAGTTTGGTTTGGATAATTCAATAAGGGTTCAAATTTAGAACGTTCATCAACTAAGGACTAGTTGAATCAATAAAGTTCACTAGTCTAATAAGGTTCAACAATAATGATATTCGATTTGAATAATAATCTCAAGATGTATACAATAGGACAATTATTGTATAACAGAATCATGCTTTGAAAAGATAATCAATCTTTAATATAATATTTGAACTTGAATAATAATAATGATAATTTACTTGAGGTAATTAATAAACTTGAACAATAATGACAAGTAGGGTTAGGAAACTTGCCTCGTGCGTAGATTTCACTTTAACTAAGCACGTTCTTTGAATTTAATCCTACATACCATTCACATTCACAATACCAGTTAATTATAACTTAACTAATCATCAACGATTATTCTTTTGTCTAAACTTTGGTTATGACTATACTTAGTAAAATTATCATATTTACTGTCACATAATATCACCTCATGAATAATAATTTAATTATGTATTCCATAACTCAATCTACATGTAATTATGTTATTTACATGTTAAACAACTATTTTAACATCTCATTATACTTCTAACATGTTTACATATTCCTTAAATTAATTTACTAACACATTGTTAGACTTAAACATTTTAAAAATTCATTTCTGAACATTCTGGAGAGTGGCGCTACGGCGCCACCAACTACACTTTTGGTCTTCACGCGCTGCATTTCTCTTGGCGATGTGGCGCGTGGCACTCATGCTCGAGACTTGGCCACATACATGACTTCGGCTCGAGTTGGCCACCACCAATACAAACTCTAGATTTTGATTCCCAGTTCGCGAAGAACACAGAGTTCAGCGAAAAGGATACTAAATCATCATTAATTTCACTAAATTAACATACCCACATGCTACGATTTATACATAATCATTACCCAACAATAATAGAATGATTTTAATCCATTAAAATACATAATTACAGAATTAAAATATGCGAATTTCACTGACTTTGATGTTCTTGGAGGTTTTGAAAATAAAACATGAAAATTATCACTACGGATTCGTTATAACACCGAATCCGTTCATTTAAACTTTGGTCTCTTCGTATCAACATGCATAATAAAATACAAGTGTAAAATTTAGGGATAATATATGATCCATGCATGAAATACCACGTATAAGGCCATAAGGCCAAAACCCATACTTTGTAATTTGGTAAAAATCATATACTACGTATTTTCATGAAACTGATGACATGGTTTACATAATAAATATAATTAAATATGATTTGATAACATCTTAACCTATATATGCACATAAGCCTTACAATTTCCCACCGTAGCGACTTTACAGAAAATTGTGAAAGCCATTTTTATCAAAACTTAAATAACGTAACTTGTAAATTTAGGAAAGAGGAGATTACCTGTAGAGTATAAAGCGTACATTTAGAAAACTCAGATGTTTCTTCAATCACTCACTCTTAATCTCCTTCTCAATATTATAAATATCTCTGATAAACACTCTCTGATTATTCTCTAGGCTTAGGCAAATAATGAAGAAAGAAAAAGAAGACGTCAATTGAAATAAAGAACTGACGCGATGTGGTCAGTTATCCAATCATGGGTAACTGTTCCCAACTTCCAATAAGGCCTTGTTTGGCTAGCAAGAAAAGGTTTCAAATCCATTTAATTTAATAAAACCTTTATAATATAGTTTGAAAATGTCACACTCCTTATAAAATAAATCCAATATTTTATTTAAATTTACTTTAAATAAAATATAATATTTTCTCATAAATTCACATAGTCATATATTTAAGTTTCTCATTAATTAATAATGTCAAATTATTAACTCTCTAATTAATAATTAAATTAATTAAAATACCAATAGGCTTATTAAATATTTGTTTTAATACAATAAGCTCACATAATCACATACTTCGATAATAAAATTCTCTACATTAATTTAATAAATGTAACACATATAATTAAATTAATCTACCACAATTGCATCAATTAATTATTTAATCTAATAATTAAATCATCGAAAAGTATTTATTTAATTCAATAAATATTAAAATTAATTTACAAAAATCTCGTTCGTCACAAAAGCTCATTTCTTCATTATTCTTCACCAATTCACTCAAGCTATAGAGCATTTATTATAGAAAGAAATTATAGAGAGAAAGAAGAAGAGAAGTCTACTACCTCACTACTCCAGTATCTAGTCTTTTTCTAAGGTAAGGGGTATTATTTCTTTCATATTCATGAAGAGAGCTATTATTATTCTATTCTTTATTATTCTGTTGGAATAACCTGTATACGCGGACTACCGTATACATGGTGAAATTATTATGTTATTCCATTCTTTATTATTATGTTGGAATAACATGTCTATGCGAAGTACCGCATACATAGTGAAATTCTTCTATTATTCCATTCTTTATTATTATGTCAGAATATCCTGTTCAGCAAGCGCTTACGCATTTACCGGTTCCATTCTTTATTATTCGCCGTAATATCCCGTCCAGCATTTGGCCTATCGCATGAATGGTGAATTCTTCTATTATTCCTTTCTTTATTATTCTATTGGAATAACCTGTCTATGTGGATTACCACATGCATGGTGAATGATCCTTTGTATTCATTCCTTATTAAATTGTGAAAATGATCTGTTTACGTGGATTATGATGAAAGTCATAATAAAAGTATTGGACTGATGAAAATCATGGGTATATGTAGTATTAGTAAGTGTTATGATGAATTATGTTGGTTATTATGTGAAAACATGAAAGTTTCTTAGAAATCACAAAGGGTTGAAAATCAGATTTTGGTGAAAATAGAACATGAAATTCAATTGACCATATCTCCTATTATATTTTGAAATTTTGAGAGCGGTTAAGTTCTAGAGTTAGATCTATGAGTTTTCTAACTTATCCAAGTGGAATCACTAGAAAATGTGTTGTAGATTTTCGTATGGACTGATTTTAGTAAAGGAGTCAAAAACTACAAAGTACTAAATAGCTACTGCCTAGAAATTTAAAAGGGAATTTTCGGAAACTTAATTTGTGAGAAAAATTCTGGCCTTTTGGGACATGGAAATATATGGTATAAAGTACCTCCTGTCCAAAAATGAGTTCATTCCGACTTAAAATGAGCAAGTTATGACTATTTCAATATTTAGGTTTTTCTGACGAAAAATGCTATAACCGGAGTTCTATAACTCTGATGACCATGAAATTTAAACTTGAAGCTCACCTTAACCTGTGTAAGATCCTGCCATGATTTGGGGATTTCTGGAGTTAAACTTGAGGTAACTAATTTCTTAAGGAATTAATTAGAAATTAATTTTTGAAAAATAGTAAATAAATTTTAAAAATTTCGAGAAAAATATATGTTCAATATGGGACTATATTCTGCTAAATCCCAAAAAAAAAAATATTTTTGGGACTGATTTGGTATTTTTCATGAAAATAATCTAGTTATGAGTAAATAAGTTAAATATGTTATGTGAAGTAACAAAATTGGAAAATAGAATTTTATGGCTTGGGAATCCTAAATAGGGTATATGCAAATTTTTATGACGGATTTGATCATTGGTGATGAAATCTTATAGGTATGGCATTTTTGAATGATTAAATGCATTATTTGGTAAAGTGTAAACAATTGAAATAAATTATTTATAAGTTTAAGAAGTGATTAAAATATTGTTATAATATTAATAATATTAGATTATGAGTTTAATAAGTGATTGATAATATTTGAATAAATTTAAAGTCTTTAATATTTATCCTTGTTTTCATTTGATTAATTCTTATATCATTGTCATTATCCTCATGTTTATAATATGTTAAAGTCATCTGTGGCCTGTAGTACATAGATGGACTTGGTATGATTATGACCAGGGATTATTCGGTATAATCACTGACCGAATATTATATTACAAATGATGTGGTAAAAGTCCTCATTAGTAGAGTAGTGCATTGATGGACAATTGTTGGCATGATCATGACCATTGATGAATACACGAATATCCTTGGCCAGTAGTGCATGGATAATTTGTGGTCGTGATACTAAATGAATATCATCGTCAGAAGTGTGGATGATGTGGTTTATTTATTAAGTCGAGTCTCAAATGATAAAAGTGATGAAAACCTTTTAAAATCATAGAAGATAGTAGATTTTATTCTCTACTTGACTCTTCAAATGGATTGGTTGTTCAACAAGTAGCTAAACTTGATGTTTATTATATTTTATCGCTTAACATCTGTTGAAGGCTAATGATAATTTATTCTCGCATTATCTTAGTCATAATATTTCTTCGGGCTAGTTGAGCTCACCCTTTCTTTCACTCGTTTTCTTGAAATGAGAACGTAATTTGTATTAGTCGGAGAACGGAGTGACTCATCCGGATGATAACATTAGTAGTCCTCACTATTTTGTTAAATAGTGTGACAATAAATGTAATGAGGACTCCATTGAGTGTGGATATTGTCTAGATGACAAAATATTCTTATTAAAACTCTTAGATTATGTTTTGTCGTATTTTACACGACTGTTGTATAATTAAGTTGTATTTGAATTTTGTACCATATTTTTGGCGACCCAAGATGGGTGATGTATACCTATTTTGGGGGCGTCACAATAATCATACCAATAAATGTCCATCAATGAACTATAGGCCAATGAGGACTTTCACCACATCATTCATCACATTACGGTCATGATTATACCGAATAATCCCTGGTCATAATCATACCAAGTACATCTATGCACGTAAGCCAGAGATGACTTTCATCACAATATAAGCATGAGGATGATGACAATGACATAATAATTCAATAAAACAAGTTCAAAATAAATTTTAAAGATTTATAATTTAATTTATCCAGAAATCAATAATGTCCAAATTGTCAACATGATACTGCTTTGTGGAGTAAAATTTAAGAATGCTCAGAAGAATATTTCCATGAAAAGATACTGGATGAAGCGCAAATATCCAGGATATTCTACTAATTTCATGGAGTATAGAAGCCAAAACTTTAACCAACTGAGTATAATAGAATATAAGAAACTGCAAATGGATTTTTGTCTGCCATGCGGTAATCCACGTAGACAGATCATTTCCACAATTTAATAAGGAATGAATAAGAAGGATCATTCACCATATACAGGTTATTCCAACAGAATAATAAAGAATGGAATAACATAAGAATTCACCATGCATGCGCGTAGTAGCACGTGAGACAAAGTTATTCCAATAGAATAATAAAGAATGGAATAACAAAAGAATTCATCGAGCATGCGATAGAATCAGCATAGGTGTTTATTCCAATGTAATAATAAAGAATGGAATAATGTAAGAATTCACCGTGCATGCGATAGACCGCAGACGCATAAAAGTTATTCCAATGTAATAATAAAGAATGGAATAACAACCCTTACGAGTATTGAAAGAAAATAACTCTCTTCAAGAATACGAAAGAAATAATACCCCTTACCTTAGAAGAAACTGGATACTAGAATAGTGAGGTAGCAAACTTCTCTTCTTCTTTCTCTCTATAATAATTGCTCTTGTGAGACTTAATGAATTGGTGAGAATGAAAGAAGAATGAGCTTCTATTTATAGGAAAATATAGTTTCGATAATTGCACGTTTTGGGGCTCGAAATATTACAGTATAATACCTTCCTCTTTTTCTTCATTTTTAATTTAGTCCTGCAAGTATTATCAAACTTGCACCACCTCCCCTAATAGTAAATAATGTGAATTAATAGTTCATTCATGTGACTTAATAGTATAATCATGTGAAAAAACTAATTACAAAGATAAGACCTTCATCTATACCTCCATTTTAATTTAGTCATGTAAGTATTATCAATCTTGCATCGATTCCCCTAATAGTAAATCATGTGAATCAATAGTACACACATGTGAACACATAGTTATAAGCATTTGAATTAATAGCAATTAATTGCTCATTTATCTGGTGAATTACCCGATTGGTCAATATAACCTCCAGACATTAATTACTATCGAAATAAATGTCGATTTCCACTAACACTAATAATTCCCACACAATGGAACTATCAATTTCATCTTTAATCAACACGAACTTATTCATCATTAATATTGTAACTCACAATATTTAACAACCAGGTCATTACCAGGAAAGGGGGGGCTTTCCGATAAGGATTTCTCCTTATTGGCGCGCAATTAGGTGACCAAACCTCTCCTTGACAGAACTTCTAGACATTGTCAATATTGTAAATAATAATATGAATAACTTTGTCGTCTCAATTATTGATTTAATAATATAAAATATTATGCAGATGATACTGTGACAATAATTGAATCAATAATATGAGAGATATTATGCAGCAATTAGTGTAACAATAATTGAGTATAAATGAGTGACTTCTCACGTAAGCATCAATAATCAATACCGTGTGCTACTATGCAACCACGCCAGACATCAGTATTTTTACCACCGGGTAGTTCAACAGCTTTAACGGTAAAACTTTCACCGTTATTTTATAAAAGATAATTACGCCGCTTTTCTAACTACGACAATATTTTTCGCTTAGGGGTCCACTAATGATTGTGCCATCGCATTTAATATTCCCTGTTAAAATGAATATTCCCCGACCAATCGAATATTATATCACCACTTGCTTACTTTGCAAAATTTGTAAATATTACCCACAACTATAACATTATATCAAATCCACACCATAATATTCAAAAATATATTTCGAGAAAATTAATCTTTATTCATAAAAGTTGGGGTCTTAAATGACGCCCCCAAAATAGGTATACATCACCCATTCCGAAGTCGCCAAATATATGGTACAGAAATAACTACAACTTCATTAATACAATTGTCGTGCAAAATACAACAACACATAAATTATGAGTTTAAATACAAATATTATCTTCTAGACAATATTCACACTCAAATAAGTTCTCATTACAATTATTGATACACTATTTTACAAAATAGTGAGGACTACTAAAACAACTGTCTTGAACTATCACTCCACACCCCGACTACTTCCCGCTATATTCTCGTCACCTGAGAAGAAAAATGGAACAAAAAGGAAAAAGGGTGAGCTCAACTAGCCCAGTAAAGAATATTATGACTAAGATAATGTACAACAAATTATCCTTAGTCTTAAACAGGGAAAAATCTGATAGAATATAATAGACAACAAGTTTTAGATCAACAACTGCAGCGGAAACAACAATTCATTAGAAGAGTTAAGTAGAGAATGAAATCTACTATCATCTATGAATTTAGAAGTCCATCATGAATATTTTATCCCTGTAACATCAATCAAATATACATCTTGAATCAAATATTCATCTTTGCACTACGGGCCAAAGATATTCATCTGTATCACCAGTTGGTCATGTTCATCTTAACACCTGTTCATCTTTGCACTACGGGCCAAAGATATTCATCATAAAATCATTCATCTTTGCACTACAGGCCAAAGATATTCAGTAATATCATCATTTAGGACTGAGGATGATGAAAAATAGTTTTAAAGAAACGAATCTAGTGAAATAAAAGGACAAAGATTAAGGATTCGTACTTTAAACAATCCAAGTTCAAAAATACTTCTTAATAAACCATAGTGGAGTAAAATTCAAGAATGAAGATCAAAACATGGATACAATCAAAGATAGTACCCATAATAGACATCTTCGGGTCACCCAGTTTGGAAAATGAACAGAGATGTGTCGGCTAGTGGGTTGTGAAAACCCAAAGTAAGAAGAAATTTGCGGAGTTCAGTATACCAAGCTCGTGGAGCTTGCTTGAGGCCATAAATAGCTTTCCTAAGCTTGAAAACATAAGATGGTTTATCATGATCAACATAGCCTTGTGGTTGTGACATATAAACATCTTCAGAAAGATGACCTTGTAAAAATGCATTATTAATATCAAGTTGACGAAGAGACCATCCTCAACTAATAGCAAGACTCAAAACAAGGCGCATCATAGTTGGCTTGACCACATGACTAAATGTATCATGATAGTCAAAACTAGGGCGTTGATGAAATCCTTTGGCTACTAACTGTGTTTTGTACCTGTCAATATAACCATCAGAATGTCGTTAAATGCAAAAAATCCACTTACAACCAACTATATTTGGACTAGAAGCAGGAGGTACTAGCTCTCATGTCCCATTTCAAACAAGAGCATCATATTCTTCAGACATGGCCCGTTGCTATTTTTGATCCTTGAGGGCTTGGGTCGCAGTGGTAGGTTCTATATTAATGGGAGGAGATAGTTGAGTGGAAAGGTTTAGTTTTTGGATAGGTTTGGTAATTTTGATCCTTGAGGGATTTTTGATAGCCCGAAGTAATCGTCTCAGTCTCGAATTCATTTGCACCGAAGTCATTTGGCATCGACAGTTTAATACTATGTAGCCTAGAGAACTAAAAAAAATCTGAATTTGGTCAATACGATGTCGTTGGCCAATTGGCCAGCCATATTTAGCTTCTGAATGTTAATATTGCGGACATTATTTTTTTAAAAGTGAAACTTTTACAAGGAGGGTATTTTGGACATTTGTCTCATCCGCAATATTAAACTACGGAATACTGAAAATTAAACTACGGACGATCTCACTATTTAACCGTTCGATTCTCGAATGGAGGGTCGCGATGTGTTGTAAGGCTACACTCTTTTTTACATTTTGTGACGCCCCCAGAATAGGTATACATCACCCATCTTGAGTCGCCAAATACATGGTACAGAATTTAAATACAAACTTCTTTGATACAGTACAACAAAACGTAGCTGAGAGTTTCAACAGGATAATGTCTCATAGAGAGTATAAAAACTCAAATAAAGTCATTATTATGATTATTATCACACTATTTCACATAATAGTTCGGACTACTATAGTCACCTATCTGCACCGTCACTCCATTCCCCGACTAGGCCCACCTATATTCTCATTTCCTGAACAGAACAATGAAGCAAAGGGTGAGCTCAACTAGCCCAGTAAAGAATATTATGACTAAGATAATGCAGAATAAATTATCATTACTCTTCAACAGTGTTAAACTGATAGAATATAATAGACAATAAGTTTAAATGCAGCGGAACCAACAATCCATTAGAAGAGTCAAGTAGAGCATGATATCTACTATCTTCTATGATTTTAAAAGTTTATCATCAATTTTATCGCTGAGACTCAGCTAAATAAATAATCCACATCACTGAATTATCCATGCACTACGGATTAATGATATTCATTTTTTATCACCAATGATCATGATCATGCCAACCACTGTCCATCAATGCACTACGGGCCAATGAGGACTTTTATCACATCATTTGTAACATTACGGGTCATGATTATACCAAATGATCCCTGGTCATAATCGTACCAATCTAGAGTCCATCTATGCACTACGGGCCAAAGATGACTTTCATAACAATATAAACATGAGGATGATGACAATGATATAAGAATTCAATTAAATGCAAGCAAATGATAAATTCTAAAGATTTATAGTTTAATTTATCCGAATTCAATAATGTCCAAATTGTCAACATGATACCGCTTTGGGAGTAAAATTCATAAGACCCCAAATTATTAATAAATGAAATTTAATTTCTCTATTTATCATTTTGAAATAGTAAGGGTTGATTTGATTAATGTGGTTAGTTATGGGTAAAATGCGCAAATATTTTAAATAAGCAAGTGGTTATAAAATATTCATTGTTGTTTGAGAATATTCGTTTGGTCGTGGAATATTCTTGCCGTCGTCGGGAATATTCGTATTTACGCGCAAATTTGTGTGGGCCCCATAACGAAAAAGTTTATTGATGAAGAAAACGACAAGTATAAGTTGTTTATAAATAACCACAGAAGTTGTTACCAAGTAATAATCGCTGAATACCCGTATGGTTAAAACACAAGAATACGCTGCTTGTTGCACAAGAAGACACACCGTATATTGCACCAATTATTGATTCTTACGTAAGAAGGCACTACTCAATAATTGTTACAAAGAGTTACTGCTCAAAGATTTTATTTTATCGATTCAATAATTGTCATATTGATATTTTATATTATCGTTGTTTCAATAATTGTCACTACACAAAGATTTTCCATTATCGGCAAATAATTCATATTATCCTAATAATATTATTAGAAAACATTATTGGCAATGTCTAGAAAGTTCTCGCTCTAAGGAGAGGTTTGGTCACCTAATCATGCGCCAAGAAGAGAAATTTTATCGAAAGCCCCTCTTCTTCCTGAACTACCCCGGGTCACAAGATCGTGATTCTCAGAATATTATTTGTGAATAATTAATTATTGATTTATATGATGAGGAAAATATTGATTTTATGTGGTTATAGATGGAGAAAATTTTAAAAGTGACAATTGTTAAAAATTGATATTTTATCTTTTCTCGATAAAATAATATTTTATTATATTATATAATAATGATGATATTTTTTTACAATGAATGTGGGATATATGAGTATATGAGGAGGAAGAGTATTTTTGTTGCAAAAAGTTGTTTAAAACATGTTAAACATGTCTCAGGGGCCCATTTCTCGACTAAAATTTGATTATACCTTTAAAATCGCCTGCTTATGGATTTCTACCAATTTCTCGCTTGGAATTTGGAAAACTTTTTCTCGCAAAGTTGTAGAGAATTGAATTTCCTATAAAAATTCACAAGATTCAAATTTTCTGATAAAAGGGCTATTTATTATGAATTATTGAAGTTCAAGTTCAAATAATTTATTTTTGAAGTTTTAATTATTTTAATTAAGAAAAACGTTTTTTTTTTTTTGTGAGTCAGTATCGATGCTTTGTTTGAATTCGTAAGATAGTGTGTAGAAAATTTATATATATATATATATTATATTTTATTAAATTTTCTCGCTTTGGTGTTCTAAGCATTTTCCTATAAATAGGTGCTTAGGTTAGAATTGAAAATCACACCGTAAACTAAAGATTTCTCTTTTCTCTATATAATATCGAGCGTTTTTTGTGAGTATTTTAGTACTTTGAGTATTGCTATACTACTGCAAGTTCTTTCAAAGACTATATCCAAATTCCAATGTAAGTACTATTCTTTTCCGAGGTAAGTGGATGTTATTTTTTTCAAAATGATATTATTTCTTCAATATCATTATGCCAAAATATTGGTTGAACTTTTTATCAAATTTGAACTTTTTCATGTCTGGGTTACTATTCATGAGTTACTATTCATGAGTTACTATTCACGAGTTACTATTCACGAGTTACTATTCACGAGTACTATTCACGTAGTACTATTCACGCATGATGATTTTTTTTGAAATTTCTATCTTTTGGTGTCTGAGTTACTATTCACGATACTGCACTATTCACGATACTATTCACTACTATTCACTATTCATACTTATTACACTATTCACGTAAAAATTAAATTTTCTTTTCTATGTCCAAGATTGTCTCGTTATAGTTCCTATCTTTGATCGATCTATGTTTTGGTCTTCATTCTTGAATTTTACTCCACTTTGGTTATTTATGAAGTATTTTTGAACTCGGTTATTTAAAGTATGAATCCTTAATACTTGTTCTTTTGTTTCAATCGATTCGCTTTTCTTTAAAATATTTTTCATCATCCTCACCCTAAATGATGATATAATCAATATCTTTGGCCCGTAGTGCAAAGATGAATGATTTCGATGAATATCTTTGGCCCAGAAAAAAAGATGAACAGTGTTTAGATGAACACGACCAAATCGATGAATATCTTTGGCCCAGTAGTGCAAAGATGAATATTTGATTCCGTATATATATCGATTGATGTTACAGGATAAAAGATAGACGATGAACTTTTATATTCATATATATAAGATAGTAGATTTCATTCTCTACTTAACTCTTCTAATGAATTATTATTTCACCATGAATATTGATTTAAAACTTGTTGTCTATTGTATTCTATTAGATTTTTCCCTCGTGAGAGACTAACGATAATTTGTTCTCAGATTATCTTAGTCATAATGTTCTTTACCGGGCTAGTTGAGCTCACCCTTTTCTTTTTTGTTCCATTTTTCTTCTCGTGAGGCGAGAATGTAAATGAGTACTAGCTCTCGGGTATGGAATGATGGTTCTAGAAGTTATTTTAGTAGTCCTCACCATTTTTGTAAAATAATGTATCAATAATTGAAATGAGGACTTATTTGAGTGTGATATTGTCTAGATGACAATATTTGTATTTAAACTCACGCTTTTATGTCAGATTAATAAAGTTGTAGTTGTTTCGCATCATGTATTTTGACGACTCGTAATGGGTGTCAGATACCTGCTTTGGGGGCGCCACAATGGTATCGTAGCTTAGGATATGGTCTCCGCAAGAGATCGGGAATAGTACTAGAGGGGAGAGACGAGTAATCCTTCGCTAGTGTGTCATACCTAAGCTTATTTGTTGGTCACAAGAAGTATATGGTTAATATGTGATATGTTAATTTGTTTAATTAACCCTTGTTTTATGGCAAGATTTAAGAATGGCAAATGAGAATATTAACTGGAGTTAATGAGACCGTGGAAACACCTTTAATCACCACCTGTGGAACGTGCAACAGAAGGCAATATTTCCTCCCGTAAAACAACACCACCGAAAGCGCATTTATGAACGACGGATGTTTAGGAGCTTTTTGCGCTCATGCAAAACCGCATTTAGGAGACTCGTGTACGTAATACGGTGGAAATGATAAGAACGCTGCCATTGTCACTACCAAGCAGCTCAAAGAGTCAGACCACCGTAATTTAAGGGAAAGCCGATCCGATCACGGCGGAAACGTGGTCAAGCAAATTACCAAGATATTCGATGTCTTGGGATGCACGGAGGAACAGAAGGTTCCATTCGCCACCTTTATGTTCCGTGGCGAGGCAGACATCGGTGGGAGTCTCTGTGAACGCACTCCAATTTCGCCGACTCAAAGATGTCTTGGGAAACGCTTTAAAAACTTTTCAACGAAAAATACTTTCCCTCGAAAGTATTCGCCATATATGAAGGAGGTAGAGTTTATTAGACTAGAACAAAACAACATGACGGTCCCCCAATACGAGGCGAAGTTCGCAGAGTTATCCAGTGTTCAGACCTCATTTGGTAGAGAATGAGGAACGAATGACGAGGATGTTTCGAGAGGTTTAAAACCCGAGATTCTAAGAATATCTTATCTCTCATAAATTTTCTTTATATTCAGATGTTGTCAATGTGGCTCAATTATTAGAGCGAGATAATGAAAGTACGCTCAACCAAGGGACCGCAACTGTGGTCATACCGGGCAAGCAAAGCAATATCTGAGTAATGAAAACCAAATGGGAGGAAAACATTCAGATAAAAGCTGTAGAACCACTCCGTGGTAATCGTGGGCCATGAAAATAGAAGAAGCGACTCTGGGGAGATTTTAAAAAGAGGAGATTCAACAATGACAATGTGAAGACGCCAAAGACCAAAGAAGAATCGGTTCCAAGGGAGGAGAACGACCACCCATTATATGCTATAAAGTGCGGAAAAGAAGGACATATCACCCAAACCGCCCACAACAAAGCTTTAAGGTATGTTATAACTGTGGAAAGGAAGGACATATCGCCGAGATCAGACCAGAAGCGAAACCAAGTCCAAATGGGATGGTGACTCAAAAGGTCATCCCCTGTAAAAGTCAAAGTCAATCTGCCTCGAAGAGCGCTTTGTCGTGATCGGTCAACATGCGAGAACCCAAACGAGGTGATCACGGTAAGCTAATCATAAATTCATGCCAAGTTTATACATTACTTGATACCGGCTACCCATTCATTTATCTCTCCTCGCTTGTGCTCAACGCTTAAACTTGACCGAGAAATTAGACTTTGACCTATCTCGTGGAAACTCCGCTAGAGAAACTTTCATCACATCCACTCGCTTATAAATCTTGTTTGATCCAAGTTGGCACCATCACATTACCCGTCACCTTATCTCTTTAAAGATACTTGCTTTTGATGTGATTTTAGGATTGATTGTTAACTACTCATCATGCCAAAATTGATTGTTTTCGTAAGGTTGTTAGTTTTCATATTCCTAATCAACCTCGTTGTTCGAATTCAAGCAACTAAACCATTAAAATCAATCACCGCTATATCAAGTCATAAAGCTATTCGCTTATTGAAAAACTGATGTCAAGCTTTCTTAGCCCATGTTATGGATTTGAATAAAGACACGCCGATTTGAATAATATTCCCGTTGTTATCGACTTTCCGACGATTTCAAGAACTTCCCTGCCTACCCCGTAACGTGAAGTTGAATTCTTTATCGACCTTGAACCCGGCACAAAGCCCATTTCTAAAACCCCATATCGAATGGCTCCTATTGAACTTCAGAGTTAAAGGTCCAACTACAGAGAGTTGTTGGACATCGGCTTTCATTCGCCCCAGTACATCTCCTCGGGGTGCTCCTGCTTTTATTTGTAAAGAAGAAAGACGGAGTATGCGATTTTGTATCGATTATCGAATTAAACCATGTCACTATCAAGAATAGGTATCCGCTACCTCGTATTGATGACCTCGCTTGACCACCTTGCAAGGAGCACAATTCTTTTCAAAGATCGATCTTCGCTCGATATCATCACCAAGGTTAAACCGAGGATATTCCAAAGACCGCTTTCGTAACTCCTAGACGGCATTATGAATTCTTAGTCATGTCTTTTGATCGACTAATGCTCCTCGCCGCTTTCATGGATATGATGAACCGAGTATTCAAGGAATATTTGATCATTTCATTGTTGTTTTTTTATTGATGACATCCTCATCTATTCCAAAAGCCGTGAAGATCATGAGCGCCATTTGAAGTCGGTAATCGCAAAGGCTTCGTGATAACAAGCTATATGCCAAGTCAAGAAATGCGAAGTTCGCTTGAGGAAGTAGCATTCCTTGGGCACATGGTGTCAAAACATGGAGTGTCTCATTGACCCGCCAAGATCAAGTAATACAAAGTTGGGAGCAACCAAAGACTATGACGATCAAGTACGAGCTTTTTGGGCTTAGCCGGTTATTATCTGAGATTTGTGGAAGGATTTTCTAGAATCGCTACTCCATAACTCAAATTGACTCAGAAAGATACAAAATTGCATGGAGCGAGGAATGCGAGAAGAGTTTCCAAGATCTCAAGAGGAGACTCATTTCGCACTGCTTTGACAATACCATCCGTTCGGATGGATTTGTTATCTACAAATGATGCTTCGTGCAAAGGGTTAGGATGTGTTCTCATGCAACGTGGGAAAGTCATAGCCTATGCCTCATGACAACTTAAAGAATATGAGAGGAATTATCCTACTCATGATCTAGAGTCAAGCAAAGCAATGCTTCGCTGCGCTTAAAGATCCGGAGGCACTATCTATATGGGGAGAAAGTGGAGATATATTCGCACCATAAAAGCCTCAAATATTTCTTCACTCAAAAGAACTCAACATGCGGCAAACGACGCTGGCTCGAGCTGTTGAAAGATTACGACCACACTATTCAATACCATCCTCGAAAAGCAAACGGGTAGCCGACGCTGCTGAGTAGAAGATCATATGCGTGAACGAAAAGCGATGATGTCAAATATAAATATACGCATGAACCAACTTTTAATCGAAAAAGTTAAAGTCGCTCAAGCCACGCAATCTTGAAATGGATCCGATGCGCGAAGAAGAAAGTACAAGAAGGTGCTATTCCGTAAGCAAGAATCGATGAAGAAGGAATACTTCGAGTCCACTCTGCACTTTGTGTTCCTAACGATTCTACTTGAAGCATAGAATCATGATGGAGGCACACAACACACCGCTTGCAATCCATCTCGAGTACCAAAATGTATCATGATCTTCGATATACATTTTGGTGGAACAATATGAAGAGAGAGATCGCAAAGTTTATCTCGAGGTGTTTAACTTGTCAACGTAGTAAAGCGAGCATCAAGTGCCTAAGGGTCCATTGCAACCACTTGAGATTCCGAAATGGAAGTGGGAACACATTACCATGGATTTCAAGCACGGGTCTTCCCACGGCTTCTCAAGGCATAAATGCTATTTGGGTTATTGTTGATAGATTAACCAAGTCTCGCTTTCATTTCTTGCCGATACGGAGACTTATTCCTCGAACGCCTTGCTCAGATGTACGTAGATGAGATTGTGAGATTGCATGGCATGCCAAGATCCATAGTTTTGATCGTGACCCAAGATTCACTTCAAGATTTTGGGTTAGCTTGCAAAAAGCTATGGGCACGGATTTACGATTTAGTTCGCATATACCATCCTCAAACCAGATTTTAACAATCGAGAGGACTATTCAAACTCTTGAAGATCTATTAAGACTCGTGTCCTAGACTTCAAAGGCGTTGATAAGTATTTACCATCGGTGGAATTCTCCTACAACAACAGCTTATCGTGCAAGTATAGTGTGGCTCCATTTGAAGCATTGTATGGACGAAAGTGTCGCTTCCAAAGATGTTGGGATGAGGTAGGAGAAGCAACGTTGTTGGGACCAGAGTTGGTACGAATGACTACAGAGAAGATCCAAACGATTCGACAACGATACAAAAACCAAGACAGATCGATAAAAGAGTTATGCGGATCTTCATCGAAAGGACGGGAATTTAGTATCGGGGATCATGTATTGTCATGCGTGGCTCCATGGAAGGGAGTTACAAGATTCGGAAGAGAGGAAAGCTCAATCCACGATTTATCGGTCCATTTCGCATTCTTGAACGAGTAGGAAATGTGGCCTATAGACTCGCTACTCTCCAAGTATGTCTCGTGTTCATAATGTTTTTCATATCCGTGCTACGAAATATGTGAAAGACCCAAACCACGTTATCGAAGTTAGAACCGACGAGATAGTCAAGACTTAACGTATTTAAGAGGTACCGCCAAGATCTTGATAGAAAGAGCATGTCCTACGACGAAGGTCATACCACAAGTTAAAGTTTTGTGGAGAAACCATGCTATCGAGGAAATGACCGGAGTTGGAAACGGAAATGAAAGCGAGGTATCCTCATCTTTTCAAACACTGTATACGTACGCCAATTTCGAGGACGAAATTTCATAAGGAGGGAGGTCAGAAGACCCCAAATTATTAATAAATGAAATTTAATTTAATTTCTATATTTATCATTTTGAAATAGTAAGGGTTGATTTGATTAATGTGGTTAGTTATGGGTAAAATGCGCAAATATTTCAAATAAGCAAGTGGTTATAAAATATTCATTGTTGCTTGAGAATATTCGCTTGGTCGTGGAATATTCTTGTTGTTGGGAATATTCGACATTTACGCAGCAAAAATTTTGTGGGGCCCCATAACGAAAAAAGCGATTGATGAAGAAAACGACAAGTATAAGTTGTTTATAAATAATCTACAGTAGTTGTTACCAAGTAACACCGTTGAATACCCGGTGGTTAAAACACAAGAATACGCTGCATGTCAGCACAAGAAGACACCAGATTGCACCAATTATTGATTCTTACGTAAGAAGGCACTACTCAATAATTGTTACAAAGAGTTATCGCTCAAAGATTTTATTTTATCGATTCAATAATTGTCATGCTGATATTTTATATTATCGTTGTTTCAATAATTGTCACTACACAAGATTTTCCATTATCGGCAATAATTCATATTATCCTAATAATATTATTAGAAAACATTATTGGCAATGTCTAGAAAGTTCTGCTCTAGGAGAGGTTTGTCACCTAATCATACCACCAAGAAGAGAGAAATTTATCGAAAGCCCCTTTTTCTGGAACTACCTACCGTCACAAGATCGTGATTCTAGAATATTATTTGTGAATAATTAATTATTGATTTATATGATGAGGAAAATATTGATTTTATGTGGTTATAGATGGAGAAAATTTTTAAAGTGACAATTGTTAAAAATTGATATTTTATCTTTTCCGATAAAATAATATTTTATTATATTATATAATAATGATGATATTTTTTACAATGAATGTGGATATATATGAGTATATGAGGAGGAAGAGTATTTTTGTTGCAAAAGTTGTTTAAAAAAACATGTTAAACATGTCTCAGGGGCCATTTCTCGACTAAAATTTGATTATAAATTTCGTAAAATCGCCTGCTTATATGGATTTCTTTAATTTTTCGCTTGGAATTTGGAAAACTTTTCTTCTCGCAAAGTTGTAGAGAATTGAATTTCCTATAAAAAATCACAAGATTCAAATTTTCCGATAAAAGGGCTATTTATTATGAATTATTGAAGTTCAAGTTCAAATAATTTATTTTTGAAGTTTTAATTATTTTAATTAAGAAAAAACGTTTTTTTTTTTTTTTTGTGAGTTGGTGTGTGATTGGTATCGTTGTCTCAGTAGTGCATATAATTTAATATATTATATATATATATATATAATATTTTATTAAATTTTCTCGCTTTGGTGTTCTAAGCATTTTCCTATAAATAGGTGCTTAGGTTAGAATTGAAAATCACACCGTAAACTAAAGATTTCTCTCTTTCTCTCTATAATATCGAGCGATTTTGTGAGTATTTTAGTACTTTGAGTATTGCTATACTAAGCAAGTTCTTTCAAAGACTATATCCAAAGATTCCAAATGTAAGTACTATTCTTCGAGGTAAGGGATGTTATTTTTTCAAAATGATATTATTTCTTCAATATCATTATGCCAAAATATTGGTTGAAACTTTTTATCAAATTTGAACTTTTTCATGCTCGGGTTACTATTCTATTCACGAGTTACTATTCACGAGTTACTATTCACGAAGTTACTATTCACGTACTATTCACGAGTACTATTCACGAAGCATGATGATATTTTTTGTGAAATTTCTATCTTTTGGTGTCGAGTTACTATTCACGATACTACACTATATTCACGATACTAAGACTATTCACTTATCATATATACTATTCACGTAAAAAATTAAATTTTCTTTTCTATGTCCAAGATTGTCTCGTTATAGTTCCTATCTTTGATCGATCTATGTTTTGGTCTTCATTCTTGAATTTTACTCCACTTTGGTTATTTATGAAGTATTTTTGAACTCGGGGTTATTTAAAGTATGAATCCTTAATACTTGTTCTTTTGTTTCACCGATTCGCTTTTCTTTAAAATATTTTTCATCATCCTCACCCTAAATGATGATATTATCAATATCTTTGGCCCAGTAGTGCAAAGATGAATGATTTCTCGATGAATATCTTTGGCCCAGAAAGTAAAGATGAACAACAATGTTTAGATGAATACGACTAATCGATGAATATCTTCGCCTCAGAGTAAAAAGAGATGAATATTTGATTCCGTATATATATTGATTGATGTTACAGGATAAAAGATAGACGATGAACTTTTATATTTCATATATATAAGATAGTAGATTTCATTCTCTACTTAACTCTTCTAATGAATTATTATTTCACCGCTAATATTGATTTAAAACTTGTTGTCTATTGTATTCTATTAGATTTTTCCTCGTCAAGACTAACGATAATTTGTTCTCAGACATCTTAGTCATAATGTTCTTTATCGGGCTAGTTGAGCTCACCCTTTTCCTTTTTGTTCCATTTTTCTTCTCGTGAGGCGAGAATGTAAATGAGTACTAGCTCGGGTATGGAATGATGGTTCTAGAAGTTATTTTAGTAGTCCTCACCATTTAATGTAAAATAATGTATCAATAATTGAAATGAGGACTTATTTGAGTGTGGATATTGTCTAGATGACAATATTTGTATTTAAACTCACATTCTTTTTATGTTGTATTAATAAAGTTGTGGAAATATTGTGCAATGACAATTATTGAAACAACAATAATATAAAATATCAACGCAGCAATTATTGAACCAATAAAATAAAATATTGAACAAAGAATTACTTGTAAAAATTATTGAGTAGTGCCTTCTTACGTAAGAATCAATAATCAAAGATACAAGACAATACCGTGTGCTACTATGCAACCACGCCAGACATCGTACTACTTTATCAACTAATTAATTCAACAGCTAACAAGAAAACTTTTGCCGTTATTTTTATAAAAGATATTTATGTCGCTTTCTAACTCCGACAATAATTACATTAGGGGTCTACCAATGATTGTGTCGCTGCATTTAATATTCCCTAACAAAAATAAATATTTTATAACAACTTGCTTACTTTGCAAAATTTATAAATATTACCCACAACTATAATATTATAACAAATTCACACCTTAATATTAAAAAATATAATTCGAGAAAAATTAATCTGTATTTATTAAAGTTGGGATCTTACACCCTCCCCTTCTTATGAAATTTTATCCTCGAAATTAGGGTACATACCTGGTATGTCGAAGAGGTGAGGATACCTTGATTTATTTCAGATTCTAACTCCAAGGTCATTTCCTCAACATCGTGGTTTCTCCACAAAACTTTGACTTGAGATATAACCTTGGAGCGTAGAATATTGTTGGTCGATTTCGCAATCAATGAATATGTGCAAATATACACGGTCAACAAGTAATAAAGTGATAAGATAGAGTGTCGAACCCACAGAGAATTATAATCAATAAATTCCAACTGCTAGCACTATATCAATCCAATTTTATTTAAACAACCATAAAGTGTGATTTTTCTAAATAATAAAACTAAATTAAGCAAATAAAATAAATTATCCTAAAATAAATCAAATAAAATAAAACTAAGATTTTAACGAATGAATTCAGATAAATAAATATTAAGACTTCAATATCCCCAATTATGAACTATAAATCAATTATCCAATTATCCCAATTATTATGCCTACTGAATTGTTAACATGAATTCTCAAATGCCAAAAGTCCTTTTCCAAGTGATCAATTGACTTCTATTTAATCCAGATTAATCTTGCTATATTCCTATGCAAAACAATTGAATTAAACTTCTTCAATTCCAATTCCTTATGTGTTACATGCGGTGAACATATATTTCCATTCAATTCACGAACCTAATTATTCGTCATGCAAATAACTAAGTCACATGTTATCATGCCCAGTTCTAACCCTAGAATTCCTCTTTCAATTCCTTCCAGAGTAACAAGATAATTATTAGCCAAATAATTAATGTAAGACCCCAGATTTTATGAATAAAGATTTAATTTTCTCAAAATATATTTTTTTAATATTATGGTGTGGATTTGAGATAATGTTATAGTTGTGGGTAGTATTTATAAATTTTGAAAAGTATGCAAGTTTTTGTATAATATTCGATTGGTCGGGGAATATTCGTTTTATCAGGGAATATTCGCATAACCAAGACTATCATTGGTGGACCCATAACGGAATTTTTGTCGGATTGAGAAAATGACAAAAATATTTTATGAAAATAACTACTAAGTTTTACCGTTAATCTTGTTGAACTACTCGGTAGTAAAATACGATGTCTGGCGTGGTTGCATAAGAAGACACCAGTATTGATTATTGATGCTTACGTGATAAGTCACTCGCTTTTGTTTTATTAGTATTATTAATGTAATAAAATGTAAAAGCTTTTATATAAAAAATGTAATACTTTTATAAAGTTATTCGTTTTTATTAGACTAATAAGTAAAATCTTTTTATATAAAATGTAATACTTTTATAAAGTTATCTCGCTTTATTAGACAATAATTAGAATATATTATATTTTATTATGCATAGTGTTTGCATAAGGCTCGCATATTGTTTGCATATAGTAAAATCTTTTTATATAAAATAGAATATTATTATAAAGTTATCTCATTTTATTAGACAATAATTAGAATATATTATATTTTATTATGCATAGTGTTTCAGATAGTGCATATAGTATTTGCATAGTAAAATCTTTTTATATAAAAATGTAATACTTTTATAAAGTTATTCGCTTTATTATATTATAAATAGAATATATTATATTTTATTGTAAACCAATCTGGACCGTCCGTTTAAAGTAAATCAATCTGGACCGTTCATGAATTAGTTACTATGCAATCCATTCTTCTATAAATAGAAGCTCATTCATTCATTATTTCTTACGAATTCACTAAAACTCTAGAGAGAGAAACTATAGAGAGAGTTCTTCTTCTATAATCTTGAGCGTATTTCTTTAGATTTTAAGAAAGCTTTGAGCGTAGTACAAGTTTTCTTTGAGTATATCCTCGCCTACCCAGTAAAAATACTCTTCTTTTTACTAGTAAGGATATTATTTGTTGTACTCGTAAGGGGTATTATTTCTTTTGTATTCATGAAGAGAACTTCATTATTCCATTCTTTATTATTCTCACTGAATAATCGTGATCGCGACTACCCTATACTTGGTGACTTTCTTCTAATATTCCATTCTTTATTATTCTGTTGGAATATCCTGTCAGGTTTTATGCCGACTGGTTCCGCCTTTATTATTCTCATTGAACATCCTATCGGTGCGACATTACCGACCGACACAGTTCCGTTATTTAGTATTCTCGTTGGAATAACTCATTCGTGAGAAGTACCGCATGCATAGTGATTTCGCTATTATTCCATTCTTTATTATTCATTTGAACATCCCGTCTTGTCGAATTTCACCGACATGGTTCCGCGATTATTATTCTGTTGGAATAACCTGTCTATGTGAAGTACCGCATGCATGGTGATTACTTTTGTTATTCCATTCTTTATTATACTCAATTGGTTAAAGTTTTGACTTCTATACTCCATGAAATTAGTGGAATATCCTTGATATTTGCGCTCCGTCCAGTATCTTTTCATGGAAATATTCTTCTGAGCATTCTTGAATTTTACTCCACAAAGCAGTATCATGTTGACAATGATACTGGATAAATTAATTCTTAAACTTGTTTTATTGATTCTTATATCATTGTCATCATCCTCATGTTTATATTATGTTGAAAGTCATTTGTGGCCTTTAGTGCATAGATGGACTTGGTATGATTATGACCATGGATTATTCGGTATAATCATGACCGTAATGTTACAAATGATGTGGAAAAAGTCCTCATTGGCCCGTAGTGCATTGATGGAAAGTTTTTGGTATGATTATGGCTATGGATTCTCTTCGGCCAAGGGTGCAAAGATGAATTGTTTTATGGCATGATCAGGACCGTTGATGAAAACATGATTATCTTTGACCCGTAGTGCATGGATAATTCGTGGTCGTGATACTAAAGAATATCCTTGGCCTATAGTGCATGGATGATTTGATGATGTGGATTATTTATTAAGCTGAGTCTCAGCGATAAAAGTGATGAAAAACCTTTTAAATCATAAAAGATAGTAGATTTTATTCTCTACTTAACTCTTTTAATGGATTGCTTGTTCCGCTGCAGTTAAACTTGATGTTTGTTATATTATATCAGTTTAACACCGTTGAAGGCTAACGATAAATTATTCTACATTATCTTAGTCATGATATTTCTTACTGGGCTAGTTGAGCTCACCCTTTTGCTTTCATTGTTCTCTTCAGGAAATGAGAACGTAGCAAGGACTAGTCGGGGAACAGAGTGATGGTTCTAGATGGTGCATTAGTAGTCCTCACTATTCTGTGAAATAGTGTGATAATAAATGTAATGAGGACTCCATTGAGTTTGTATATTGTCTAGATGACAATATTTGTATTAAAACTCACAAGATATGTTTAGTCGTATTTTACACGACATTGTTGTATGAAATTAAGTTGTATTAGAATTTTGTACCATGTATTTGGCGACTCAAGATGGGTGATGTATACCTATATTGGGGCGCCACAACGGTTGGTATCAAAGCTTAGGATATGATCCCCGGTGAGATGTGAGACAAGAACTAGGAGGGGAGAGACGGGGAATTTCTACGCTAGTATGACCTACCTAAGTTTATTTGATATTTAATTAGTCGGTCAGAGTATATGGATAATATGTTACATGTCAAATAACCTTTGTTTTGTGGCAGTATTTGTAAATGGCATCCAAAAATATTGAGATAAGCAATGAAGCACATGAGACCGTTGAGACACCTTTAATCACTAATCAGGTTAATGTGATGTCAGACGAATAAGAAATTAGAGATATCTACGTGGTGCGTGAAGAACTAATAGTTGCACCCGAGCTAGTTGCAGAGGTAGCAGCTGAGAGTGAGGAAGAAGAGGAAGAAGAGGAACCTGAGGAGAATTTATTAGAAGAATTTTATGATCAAAATTTAGCATTACAAAATCGTATTCATGAGTTAGAAGAGCAGGCTAAAGAACGGCAAGCGGTCGTGGAGCAAAGAGATGCAACCATTCAAAATTGTGTTACCCGATGTGCGATGCTTGAACAGAAGCACTCTTTGGCAGCGTATAAGATATTAGAGCTAGAATCTGAGAATGCTTTGATCAAAGTTATGATGAAAGCGGAAATAACTGAACGAAGGAGAATAGATGATGCGTGGGTAAAAGCCGCACGATGCGTTGATATTATCGAAAAAGACGCCCGATCCAATAAAGTCAAAATAGATGAAATCGATTTTTCTTTTTGGACTACAATTGGGAGAATCCAACATCGAATTCGGAATTACCCTGTACAGAGCGGTCAACCCCAATTCAATATGGATCGGGGAGTAATGATTCAAATCATGGATCAGGAATGTGACGAAGCAATTAAGGGTGGAATGTACTTTATAGCAAAGTCAAGTCTAGCTGGGATGGTGACGCCAAAGAATGTCCCAGACAGGTCAAAATCGATAGTTTAAGAGAGAGAGTTTTTTTTTGTGACGAGGAACATGAATGAAGTTATCACGGGTTAGTTAATTATAAATTCTTGCGAGTCTATGCCTTATTAGATACCGGTTCTACCCATTATTTTATCTTTCTTCCTTGCGTTCAACGTTTAAATATGACTTCGCAGAAATTAGACTTTGACTTATTGATTGAAACTTCGATATTAGAAACCTTCGTTACATCCACTATTTATAAATCTTGTTTAATTCAAATTGACACTTTCACGTTACCTGACAATCTTATCTCTTTGAAAATACTTGCCTTTGATGCGATTTTAGGAATCGATTGGTTAACTACTCATCATGCTTTTTGTAAGGTTGTTAGCTTTCATATTCCTAACCAACATGTTATGCGAATTCAAGCAACCAAACCACTAAAGTCAATCATTGTCATATCAAGCCATAAGTAAAGAGCCTCGGTCTTTTTGTTGTTGACTTCCTTGTGTGGAATGCACCGAAGCCAGACTTTCTGCAGGCGACGTCGTGAATGACGATGGCAAGTTGATAGGTATCAATATGACGTACTATCCAAGTCTTTGATGACGGTCACAGTTTTGAATGATATTTTTATTGTTAATAAATTTCCTGACGTATTCTTGAAGACTTCTTAGCCTACCCTAAGAGCGTGAAATCGATTTTTTATTGACCCCAGTACAAAACCCATTTCTAAAACCCTCAAATATTTCTTTACTTAAAATGAACGTAACATGCGCCAAAGACGTTGGCTCGAGCTGTTGAAGATTACGATCGTACCATGCAATATCATGGTAGAAGTGCAAACGTGGTAGCTGACGCGTTGAGTAAAAGATTGTATGCGGTTACAAGTGCGAATATATGAACCCACGTGAAGATAACGAATATACGATTAGAATCGACTTTAATCGATAAAGTTAAAGTCGCTCAAGCTACATACTCAGAGCTGATGAATGTGAAGAAGAAGGTTCAAAAGGGCGTTATTCTAGAAGCAAGAATCGACGAAGAGAGGAAATCTCAACCCTCGATTTAATTGGCACATTTGAAATCCTCGATAAAGTAAGAACTGTGGCTTATAGACTCATTTTACCGCCAAGTATGTTGCGTGTTCAGAACATTTTTTTTTACGTATCGATGTTACGTAAATATTTGGACGACCTGAACCACATTATTAATTTAGAACCAGACGAGATAGCAGAAGATTTAACATATGAGGAGATACGTGTTAACATCTTGGATAAGAAAGATCATATTCGACGCTCAAAGGTTATACCTCAAGAGTTAGAATTTGAAGTGAAGTCAAGGTATCCTCACCTGTGCGGCATACCAGGTACGTACGTGAATTTCGAGGGCAAAATTTCATAAGGAGGGGAGATTGTGAGACCCCAGATTTTATGAATAAAGATTTAATTTTCTCGAAATATTTTTTTTAATATTGTGGTGTGGATTTGAGATAATGTTATAGTTGTGGGTAGTATTTATAAATTTTGAAAAGTATGCAAGTTGTTGTATAATATTCGATAGGTCAGGGAATATTCGTTTTATCAGGGAATATTCGCATAACAGCACAATCATTGGGATTCCCATGATAGAATTTTTGTCGGATTGAGAAAATGACAAAAATATTTTATGAAAATAACGGCGGAAGTTTTATCGTTAATCTTGTTGAACTACTCGGTAGTAAAAGTACATGTCGTACGTGTTGCATAGTAGCACACAAAGATTGATTATTGATGCTTACGTGATAAGTCACTTTCGGTTTTGTTTTATTAGTATTATTAATGTAATAAAATGCAGAGAATCTTTTTATATAAAATGTAATACTTTTATAAAGTTATTCGCTTTTATTAGACTAATAGTAAAATCTTTTTATATAAAATGCGAAATACTTTTATAAAGTTATACATTTTATTAGATAATAATTAGAATATATTATATTTTATTATGCATAGTATTTGAATAATGCCTGCATAGTATTTGCATAGTAAAATCTTTTTATATAAAATAGAATACTTTTATAAAGTTATCTGTTTTATTAAACAATAATTAGAATATATTATATTTTATTATGCATAGTGTTTGCATAGTAAAATCTTTTTATATAATACAGAATACTTTTATAAAGTTATTCTTTTTATTAGATTATAAATAGAATATATTATATTTTATTGTAAACCAATATGGACCGTCCATTTAAAGTAAATCAATCTGGACCGTTCATGAATTAGTTACTATGCAGTCCATTCTTCTACAAATAGAAGCTCATTCATTCATTATTTCTTACGAATTCACTGAAACTCTAGAGAGAGAAACTATAGAGAGAGTCTTCTTCTATAATCTTGAGCGTATTTCTTTAGAGTTTAAGAAAGCTTTGAAGCGTAGTACAAGTTTTCTTCTTGAGTATATCCTCGCCTACTAAGTTGAATACTCTTCTTTTTACTAGTGAAGGGATATTATTTGTTGTACTCATAAGGGGTATTATTTCTTTTGTATTCATGAAGAGAACTTATGTTATTCCATTCTTTATTATTCTGCTGGAATAACCAGTATACGCGGACTACCCTATACTTGGTGACTTTCTTCTAATATTCCGTTCTTTATTATTATGTTGGAATATTCTGTCTGTGCGTTTTATGCCAGACCTGGTTCCGTCTTTATTATTCTGTTGGAACATCCTATCGGTGCGTATTACGCCTGACCTGGTTCCGTTATTTAGTATTCTGTTGGAATAACCTGTCTATGCGAAGTACCGCATGCATGGTGATTTCTGTTGTTATTTCATTCTTTATTATTCTCATTGGAACAACTTTGTGCGGTCTGTAATTTTGCCTCGACCGGTTCCATTATTATTATTTTGTTGGAATAACCTGTCTATGCGAAGTACCGCATGCATGGTGATTTCTTTTGTTATTCCATTCTTTATTATACTCAGATGGTTAAAGTTTTGACTTCTATACTCCATGAAATTAGTGGAATATCCTTGATATTTGCGCTCCATCCAGTATCTTTTCATAGATATATTTTTCTGAGCATTCTTGAATTTTACTCCACAAAGCAGTATCATGTTGACAATTTGGATGTTATTGGTTCCTGGATAGATTAATTCTTGAACTTGTTTTATTGAATTCTTATATCATTTTCATCATCCCCATGTTTATATTATGTTGAAAGTCATTTGTGGCCTGTAGTGCATAGATGGACTTCGTATGATTATGACCATGGATTATTCGGTATAATCATGACCGTAATGTTATAAAGGATGTGGAAAAAGTCCTCATTGGCCCGTAGTGCATTGATGGACAGTTTTTGGTGTGATCATGGCTATGGATTCTCTTCGGTCAAGGGTGCAAAGATGAATTGTTTTATGGCATGATCAGGACCGTTGATGAAAACATGATTATCTTTGGCCCGTAGTGCATGGATAATTTGTGGTCGTGATACTAAAGAATATCCTTGGCCTGTAGTGTGCATGGATGATTTGATGATGTGGATTATTTATTGCTGAGTCTCAGCGATAAAAGTGATGAAAAACCTTTTAAATCATAAAAGATAGTAGATTTTATTCTCTACTTGACTCTTTTAATGAATTGCTTGTTCCACTGCAGTTAAACTTGATGTTTGTTATATTGTATCAGTTTAACACCGTTGAAGGCTAACGATAAATTATTCTACATTATCTTAGTCATGATATTTCTTACTAGGCTAGTTGAGCTCACCCTTTTGCTTTCATTGTTCTCTTCAGGAAATGAGAACGTAGCAAGGACTAGTCGGCGAACAGAGTGATGGTCCTAGATGGTGCATTAGTAGTCCTCACTATTCCGTGAAATAGTGTGATAATAAATATAATGAGTACTCCATTGAGTTTGTATATTGTCTAGATGACAATATTTGTATTAAAACTCACAGCATATGTTTAGTCGTATTTTACACGACTGTTGTATAATTAAGTTGTATTTGAATTTCTTACAATGTATTTGGCGACTCAAGATAGGTAATGTATACCTATTTTGAGGGCGTCACAATTAATCAATAAGCACAAGACAAGATAAACAATTCACTTTGACATAAATAATTGGAATAAATCGAATAACTAATCTGTAGACATAAAAGGTTCAATTGAAATCTTAATGAAAGAATTAGTTCATAGTCATTGAATTAAAATCAAGAATTCACAACTGAATAGACATTAAAAGATAAAAATATGATAAGAGAAGAGAATAGAATCTGTTGTCAGCAAATCTGATGCTCCCCTCTTGTTCTTGCTCTTGATATCCAGTGTTCTTCAATTTGCTTCAATCTCCAATGGCTAATTAAGAACTAGGTTTTATATTCTAATCTAATGGAGTGTTTTATCTAGTCTAATCTATCTAATCTCCTTTATTCTATGCCTTACATCATGTATTTATAGGTTACAAGTCTAATTTTTAGCTTAGGAACAAATCCAATCCTATTTGGAGTCAAAAAAGTGTCAAAATTCATCCCAAAACGCGTCCAAGCTTGACCAAACTCTTCCCCAGTGTCCCGGTGCTGGGCATGGTGCTAGAACACTACCCCCTAGTGCCTCGGCGCTGGGCATAGGCCTAAAAAGGGCGCCCCGGCGCTGGCCACTTTTCTGGAAATTTTCTACTCCGACGTCCTTTGGGAAAATGACCATAACTTCTTCGTCCAAACTCCGATTTTGATGATTCAAGATGTTCCGGAAAGAGAAGACGTAGATCTACAACTTTCACGCTTTGAGGTTTTCGAAATAAGTTCTGTAGCAATGCTGAAATTGGCTTTGAAGTGAATGTTATGTAAATGACAAGCCGAAAACACAAATCTAGCCACCCCAAACGTCGATCCAAGTAACTTTTGTCCCAATTCCTACAAAACAACATAAAACATGCATAAATAGATACAAACACTTAAAAACATCCAAAAGATTAAGCTCAAACGCACTCAATTATGGGTATAAAACTCACTCATCAAATACCCTCAAACTTAAACTTTTGCTTGTCCTCAAGCAAAAACACAAAAGAAATAAAAATAAACAAACGAACTCAACTACATGAATGCATATGCATGATCTACTTCCTAATATACCTACGAACCTAGTAATAAATCAGTATGATATATAGAAACAGGCCTCAAAGATACCAATGATACTCAAACAATTTATCTGATCAAATAAAATCCATAACTCTAACCAGTTAGTCAATCCAAACCTGTCTTCACCCATGTTGTGCTTGTGTGCTTGTTAACCATTCTAACCAATCACAGTTCAAAATAATCACATAACAAACTTCTTAGAAGGAAAATTTTAGTTCCAATTCAATTACTTTTGTGAACATGACAACTCCGGTTAAAACTAAGCAATTAACAAGTCTAAGGGTAAATAGAGGATTTATTTCTACTTTTATACACTCACGAGGGCATTTTTGCTCTTTCTCGTGTTTTATTCATTTTTTTTATTCTCATGGTTGTGCAATGTCTTATTCCCTTAGGCTTTTCAATGCTACCTTAACGAGCTTTCAACCAACGACTCCCAGACCATTAAGACCTTAGGGCGCTAGGTGTAAAGACAATCCCCTCGGGCTTACTTACTCAAGTAACAAAGGCCACAAAACTAGACAAGCATGCCACGGTGTTTATTCATTTTTTTTCTTTTTCTGGATTTTCTATTTTTTTTCTTTTCATCATTCCTTTTTTTTCATTTTCTTTTTTTTTCTTTTTTATTTTGTATATATATACCCCATAGATTCCCCCAAACTCAAGCTTTTACATCATTCCAACCTTTACCGCCAGTTCACTAATTTTCTTAAATTTTAACCAAGATTTTCCCTCAGAAACAAATTATGAAACCCTTGAACCAAGTAGATTAAAACAGTTAAACTATAAGTGCTAACCGGTTACATAAATTTCAGATAGGCTCAAATTTTCTTCACGTTTAAAATTAGAACTCATCATCAATTATCAACACTGTTCAAGTTAACATGCAAAACCAATCTTATCATAGGTTGAGCTAAGACCACACCAACCTATCACACAGATTCATGTTAAAAAATGAAATTATACTACATGAACACATACTAATGTAACACATATATGAATATGAAATTAACTACCATGTATTATATGCAACCTACAAAAATACAATGCTAACACATAAAAAAATGACCTACCATGCAGATAACTAACTATATGCAGTACGACACTAAAATGCCCTCAAACTTAAACTAGACATTGTCCTCAATGGCTGAAATAGAAAAAAGTAGAGCAGAGGACTTCCCTGAAAATATAACAATCTTCCTCATTGTCCACTAAGTTTGGAGAATAAGCTAAGCACATGGAACAAATTGGGCACCACACTTGAATTTGACTTGAATAACATGTAAACCATGATAGAAACAATTTTATTAAATTCTAAATAAATGCAAATTTAAAACTACAAATATAAAACCTAATAAAAACTAAAGATAAAAATTAAACTTGGGTTGCCTCCCAATAAGCGCTTGTTTTATAGTCTCATCCTGACTTCTTCAATTCTCTATCCAATTCCCCTACAAAAATTAAGGAACCCTCCATCCATCAGTAATAATGTCTCTTTTGGGAGGTTCCCATTAGTAATGACCCTTGAATGAAAGTCACCTAGCATGTTCTTTGTAGATATGTTCCCCATTAAGAACGTCCAAAAACTAGGTGTTTTCTCCATTATGTCAATGATCAGATTAGGGCATTGAAGCTTAATAAACACAATGGGATCTTCCTCTATCTTCTCCATTTCATCCCACCAAGACTCCACAACTGTACTAGCTCTTATGTCACAAAGAGCTTTACCGACGATATGACTGTCAATTGGGCATGATTTTGCAAAACTGCCAAGATTCTTGATCTTTGGTGGAGGAGGCACATGGGATGTAACAACCCGATTTTTTCTATATAAATAAATAAGAAATTTTGCGTATAAATTTTTTTTAATTTTAAAGATAAGGATTTGTACAAGATATTGTGTATATGTATTTATCTGGTAAATAAAAATATATTTATTACATAAATATTTACAAATAAATTTATTTTAGAATTATTGATTATTATAAAGTATATTCTTATAATAATTAATTTATATTAGAAATGTTTTTATTAATTATTTTCCATGAAAATATAATCATATATTATTTAAATAATATATGGAGTAATTTTAGAATAATTATAGTAATTATTTTGTTATATGAATTTTTGTACAGATTATTAAATTAATTATTTTACCTTAATTATTAAGGTTAAATATGAAAGAATAAATCAGATATGGAATCCAAACCCTAATTTTGGATTATTGTCAAGGTATGAGAATAATAATATAATATTAATTATATTTTGATTTTTCAGTGCTATGAATATATACTGTATGTCCATATTGATAATGGTTGGTCAATTACGGTGTATTATGACCAAACCCTAGTAATAATGTTAAACCCTAATTTGAGATCTAATTTAGAGTACAAGATTGTTATATAACTATGTTATATAATTTATGTTGTGGATTAATTAGGTAAACCCTAATTAAAAATCTAGAAACCCTAATATTTCGAAAACCATAATTTTTGAAATGAGAAAACCCTAACTTGAAACTCAATCATGAGTTTGAGATTATTATATAACTGTGCTATGTGATTTCATGATTAATAAGGTTAACCCTAATTAACATTTAGAGATATTAATTTTTAGAAAATCCTAATTTCTAAAATTAGTAACCCTAATTAGAAATTATAAAAAACTAATTACTAATTTTAAACCCTAATTGCTAAATTAGCAAAGTTAATTATAATTAGATATATTAAACCCTAATTTCCTGTATAAATTAATTAGAAACCTAATCTAATTAACAAACCCTAATTGTCTAATTTTAGAAAATAAAATTTTTTATTTTATTTTATTTTTTATTTTGTGCAAACCCTAAATTGGAAATCCTATATTTAATTTGTGCTAAACCTTAGGGTTAAACCCTAAGGGTTTGCAAGGATTACAAGATTGCCCTTAAATTTCCAAGCGAAAAGACCATTTTACCCCTCTTGAATTATTGGATTCTGATAAGTGTTAGAGTTGTGGAGTTGGTGACCAACTATGTTGACAATTGTGACTTAAAATCTCAGCAACCAGCAACATACATCAGCCCATACATGCATCATACACATTATATAAATAGATTTGGAGAGAGAGAAATTCATTTTGCTAGCTTAAATTTGTCCAAACACTCAACATTTTCTCTCAAGCTCCCCACCTACGAAATTCTCTCCTAAGATCAGTCAAGAACCGAGCCCCACTAATATCAAAAAAAAATCAGTAGCCTTAAATCAAGATTGATCAAAGTAAATGTATAAACCCTATTTGAAAATCTGTCCATTGATCCCATGTTAGATGCTGTTTTTTGTGTGTTAAACATGTTGTATAAGGTGTCTAAGGATGATCTGGGTTGCTAGATGTTAGATCCATAACATCTAGAGGCTCGGATTAGTCATTTTACAAAATCTAGAAAAAAGTTAAACTGTGGCCTGACAACAAATATCAGTGGCCACAGATCTTTGGTCGATTATGATTTTTGTTGTTTTTAAGTTGTTATGTGTAGCTTGTAATGTATTCTTTAATCTACAGAAAGAAGCAGAGTCATTTGATGTTTAGTTTGAAAGTTATACAAGGTCAAACATCGTTGACCAACCATGACCGGACGTTTTTGGGTAACCCAGAACCGACCTGACAACGTTTTGATTCGACTAGATCTGTCCGTGTATGTATGTTTTGGTTCTTTTGTTGTATTACAGTTATAGTATGGTAGTTATACTACAGGTTAATACTCTTAGATAGCTTTTATCACAAACGTATCAGATTTGGAGGATGGTCAAACTAGGCAGAAAGTCCACGGATGAACTTTCTGGGTAACCTAGAAAGTTCATGAGCATGGTTTCTGACAACGTTTGACCGGACAAGATCTTGGTATTATGTTGTTGTTTTGTTTATGTATTGTAATAGAAATGTTGTCCTACATGCTAGATACAACCTGGAACTTTTAGATCACAAAAAAGTAACACTAAAAGCAAGTTGTGGATGCCCAAAAGTGATCAGTCGAGCTGTTCTTGTTTTCTGGGTAACCCAGAAAACGAAGAACAGGTCTGACAGATAGTTTGAGCTTCCATATCTTGCTTGTATGTTGTAATCTGACCCAGAACTTGATTAATACTTGTAGTATAACACTAACACTACAATACGTGATCAATAGCTAACCCAGAAACACAATAAACAGTGCAAGATTGTTGGTCAAACGAGGCATCTTGTATACTGCCTATGAATGTTCTTGAGGGCTCAAGAACACCTAAGGCGACGGTTTCTATCGCTAAAGGGCTTTAGCGACAGACAATATACATAATTTTCCAGAAATTAATTAAATTAATTAAATAAATAGAAAAAAATAGTTTTTAATTATTAAAAATACCAAATAAATTATTAAAAATTATTTTAAATTCCAAAAATTAGTTTTTATTTATTTTGAGTATATTTCATAAATATTTAATATTTTTGGAATATTAAAAGTATTTAATTTATTTAATTATAATCTTAAATAAATTAGTTAAAATGATTTTAATATTTGAAATATCATTTAAAATTATATTATGATATAAGAAAATATTTTAAGTTATTTTTAATGACTTGTAATATTTTTGATAAATTTCATTAATAAATTAATATTAATGATAATTAAGTTATTTACTAAATGAATTAAATAAATTGATTAAAAATCATTTTATTATATTAAAAATCATTTTAAATAATAATAAGGTATTTAAAAATATTTTAAGTTATAAAATATAACTTTTAATATTTAAAGGTAAATTTCATTAATTAATTATTATTAATGATATTAAGGTTATTTAATAATTATATTAAATAAATTAATTTAAAAATGAATTTATTATTATAAAAATCATTTTAAATGAAAATAAAGTGTTTAGAGATATTTTAAGTTATAAAATATAACTTTTAATATTTAAAGGATAATTTCATTAATAATTTAATATTAATAATTAATAATTTATTATTAATGATATTGGATTTATTTAACAATTATATTAAATAAATAGTTTTAAAATGGTTTTATTAATTTAAAAATCATTTAAAAGGGTATAAATGAATTAAAAATATTATTAAGTTATACTTAATAACTTTTAATATTTTGATAAATAAAACATTAATACTTTACTATTAAGGATAATTATTTAAAATAATTTTAAATGTTTTAAAAATCATTTAAGGGTAATATAAATACTTTAAAAGTATTTTGAGTTATTATAAATAACTTTAATATTTTGGAAATGATTTCATTAATAGTTTAATATTAATTAAATATTAATGATAATTGAATTATTTAATATTTAAATCATTTAATAATGATTCCGGTGTTTGAAAATTCATGATAAATTATAATAAATGATTAAAAATTATTATAAGTCATTTAAAAATAATATGACTGATACTAAGTTACAGGATAGAGTCTTAGACTCGATAATTACCTGATAAAGCTGTCGGTACACCGACATGTTTCAGAAATTGATCTAAACTTAGATAATTTGATTAGATAAGTGATTATTTGTGATTCAATGGTTATTAAACATATGTGCCAATGTGATTAGGTTATGTGCTGACTGCAATAAGTAGTGTTATGTGTTATAGTATGTTATTCTAATCGAACGAACGATCTTATTAATGATAGGTCGTGAGATAAACGATAAAACTAAGTTGTGAATTGTAAGCAGCACATCAGGCAAGTATCTTACCTTTGCATTTTCTTTATGCAATAGAAATGAGTAAGAATGTTTCTAAACTATATTATTACTGTACAAATTATTAACCCTATATTATATACGCTCATTGATTATCAACATGTTAGTATATGATAATTCAGATATATATTCTGTTCATTAATTTCTATAAATGGTTATACAAGTGTCCCCACTTGGATAATCATTGTATTTAATCACATGTTGATATACCTTTGTTAATTACCCGTATATATATGTTGAATTATAGATTATTGTTGAACAAGATAAAACCTTTGATTTAGAACCCAGACAAGTATGAACATCCCTACATGGGAAAACTGTTTATACACCTAAAGTGGACAGAGTGAACGATACCCTTGTTCTTGCACGTAGTATTGATCAATGCAGGGCATAACGGGCTGATCACCCCCCGTGCCCGTAAGTTATGACGGTTTGTAGATGAATTTCTGTTTAACCTTTTCAAAAATGAAAACAATGTTCATAGTATGTCATCATAACCTTAGTTATAGTCAATATGTAGTTTCAAAAATTTGAAAGAGAGTTGTTATGTTATTATTATTGGTACAGATTACTTCACAACTATTGAAATCGTTGTAGAAGGGTAGTATAAAGAAAATATTTAAATTCTTTCAGCTTATATATATAATTTCTCTTACTTGGTAGGCACTCAAATGCTCATCCTTACTTAATTTAAATGTTTTCAGCTAAGTGTGAACGACCAGAGAGCTATGCTAAGAACAAGGGAAAGGGAAAGGTTGCTGAATGAGAGAAATGTTATTTTATGTAATAATTAACTTTATTAAGACAAGTATGATATATATTATCTATCACGTATTGTAATGAATGTTTAAAGGTCTCATACTTGGGGATTAAACTCTGATGATATGTAAATTAAGTTGATCTTTATATTATTGTTATTATTATTAGTATTATTCCGCTCATAGAAATGGTATCGTGAAGCACCGAGTTCGGGTTTCAAGTACCCGAATTTGGGGGTTTTACAGGTTAGTATCAGAGCTTAGGGTTAAAAACCTTAGGTGGGCTAGACCTTAGGCTATAACTTTAGAACAGAGGGAACCATTGAAAATATAAATAACTCATATAGAGTTTGAAAAGAGGTGAATTGAATAAATTCATCGTTAAACAAAATAAAAGATAACTTATATAAAACTCTTATTTGCTGTCTATATAAACTATATGCTAATCAGGATAATTTATATGTGTAGATGTCTGGTGGAAAAGGCTTGTTATATGCTTATAGCATGAAGAAGGGTCAAACCTATACACCCGAGCTGATATCTAAGCCAATAGCTAAAACAGAGGCTCACAATGAAAACAACTCAGACGATGTGGTTATCATAGAAAACGTAGTACCAGATCCGGAGATGGTAGAGCTGACAGATAGCGATTCAGACACTAAAGTTGAAGCTGATCAAGCATCAACGGAGGTGCATGATCTGAGGAACAAGGTTTCTTCTCTGGAAAGGCTATGGGAGATAGAAAAGTTGTTGAATAGTCAGTTGCGTCAAGCGTTAATAGAAACAATGGAAGAACAAGATAAGCTTAAAATCTAAATTGATCAGATGGGAGCCACAAGCAACACGTTGTGTTCAGCTCCAAGCAAGAAGGGGAAAAGAAAGATAGAAGACCATGACTTAGGAAAACCTGATAAGAAGAAAGGGAACAGAATATGTTATCTTTGCGGTTATGAATGACATACCACTCTGTATTGTCCTGACTATAAACCAGGAACATGTTTTATTTGTGGGGTAGAAGGTCATCAGGCGAGAGGTTGTCCAAGAAAAAGGTGTAATAAATAGGTAGTATAGGTTCTATTATGTAGGTGTGTTTAATGTAATATATATGATAAGTATGTCTGTGTAATGTAATGTTTCCAACTTTTGTATTAAGTTAAGACTGTAAATCCCGACTTTTGTAGTCACAAAGGGATGAATGATGTTAAAAGCATTATGTGTTATGTTATGTAAAATATTCGTTAAATGAATATGAATCTATGTTTGAGAAATGAAACAAGTTTAAAATATTAAACTTATATGATAAGGTTTAGAATGTAAGTTAAATTTATGATTTTATTTAATCAGATAATGCCGCCAAGACGTCGAACTCGCAATCAAAGGGCAGAAGAATTTGTCAACAACGTAGAGGGACAACAACAAGCAGACCTGATGCAACACTTTGCCAACATGGTAGCACAAGCTATGCAACAGGAAATACCAGTCACTGGGAATCAGCCGGATAACCACTTGGCGAACTTCAAAGACTTTAAGGTTGTAGGACCGCCGGAATTTAAAGTTACAACTGACCCTATAGAAGCCCAAACTTGGGTTAAGGAGATTGAGAAGGCGTTCGTGGTAGCTAGGGTAGATGAAGGGCAGAAGACTGCTTTTGCCACTTACATAATGAAGGGGAGGCAAACTTTTGGTGGGAAGCGAACCAGGCTAGGGCAGGAGAAGGTGTAGTCACATGGGATAGATTCAAAACTCTATTTTTCAAAAATTATTTTTCACCTAGTATGCAGGCTAGGATGGAGGTGAAATTTTTAGAGTTGAAGCAGGAAAACATGACGGTGTCAGAATACGCCGCCAAATTTAATAAGTTAGCTAGGTTTGCTCTGCATCAAGTTGATACGGAGGCTATGAAAGCTAGAAGGTTTGAGCTGGGATTAAAACCCTGGCTCTATAACAAGGTGGCGGTGTTGCAGATTCCTACATTTGCAGCACTCATGGAGAAGGCAATTATTGCTGAGGAGGGGAGTGAGGCTATGAGCCTCTATAACAAGGAGAGAAAGAATAAGGGTAAGACCGAAGGAGCTGGGAAGGTAGGAATTAATAGTGGGAGCAGGAGTGGAGATAGCAAGAGGAAGGTTAACAACTTCGGAAGTATTCAGGTGAAGCACGAAGGAGTTAAGAAGCAGATAGTGTCATGTAAGACTTGTGGAAAGAACCACACGGGGGAATGTTTGAAAGGGAAGTTTGTATGCTATAAGTGTGGGCAGGAGGGTCATATCTCTCCTAACTGCCCTAATCCTAGGATGAATAGTGGGTGTTTTCTGTGCGGATCGACTGAGCATAAGGTGAAGGATTGTCCGAAGAGGAGGGTGGAGGCAGGTAGTGGGAATACTAGCACAGGCAGCAGGACTTTAGCAATTACCGGACCGACTTCGTCAAACCAACCAACAAAATCAACATCAAGGGTCTACAATATGGTGATTCGTGGATACGATGGCAAATTGTCTTTGCAATATACGGTACGTATTATTCATACAACTTTTATTTTATTATACATGATTTTCCTATATATAGTAAATTATTTTATAAAGAAATTTTGAAGGAGGAATTTGAGTACTTTAGAAATCAAATTTCTGTTTAATCAGAAAGATAAGCTTTATGTGAATAGTTAAATATCAGTTCGATCAAATTATGATCGAGATATACTTGCAATGATTGTGTATGCTATGTACCCTTGTATGTATAGGTTTTAAAATGGTGATTCCGGGGACGGAATCTTTATAAGGGAGGGTGAATGTAACAACCCGATTTTTTCTATATAAATAAATAAGAAATTTTGCGTATAAATTTTTTTTTAATTTTAAGGATGAGGATTTGTACAAGATATTGTGTATATGTATTTATGTGGTAAATAAAAATATATTTATTACATAAATATTTACAAATAAATTTATTTTAGAATTATTGATTATTATAAAGTATATTCTTATAATAATTAATTTATAGATAGAAATATTTTTATTAATTATTTTCCATGAAAATATATTCATATATTATTTAAATAATATATGGAGTAATTTTTAGAATAATTATAATAATTATTTTGTTATATGAATTTTTGTACAGATTATTAAGTTAATTATTTTACCTTAATTATTAAGGTTAAATATGAAAGAATAAATCAGATATGGAATCCAAACCCTAATTTTGGATTATTGTCAAGGTATGAGAATAATAATATAATATTAATTATATTTTAATTTTTCAGTGCTATGAATATGTACTGTATGTTCGTATTGATAATGGTTGGTCAATTACGGTGTATTATGACCAAACCCTAGTAATAATGTTAAACCCTAATTTGAGATCTAATTTAGAGTACAAGATTGTTATATAACTGTGTTATATAATTTATGTTGTGGATTAATTAGGTAAACCCTAATTAAAAATCTAGAAACCCTAATATTTCGAAAACCATAATTTTTGAAATGAGAAAACCCTAACTTGAAACTCAATCATGAGTTCGAGATTATTATATAACTGTGTTATGTGATTTCATGATTAATTAGGTTAACCCTAATTAACATTTAGAGATATTAATTTTTAGAAAACCCTAATTTCTAAAATTAGTAACCCTAATAAGAAATTATAAAAAACTAATTACTAATTTTAAACCCTAATTGCTAAATTAGCAAAGTTAATTATAATTAGATATATTAAACCCTAATGTTCCTGTATAAATTAATTAGAAACCTAATCTAATTAACAAACCCTAATTGTCTAATTTTAGAAACTAAAATTTTTTATTTTATTTTATTTTTTATTTTGTGCAAACCCTAAATTGAAAATCCTATATTTAATTTGTGCTAAACCTTAGGGTTAAACCCTAAAGGTTTGCAAGGATTATAAGATAGCCCTTAAATTTCCAAGCGAAAAGACCATTTTACCCCTCTTAAATTATTGGATTTTGACAAGTGGTAGAGTTGTGGAGTTGGTGACCAACTATGTTGACAATTGTGACTTAAAATCTCAGCAACCAGCAACATACATCAGCCCATACATGCATCATACACATTATATAAATAGATTTGGAGAGAGAGAAATTCATTTTGCTAGCTCAAATTTGTCCAAACACTCAACATTTTCTCTCAAGCTCCCCACCTACGAAATTCTCTCCTAAGATCAGTCAAGAACCGAGCCCCGCTAATATCAAAAACAAATCAGTAGCCTTAGATCAAGATTGATCAAAGTAAAGGTATAAACCCTATTTGAAAATCTGTCCATTGATCCCATGTTAGATGCTTTTTTTTGTGTTAAACATGTTGTATAAGGTGTCTACGGATGATCTGAGTTGCTAGATGTTAGATCCATAACATCTAGAGGCTCGGATTAGGCATTTTGAAAAATCTGGAATAAAGTTAAACTGTGGCCTGACAACAAATTTCAGTGGCCACAGATCTTTGGTCGATTATGATTTTTGTTGTTTTTAAGTTGTTATGTGTAGCTTGTAATGTATTCTTTAATCTACAGAAAGAAGCAGAGTCATTTGATGTTTAGTTTGAAAGTTATACAAGGTCAAACATCGTTGACCAGACATGACCGGGCGTTTCTGGGTAACCAAGAAACAGCCCAGAACCGACCTGACAACGTTTTGATTCGACCAGATCTATCCGTGTATGTATGTTTTGGTTCTTTTGTTGCATTACAGTTATAGTATGGTAGTTATACTACAGGTTAATACTCTTAGATAGCTTTTATCACAAATGTATCAGATTTGGAGGATGTTCAAACTAGGCAGAAAGTCCACGGATGAACTTTCTGGGTAACCTAGAAAGTTCATGAGCATGGTTTCTGACAACGTTTGACCGAACAAGATCTTGGTATTATGTTGTTGTTTTGTTTATGTATTGTAATAGAAATGTTGTCCTACATGCTAGATACAACCTGGAACTTTTAGATCACAAAAATGTAACACTAAAAGCTAGTTGTGGAAGCCCAAAAGTGATCAGTCGAAATCGTTTTGTTTTACAGGTAACCCGTAAAATGAAGAACAGTGTTCGACAGAATAGTTTGAGCTTCCATATCTTGCTTGTATGTTATGTCGACCCGAAACTTGATTAATACTTGTAGTACTACACTAACACTACAATACGTGATCAATAGCTAACCCAGAAACACAATAAACAGTGCAAGATTGTTAGTCAAACGAGGCATCTTGTATACTACCTATGAATGTTCTTGAGGTCTCAAGAACACCTAAGGCGACGGTTTCTATCGCTAAAGGGCTTTAGCAACAGACAATATATATTATTTTCCAGAAATTAATTAAATTAATTAAATAAATAGAAAAAATAGTTTTTAATTATTAAAAATAACAAATAAATTATTAAAAATTATTTTAAATTAAAAATTAGTTTTTATTTATTTTGAGTATATTTCATAAATATTTAATATTTTTGTAATATTAAAAGTATTTAATTTATTTAATTATAATCTTAAATAAATTAGTTAAAAATTATTTTAATATTTGAAAAATCATTTAAAATTATATTATGATATAAGAAAATATTTTAAGTTATTTTTAATGACTTTTAATATTTTTGATAAATTTTATTAATAAATTAATATTAATGATAATTAAGTTATTAACTAAATGAATTAAATAAATTGATTAAAAATGATTTTATTATATTAAAAATCAATTTAAATAATAATAAGGTATTTAAAAATATTTTAAGTTATAAAATATAACTTTTAATATTTAAAGGTAAATTTCATTAATTAATTATTATTAATGATATTAAGGTTATTTAATAATTATATTAAATAAATTAATTTAAAAATGATTTTATTATTATAAAAATCATTTTAAATGAAAATAAAGTGTTTAAAGATATTTTAAGTTATAAAATATAAATTTTAATATATAAAGGATAATTTCATTAATAATTTAATATTAATAATTATTAATTTATTATTAATGATATTAGATTTATTTAACAATTATATTAAATAAATAGTTTAAAAATAGTTTTAATAATTTAAAAATCATTTAAAAGGGTATATAAATGAATTAAAAATATTATTAAGTTATACTTAATAACTTTTAATATTTTGATAAATAAAACATTAATACTTTACTATTAAGGATAATTATTTAAAAATAATTTTAAATATTTTAAAAATCATTTAAGGGTAATATAAATACTTTAAAAGTATTTTGAGTTATTATAAATAACTTTAATATTTTGGAAATGATTTCATTAATAGTTTAATATTAATTAAATATTAATGATAATTGAATTATTTAATATTTAAATCATTTAATAATGATTAGGTGTTTGAAAATTCATGATAAATTATAATAAATGATTAAAAATTATTATAAGTTATTTAAAAATAATATGACTGATACTAAGTTACGGAGATGAGTCTTAGACTCGATAATTACTTGATAAAGTTGTTAAGATTTTCGGCAAGCGTGTTTGAAAATTGATCTGGACTTAAATAATTTGATTAGATAAGTGATTATTTGTGATTCAATGGTTATTAAACATATGTGCCAATGTGATTAGGTTATGTGCTGACTACAATAAGCAGTGTTATGTGTTATTGTATGTTATTCTAATTGAACGAACGATCTTATTAATGATAGGTCGTGAGATAAACGATAAAACTAAGTTATGAACTGTAAGCAGCGCATCAGGCAAGTATCTTACCTCTGCATTTTCTTTATGCAATGGAAATGAGTAAGAATGTTCTAAACTATATTATTACTATACAAATTATTAACCCTATATTATATACGCTTATTAATTATCAACATGTTAGTATATGATAATTCAGATATATATTCTGTTCATTAATTTCTATAAATGGTTATACAAGTGTCCCCACTTGGATAATCATTGTATTTAATCACATGTTGATATACCTTTGTCAATTACCCGTATATATATGTTGAATTATAGATTATTGTTGAACAAGATAAAACCTTTGATTTGGAACCCGCATAAGTATGAACATCTCTACACGAAAAGCTGTTTATGCACCCAAGGTGGACAGAGTGAATGATACCTCGTTCTTTTGCATAGTATTGATCAATGCAGGCATAACTGGTGATCACCCCATGCTCGTAAGTTATAACGGTTTGCAGATTAATTTCTGTTTAACCTTTTCAAAAATGAAAATAATATTCATAGTATGTCACCATAACCTTAGTTATAGTCAATATGTAGTTTCAAAAATTTGAAAGAGAGTTGTTATGTTATTATTATTGGTACAGATTACTTCACAACTATTGAAATCATTGTAGAAGGGTAGTATAAAGAAAATATTTAAATTCTTTCAGCTTATATATATAATTGCTATTACTTGTCGGGCACTCAAATGCTCATCCTTGCTTAATTTAAATGTTTTCAGCTAAGTGTGAACAACCAGAGAGCTCTGCTAAGAACAAGGGAAAGGGAAAGGTTGCTGAATGAGAGAAATGCTATTTTATGTAATAATTAACTTTATTAAGACAAGTATGATATATATTATCTATCACATATTGTAATAAATGTTTAAAGGTCTCGTACTTGGGGATTAGACTCTGATGATATGTAAATTAAGTTGATCTTTATATTATTGTTATTATTATTAGTATTATTCCGCTCATAGAAATGGTATCGTGAAGCACCGAGTTCGGGTTTCAAGTACCCGGATTTGGGGGTTTTACAGGTTGGTACTAATGAAATTGGCTCATCTTCGTTAAATCTTACAATTAAATCTTCGTCGATCTCCTTTTCTTGGTTCCCAGTTGTTTCCTCTCTTTCAACATCTTTAGTTGTCTCTTGCAAATCCTTTCCACTATGTAAAGTCACAGCCTTGCAATGCTCATCTCTGCCCAGATATATCTCTATATCACTAGGGAGTGTTCAATGTGGATGGATATTCAACGCATGTGCTATCTGCCCCATTTGATTTTCCAGATTCTTTATCGACGCACCTTTACTTTTCACATTCATATCTACTTGATTCAATATCTTGTCTTGTTCCTCGATCTTTTTGTCAGTAGCTCTAATGAATTTTTACAAGGCTTCCTCCCAACCTAGTTTCCTTTCTGGTTGTTGTTGAATCCGATTTTGAAATCTGGATGTGTTTTGTTGTCTTGGTGCTTGAGCCTGATTGTTACTCCATGAAAACCCTGGATGATTTCTCCAACACGGATTATATGCGTTTTGATTCGGGTAAGGTTGGGTAGATCGATTATAGCTCCCTACGAATTGAGCTGATTCAGAATTTATGGCACATTGATATATAGCATGACCCCCAACACATAATTCACAAACCATTGCTGCCTGCGGTGTGGATGGTGGACTCCATATTTCCATTTTCTTAGCTATTGCAGCCACCTGTTCTGATAATGCTGTCATAGGATCCACTACAAACTTTCCCGGTGTTTTCAGATGGTTAAACCTAGTCATGGGCCGCTGATAGTTGTTATTGGCCATCATCTCTAACAACTGATATGCCTCATCAAAATTCTTAGACATGATTTCTCCTCCTACTGCGGCATCAATACTGGCTCGTGTGGATGCATGCAATCCATCACAAAATATCACATTCGGCATGACATAATCCCTAAGTGATTTTTGTTCTTCCCCTGCCATGTTCACTGGTATTTCCTGTTCTGCCAGGTTTTCTTCCTCATGTGACATTGCACTAGTCAACTGTAATTTCTGGAACTTCCTTTCGATATCGTCTGTATAAGGAAAAAGTGCCTTTTTAGCCCTTGATCTAGTGTGCATTCACTCGAAAAGAATTCCTGCAAATACAAGAAGAAAAATAAATAACGTTTAAATTAAGACCGAATTGATTATAACTAATATGGAATTAATATTAAAAAAGAATTCTCCGGCAGCGGCGCCAAAAACTTGTTGGTCGATTTCGCAATCAATGAATACGTGCAAGTATACACAGTCAACAAGTAATAAAGTGATAAGATAGAGTGTCGAACCCACAGAGAATTCTAATCAATAAATTCCAACTACTAGCACTATATCAATCCAATTTTATTTAAACAACCATAAAGTGTGATTTTTCTAAATAATAAAACTAAATTAAGCAAATAAAATAAATTATCCTAAAATAAATCAAATAAAATAAAACTAAGAATTTAACGAATGAATTCAGATAAATAAAGATTAAGACTTCAATATTCCCAATTATGAACTATAAATCAATTATCCCAATTATTATGCCTACTGAATTGTTAACATGAATTCTCAAATGCCAAAAGTCCTTTTCCAAGTGATCAATTGACTTCTATTTAATCCAGATTAATCTTGCTATATTCCTATGCAAAACAATTGAATTAAACTCCTTCAATTTCAATTCCTTATATGTTACATGCGGTGAATAGATATTTCCATTCAATTCACGTACCTAATTATTCGTCATGCAAATAACTAAGTCACATGTTATCATGCCCAGTTCTAACCCTAGAATTCCTCTTTTAATTCCTTCTAGAGTAACAAGGTAATTATTGGCCAAATAATTAATCAATAAGCACAAGACAAGATAAACAATTCACTTTGACATAAATAATTGGAATAAATCGAATAACTAATCTATAGACATAAAAGGTTCAATTGAAATCTTAATGAAAGAATTAGTTCATAGTCATTAAATTAAAATCAAGAATCCACAACTTAATAGACATTAAAAGATAAAAGTATGATAAGAGAAGAGAATAGAATCTGTTGTTAGCAAATCTGATGCTCCCCTCTTGTTCTTGCTCTTGATCTCCAGTGTTCTTCAATTTGCTTCAATCTCCAATGGCTAATTAAGAACTAGAGTTTATATTCTAATCTAATGGAGTGTTTTATCTAGTCTAATCTATCTAATCTCCTTTATTCTATGCCTTACATCATGTATTTATAGGTTACAAGTCCAATGTTTAGCTTAGGAACAAACCCAATCTTATTTGGAGTCAAAAAAGTGTCAAAATTCTCCCCAAAATGCATCCAAGCTTGACCAAACTCTTCTCCAGTGCCCCGGAACTGGGTATGGCACTGGAACACTGCCCTCTAGCGCCCCGGCTCTGGGCATAGGCCTAAAATGGGCGCCCCGGCACTGGCCAATTTTCTGGAAATTTTCTGCTTCGACGTCCTTTGGAAAAATGGCCATAACTTCTTCGTCCAAACTCCGATTTCAATGATTCAAGATGTTCCGGAAAGAGGAGACGTAGATCTAAAACTTTCATGCTTTGAGGTTTTCGAAATAAGGTCCGTAGAAATGCTGAAATCGGTTTTGAAGTGGATGTTATGTAAATGACAAGCCAAAAACGCAAATCTAGCCACCCCAAACGTCGATCCAAGTAAATTTTGTCCCAATTCCTGCAAAACAATATAAAACATGCATAAATAGACACAAACACTTAAAAACATCCAAAAGATTAAGCTCAAACGCACTCAATTATGGGTATAAAACTCACTCATCAGATATGTTCTTTTTTATCTAAGATTTTAATAGGTACCTCTTCGTATGTTAAATCTTCCGCTATCTCGTCTGGTTCCAACTCAATAATGTGGTTCGAGTCTTCCACATATTTACGTAACATGGATATGTTAAAAACGTTATGAACACGAGACATACTGGGCGGTAAGGCGAGTCTATAAGCCACAGTTCCTACTCAATCAAGGATTTCAAATGGGCCAATGAATCGAGGATTGAGATTTCCTCTCTTTACAAATCTTGTAACTCCTTTCCATGGAGCAACACATAACAACACATGTTCTCCAACATTGAATTCCACGTCCTTTCGATGAAGATCAACATAACTCTTTTGTCCATCTTGTGAGGTCTTTATACGTTGCTGGATCATTTGAATCTTTTCCGTGGTTATACGTAACAACTCCGGTCCCAATAATGTTGTTTCACCAACCTCATCCCAGCATACTGGAGAACGACACTTGCGTCCATACAACGCCTCGAATGGAGCCATGTCGATACTTGCTTGATAACTGTTGTTGTAAGAGAATTCCACTAATGGTAAGAACTTATCCCAACTTCCTTTGAAGTCAAGGACACTGAGTCTTAATAGATCCTCCAAAGTTTGAATAGTCCTCTCCGACTGTCCGTCAGTCTGAGGATGATATGCCGAACTGAATCGCAAATCTGTGCCCATAGCTTTCTGCAAACTGACCCAAAACCGTGAAGTGAATCTTGGGTCTCGATCAGAAACTATGGATACTGGCATACCATGCAGTCTTACAATCTCATTTATGTATATACGAGCAAGACGTTCAAGTGTATAAGTTTCTCGTATAGGTAAGAAATGAGCAGACTTGGTCAATCTATCAACAATGACCCAAATTGCATCTATGCCTTGAAAAACCTTGGGAAGGCCAGTAACGAAATCCATGGTAATGTGCTCCCACTTCTATTCTGGAATTTCAAGTGGTTGTAATGGACCTTTTGGCACTTGATGCTCCGCCTTGACTCATTGACAAGCTAGACACCTTGAGATAAACTCCGCGATCTCTCTTTTCATATTGCTCCACCAAAATGTATGTCGAAGATCATGATACATTTTGGTACTCCAAGGATGGATTGCAAATAGTGTGTTGTGTGCCTCCATCATGATCTTATACTTCAAAATCAGGGTCGTTAGGAACACAATGTCTGGAGTTGACTCTAAGTATTCCTTCTTCATCGATTCTTGCTTCCGGAATAGCACCTTCTTGTACTTTCTTCTTCATACGCAGCAGCTCCATGTCTGCAGTTTGAGCAACTTTAACTTTATCAATTAAAGTCGGTTCTACTAGTATATTTTCCATCATCATGTGGATCCCTGGAGTCTTTATCTCTATATCCATCCTTTGCAAGTCATTCAAAATGGAAATTTGTGTTGACAATATCACACTCGTACCCGCATATGATTTTCTACTCAATGCGTTAGCTACCACGTTCACTTTTCCAGGATGGTATTGAATAGTATGATCATAATCTTTCAACAGTTCAAGCCAACGTCATTGCCGCATGTTGAGTTCTTTTTTAGTGAAGACATATTTGAGGCTTTTATGATCCGTAAAGATCTCCACTTTCTCCCCATACATGTAATGCCTCCAGATTTTAAGTGCGAACACGACAACTGCCAACTCTAGATCATGAGTAAGATAATTCCTTTCATATTCTTTGAGTTGTCATGAGGCATAGGCTATGACTTTCCCATGTTGCATGAGAACACATCCTAAACCCTTACCTGAAGCGTCACTGTAGATGACATATCCCTCCGAACTAGATGGTATTGTCAGAACAAGTGCTGAAATGAGTCTCCTCTTGAGTTCTTGAAAACTCTTCTCACATTCCTCGCTCCAACCGAATTTTGTATCTTTCCGAGTCAGCTGAGTTAATGGTGTAGCAATTCGAGAAAACCCTTCTACGAATCTCCGATAATAACCAAATTAAAGTCGAGAAAGCTACGATTTCTATCAGCTGACTTAGGTTGCTCCCAGCTTTGAATTGCTTCAATCTTTGCCGTGTCAACAGATATTCCATGATTTGATATAACGTGCCCAAGGAATGCTACTTCCTCAAGCCAGAACTCGTATTTCTTTAATTTGGCATATAACTTGTTCTCACGAAGCTTTTTGAGTATCAGCCTCAAGTGTTGCTCATGATCTTCACGGCTTTTGGAGTAAATGAGGATGTCGTCAATAAAGACGACCACAAAGTGATCTAAATATTCTTTGAATACTCGGTTCATCATATCCATGAAGGCAGCAGGAGCATTAGTCAATCCAAAAGACATGACTAGGAATTCATAATGCCCGTACCGAGTTCTAAAAGTAGTCTTTAGAATGTCATCAGTTTTAACCTTTAATTGATGATATCCGGAACGAAGATTGATCTTTGAAAAGAATTTGGCGCCTTGCAACTGGTCAAACAGATCATCAATACAAGGTAACGGGTACCTATTTTTGATGGTGACATGATTCAACTCCCCATAATCAATACAAACTCGCATACTTCTATCCTTCTTCTTCACAAATAGAACATGAGCACCCCAAGGAGACGTAACGAGTAACGGGTACCTATTTTTGCTTTTTCTTCTTTTGCCAACCTTTTCCTGCACCATTATTGCCTAACCATCAACTTCTTAAGGCCAACAAAATTTTGAAACAAGAAATGGTTTGCAGGAGAAGCATCCATCACCAATTACTCTTAGAAAAAATATAAGGCAATCAAATAATACTTTCGTTCCTTTTATCACATGTATATATATATATATATATATATATATATATATATATATATATATATATATATATATATATATATATATATATAATATTATTATTTAAACAATATAAAATATTATAATAATATATTTGAATGAATATTTTATCGGAGAAATAATTGTAATTCCACGTAAAATATGCTAAACTTTCAACAAATCTCTCATGTTAAATTCCTTCATTTATATCCACACAAAAAAATATTTCTTTATCATATAAATCAATAATTAATTATTCACAAATAATATTACGTAATCACAATTACGATAACTGTGTCGTTCCTCAGAAAGCGGGGCTTTCCAGATAAGGATTTCTCCTTCTTGGTAGCCGCGCAATTAGGTGACCAAACCCTTTCTGATGTAACTTCCTTAGACATTGTCAATAATGCTATCTAATAATATTATTCAAATAATATGAATTATTGATCTGATAACGAGAAATACTGTGCAGTGACAATTATTGAAACAACAATAATATTAAATATCAACGCAGTATTTATTGAACCAATAAAATAAAATATTGAACAGTAATTACTGTAATAATTATTAAGTAGTGCCTTCTTACGTAAGAATCGATAATCAAAGATACTGTACAATACCGTGTACTACTATGCAACCACGCGTATTACTGTACTTTTATCAACGGTTAATTCAACAGTTAACGGTAAAACTTTCGCCGTTATTTTTATTAAAAGATATTTCTGTCATTTTCTAACTTCGACAATAATTTTGTTGTGGGGTCTACCAATGATTGTGTCATCGTACGAATATTTCCCGACAAAAAGAATATTCCCCAACCAAACGAATATTTTATAACAACTTGCTTACTTTACAAAATTTATAAATATTACCCACAACTATAATATTATAACAAATTCACACCTTAATATTAAAAAATATAATTCGAGAAAAATTAATCTTTATTTATGAAAGTTGGGGTCTTACACATTTGCTATGGATCGGTCCCCTATATATAAATATATATATATATATATATATATATATGGGTCCGATTCCTATCCGGAATCCCGCACTTTCTTAAGTTACGGACTTTTCTTTTCTTTTTTTTTTGCTTTTTTTTAAAACAACTAAATTTTTTTTTAATATTTTATGGAACTTACATAATAAAGTGTTTTTAAGGTGTGATTTGGATACATAATAAAAAAAAGTCAGTGCATGACCGTATATACATATTTTTATATGTATCCAAATCACACCCAAAATATCAGATATGAAAAAATTCGATTTCATAAAATATTAAAAAAAATTTAGTTGTTTAAAAAAAGGTCCAGATTTTACTACCAGACGGAGTCCTGACTGATCGATTCTATATATATATATATATATATATATATATATATATATATATATATATATATATATATATGAGGTTAATAAAGCTACACAAATTGGCGGACTCCCAAATGTGCACAGTCTACGATTCACTGTACGATCACAGAGTAGTCACTTTGCTATCTGAGGATTCACTCCATGTTTTTATAGTTGTAGAGTGACTACTCTACTATCCGTCAGTGATTACTCTACGATGGTTGTAATAACCCGATATTTTCTATGTAAATAAATAAGAAATTTTGCATATAATTTTTTTTTAATGATGAGAATATGTGTCAGGTAATGTATGATAAATGCAAATATATTTATTACCTATAAATAATTTTAGAATTATTAATCACTACAAATTATATTCTTATAGTAATTAATTTTTATAACCGAAATGTTTTTATTAATTATTTTCCATGAAAACATGATTTTATATTTTTTTAAATAATATATGAAATGATTATTGGAAATTATTATAACTACTATTTTATTATATGAATTTTAGTACGCATTATTAAGTTAATTATTTTAACTTAATTAATAATGTTAGATATGAAAAATAAATTAGATATGGAATCCAAACCCTAAATTTGGGTATTTATCAAGGGATGAGAATAATAATATAATATTAATTATATTTTAATTTTTCAGTGCTATAAATATGTACTGTAAATGTGTAGACTGATAATGGTGGGCCAAAATATGGTAAATTATGGCATAACCCTCATATCGTGTTATTAAACCCTAATTGTTAAACTCGGTTATGAGTTTAAGACAGAGTAGTAATTGTGTTATATGAAATTTGTTGTGTATTATTAGATTTAATGTTAATTAGAGAAAACCCTAATTAATATTTGAAAATCCTAATTTAAATATTTGGAACCCTAATTTGCTAATTAGGAACCCTAATTGCAAATTTTAGAAACCCTAATTATTATTTTAGTAAATTGAATTGTTAATTTGGGAACCCTAATGATGTTAAGGAACCCCAATTATTTAAACCCTAATTTTTTTTAATTAAAAATCCTAATTTCTATTAAAAACCCTAATTTAATTAGTGTGTTTAAAATTAAAATTTTATTACACTTTAATTTTTAATTGTCCAAACCCTAGTAATTATTTGGGAAACTTTAAGATGTAAAATCTAGTGAATAAATCCTATATTAAAGTACCTTGGACAAGAATACCCATGAGATTAAAATAAAATTACTAAAATACCCTTTTTGTCCCATTAGTTGAATTATTGCTAGCCAAATCTTTGCAAGATCTGGCCAGCCACCCCCTAGACCTACCTATGAGCCTACAATCTATAACACATCACATGATCAGCCATCCCATACATTACATACATGATTTGCATAATTTAAGAGAGAGAAAATCCTCATTTTGGCCTAATTTGTTCACAAATACATAGCCATATTCTCTCAAGACCAAACCTCCAAAATTTTCTTGCTAGATCAGTCCCCAATCCAGCCCCACGAACACTAACATCAAATCAGAAGCATAGAAATCAGAATTTGATCATCAAAAAGGTGCAAACCCTAAAATTTGAAAATCTTTTAATCTTATGTTAGATGTAATTTTTTTTGTGTTAAATATATTGTATGGGGTGTTAATCAATGATCTGGGTTGCTAGATATGAAACCCGTAACATCTAGAGGCTCGGATTTGATGATTTTCCAAATATGGAAATTCTTGAAAATAAGGGTCTGACAGTGAATGTCAGGTCCTATAGATCTCGATCTGTTATGTGTTTTTGTGTTTTAAAAGTTTGTATGTGACGCCCCCAAAATTAGGTATACATCACCCACCTTGGGTCGTCAGATACATGGTACAAAATTCAAATACAACTTACTAATACAACTGTCGTGTACAATATGACAAAACATAACTGTGAGTTTGAATACAATTATTGTCTACTAGAGATTATACAAACTCAAAAGGAGTCCTCATTACAATTATTAACACGCTTATTTCACGTAATAGTGAGGACTACTAATGCTATCCTTCCGGGCCAGTCACTCCGTTCCCCGACTAGTCCCCTCGCTATGTTCTCATTTCTGAAGAGAACGGTGAAAGAAAAGGTGAGCTCAACTAGCCCGAGAAGAAATATTATGACTAAGATAATGCGTAATAAATTATCGTTAGCCTTCAACAAAGTGTTAAACCGATAAAATATAACAACATCAAGTTTAACTCATATGAACAAGCAATCCATTAAAAGAGTCAAGTAGAGAATAAAATCTACTATCTTTTATGATTTAAAAGGTTTTTCATGACTTTTATCATTGGGACTCAGCTTAATAAATAATCCACATCATCGAATCACAACTTGCTTACTTTGCAAAATTTATAAATATTACCCACAACTATAACATTATATCAAATTTACTCCATAATATTCAAAAATAATATTTATAGAAAATTCATCTTTATTTATTAAAGTTGGGGTCTTACAACCTCCCCTTCTTATGAAATTTCGCCCTCGAAATTAGGGTACGTACCTGGTATGTCGAAGAGATAAGGATACCTTGATTTCATTTCAGATTCTAACTCCCAAGTCATTTCCTCAACATCGTGGTTTCTCCACAAAACTTTGACTTGAGGTATAACCTTGGAGCGTAGAATATGTTCCTTCTTATCCAAGATTTGAACAGGAACCTCTTCATATGTCAAATCTTCCGCTATTTCGTCCGGTTCTAACTCAATAATGTGGTTCGGGTCTTTCACATATTTACGTAACATGGATATGTGAAAAACGTTATGAACGCGAGACATACTTGGCGGTAAAGCGAGTCTATAGGCCACAGTTCCTACTCGATCGAGGATTAAAAATGGGCCGATGAATCGAGGATTGAGATTTCCTCTCTTTCCAAATCTCGTAACTCCTTTCCATGGAGCAACACGCAACAACACATGATCTCCTATATTGAATTCCACGTCCTTTCGATGAAGATCAGCATAACTCTTTTGTCGATCTTGTGAGGTTTTTATACGTTGTCGGATCATTTGAATCTTTTTCGTAGTCATACGTACCAACTCTGGTCCCAACAACGTTGCTTCACCACCTCATCCCAGCATACTGGAGAACGACACTTTCTTCCATACAACGCTTCGAATGGAGCCATGCCAATACTTGTTTGATAACTGTTGTTGTAGAAAAACTCCACCAATGGTAAGAACTTGTCCCAACTTCCCTTGAAATCAAGGACACAGAGTCTTAATAGATCTTCAAGAGTTTGAATAGTCCTCTCCGACTGTCCGTCCGTCTGAGGATGATATGCTGAGCTAAATCGTAAGTCTGTGCCCATAGCTTTTTGCAAACTAACCCAAAATCGTGAAGTGAATCTTGGGTCTCGATCAGAAACTATGGATACTGCAGATACCATGCGATCTTACAATCTCGTTTATGTACATACGAGCAAGACGTTCAAGTGTATAAGTTTCTCGTATCGGTAAGAAATGAGCAGACTTGGTCAATCTATCAACAATGACCCAAATCGCATCTATGCCTTGAGAAACCTTAGGAAGACCGGTAATGAAATATATGGTAATGTGCTCCCACTTCTATTCTGGAATTTCAAGTGGTTGCAATGGACCTTTTGGTACTTGATGCTCCGCTTTAACTCGTTGAGAAGTTTGACACCTTGAGATAAACAACTCTATCTCTCTCTTCTTATTGCTCCACCAAAATGTATGACGAATATCATGATACATTTTGGTACTCCCAGGATGGATTGCAAACGGTGTGTTGTGCGCCTCCATCATGATTTTATACTTTAAATCGTGGTCGTTAGGAACACAAAGTCCGGAGTTGACTCAAGTATTCCTTCTTCATCGATTCTTGCTTCCTAGATATAGCACCTTCTTGCACTTTCTTCCTCATACGCATCGACTCCGTGTATGTAACTTGAGCGACTTTAACTTTATTGATTAAAGTCGGTTACTACTCAGATATTCACCATCATCAAATGGGTCCTGGGTATTTAACTCTATCTCCATCCTTTACAAGTCACACAAAATGGGCCTTTCTTGCGTTGACAATATCGCTTTTCATGATTGCATATGATCTTCTACTCAAAGCGTCACCTACCACGTTCGCTTTTCCAAGATGGTATGATCATAATCTTTCAACAGTTCAAGGCAACGTCGTTGTCGCATGTTGAGTTCCTTTTGAGTAAAGAAATATTTGAGGCTTTTATGATCCGTAAAGATCTCCACCTTCTCCCATACAAGTAATGCCTCCTAATCTTTAGTGCGAAGACAATGTAAATGCTAACTCTAGATCATGAGTAGGATAATTCCTCTCATATTCTCGTGAGTTGTCTTGAGGCATAGGCTATGACTTTTCCATGTTGCATGAGAACACATCCCAACCCTTTGCCTGAAGCATCACTATAGAATCCCTCTGAGCCAGATTGTATTGTCAGAACAGGTGCCGAAATGAGTCTCCTCTTGAGTTCTTGAAAACTCTTCTCACATTCTTCGCTCCAACCGAACTTTGTATCTTTCTGAGTCAGCTGAGTCAATGGAGTAGCGATTCGAGAAAATCCTTCCACGAATCTTCGATAATAACCAAATTAAACCGAGAAAGCTACGTCTTTTCATCCACCGATTTAGGTTGCTCCCGGTTTGAATTGCTTCATCTTTGCGAGGTCAACAGATATTCCATGACTTGATACTACGTGCCCAAGGAATGCTACTTCCTCAAGCCGTAAGTCGCATTTCTTCAACTTGGCATAAAGCTTGTATTCACGAAGCTTTTGGAGTGTCGACCTCAAGTATTGCTCATGATCTTCACGGATTTTGGAATAAATAAGGATGTCATCAATAAAGATCACCACAAAGTGATCCAAATATTCCTTGAATACTCGGTTCATCATATCCATGAAGGCAGCAGGAGCATTAGTCAATCCAAAGGACATGACTAGGAATTCATAATGTCCGTACCGAGTTCTGAAAGCCGTCTTTGGAATGTCATCCGGTTCTAATCTTCAATTGGTGATATCCAAATCTAAGATCAATCTTTGAAAAGAATTTGGCTCCTTGCAATCGGTCAAACAGGTCATCAATACGTGGCAATGGATACCTATTTTGATGGTGACATGATTTAACTCTCGATAATCAATACAAAAGTCGCATACTCCCATCTTTCTTCTTCACGAATAGAAACAGAGCACCCCAAGGAGAAGTACTAGGACGAATAAAGCCAATGTCTAACAATTCCTGCGGTTGGGTCTTTAACTCTTGAAGTTCAATAGGAGCCATTCGATATGGGGCTTTGGAAATGGGTTTTGTCACCGGGTTCAAAGGTCAATACAAAATTCAATTTCACGCTCAGGGGGTAGGTCAGGAAGTTCTTTGGGGAATACGTCAGGAAATTTATTAACAATAGAAATATCGTTCAAAACTGACGTATTTTTGTTTAAATCTGTGAGATGAGCTAAGAAAGCTTGACATCCGTTTTTCAATAAACGAATAACTTTATGGCTTGAGATGACCGTGATTGATTTTAATGGTTTGGTCGCTTGAATTAGCATAATAGGTTGATTAGGAATATGAAAGCTAACAACCTTACGAAATAATCAATTTTTGCATGATGAGTAGTTAACCAATCAATCCTAGAATCACGTTAAATGCAAGTATTTTCAATGAAATAAGATCTACGGTGTAATGTGAGGTACCGATTTGAACCAAACAAGACTTATAAACAGTGGATGTAATGAAGGTTTCTCCCAACGGAGTTTCCACAGATAAGTCAAAGTCTAATTTCTCCGGAGTCAAATTTAATCGATGAGCGCAAGTAGGAGAAATAAAAGAATGGGTAGAACCCCAGGTATCAAATAAAGTATAGATTTCGTTAGAGTTTATGATAAGCTTACCCGTGATGACCTCATTCGGGTTCCTTGCTTTCTGGGAGGTCACAACAAACGCTCTCCCTTGCACTACGGGTTTTGACTTTTTTCCGACTGACCTTTGGTGCCTCCGTCTAGCTGAATTTGTCTTCTATGAACGACAAAAAATCTGCTAAGTGACCTTCTCTTCCATAATTATAACATGCTTTAGACAAAGACGCATAGTTTGACCGATGTGCCCTCATCTCCGCATTTGAAACATATGATAGGTGGTCGTTCTCCTTCCTTAACGAGTGTCTTTGGTCTTGACGTCTTTCCATCATTGTTGAATCTCCTCTTTTGAAATGTCCATTCTTATTGTTTTGCCCCGATTAACACCGAAGTGGTTACCATTTACGCTTGTTGATTCCCTCCACGCTTGTTGTCACCGCTTGATGATCGCTCTCATTGGTATTATCATTTTGTCTTTGCTTAACTCTCTTTAGTTGCGTTGACTCATTATCGCGCTCCACTAACTGAGCCCTATTTACAACATCTGAATATAAACACAGTTTATGAGAAATAAGATGTTGACGTTTCTCCGACTTCAAACCTCTAAAAAACATCCGTGTCATTCTCTCTTCATTATCCACCAAGTGGGGCGTGGCCGGGATAACTCATTAAATTTAGCCTCGTGATTGCGACACGCGGTCATATTGTTTTGTTCCAATTTGATAAACTCCACCTCCTTCATGTGATTTAATACTTTCGGGAAAGTATTTGTCGTTGAACAGCTCTTGGAACTTCTCCCAAGACATCTTCAGTATGGCAGGGTTGAGTACGTTTTACCGATTCCCACCAATAATCTGCCTCTCCGCGCAACATAAAGGCGACAAAGGGAACCTTTTGCTCCTCGGAGCATCCCAAGACATCAAATATCTTGGTGATCTATTTTATCCATGCTTCTACGCATATAAGTGGTTTTGGCTCTCCTTAAACTCCGGTTGGTCCCAGCTTGAAACTGCTTAGCGGTGATCACCAAAGTTTCCAAAGTTTCCACCTCGTATTTTGGATGAGAGCGCTCTACTTCTTTGTTGCATGAATTGCATAAAGCCCCCGAACATTTGATCATTCATAATTTGGTCGGTGTTGTTTGTTTGCATGAGGATTGTCGCCTTCGATGCACATTATCCTCGATTATTGATATGTGGTGAATCAACTGATGCTTTATGCTCCATTTCTATTCTCAACATTCTCGGATGTCATTTTCAGACATTGCCACAAAACAAAGGTTAATTCACATGTAACATATTATCCCTAAATTTTGACCAAACCAATTTAAATACCACATAAACTTAGGTAGGTCATACTAAGCGAAGGAATTCTCCGCTCTCCCTCCTAGTATTATTCTCACATCTTAGCCAGGGGATCATATCCTAAGCTTTGATACCAAACTGTGGCGCGCCCCCAAATTAGGTATACATCATCCATCTTGGGTCGTCCGGATACATGGTACAAAATTCAAATACAACTTACTAATACAAATTTGTCAGTATACAATACAACAAAACATAACTGTGAGTTTGAATACAATTATTGTCTATTAGAGATTATACAAACTCAAAAGGAGTCCTCATTACAATTATTAACACACTATTTCACGAAATAGTGAGGACTACTAATGCTATCCTCTGGGCCGTCACTCCGTTCCCCGTCTAGTCCCTGTTATGTTCTCACTTCCTGAAGAGAACAATGAAAGAAAGGGTGAGCTCAACTAGCCCAATGAAATATTATGACTAAGATAATGCGAATAAATTATCGTTAGCCTTCAACGATGTTAAACCGATAAAATATAACAACATCAAGTTTAATCTGCAGCGAACAAGCAATCCATTAAAAGAGTCAAGTAGAAATTAAAATCTACTATCTTTTATGATTTAAAAGGTTTTCATGACTTTTATCATTGGGTCTCGACTTAATAAATAATCCACATCATCAAATCACCCATGCACTATGGCCAAGGATATTCTTTAGTATCACGACCACAAATTATCCATGCACTACTGATCGAGGACATTCGTGTATTCATTAATGGTCATGATCATGCCAACAACCGTCCATCAATGCTCTACGGACCATGATAACTTTTACCACATCAATTGTAACATTACGGTCATGATTACAATCGAATAATCCTCGGTCATAATCATACCAAGTCCATCTATACACTACAGGCCCCACGATGACTTTCAACATAATATAAACATGAGGATGATGACAATGATATAAGAATTCAATAAAACAAGTTCAAGAATTAATTTATCCAGAACTAATAATGTCCAAATTGTCAACATGATACTGCTTTGAGAGTAAAATTCAAGAATGATCAGAAGAATATTTCCATGAAAAGATACTGGATGAAGCGCACATATCAAGGATATTCTACTAATTTCATAGAGTATAGAAGTTAAAACTTTAACCAATTGAGTATAATAAAGAATGGAATAACAAAAGAAATCACCATGCACGCGGTGCTTGACATAGGCGGAGTTATTCCAACATGAATAATAATAACGGAACCAGTCATGCAAAACTTGCAGACCGCGGGGATGTTCCAACGAATAATAAAGATTTTAATCGGTCCTGTAAAACACACGCACAGGATGTTCCAAATGAATAATAGAAGAATGTCACCAAGTATAGGGTAAACCGCGTATACATGTTATTCCAACAGAATAATAAGCAATGGAATAACAACAGTTCTCTTTATGAATAATAAATAATAACACCCCTTACATTAGTAGTAGATTGAATACTGCAGTAGTGTAGTAACAGAATACTCTTCTTCTTTCTCTCTTATTCTCTCTATACTTTCTCTCTATAGCTTGAATGAATTCGTGAAAAATAATGAAGCACTAGGCCTCTATTTATAGAAGATTTCTAGCTTAGCACTTGAAATGTGAAAAGGAAAGTGGCTTGACGACTGGTGATGTGAAAAGAAACGTGGTTTGACGCCTGTAATGTGAAACGATAATTGGTTCGACGCCTGTAATATGAAACGACAAGTGGTTTGACGTCTGGTAAAGGTAGTTACTATTGACGAAGGTAATTACTATTGACGAAGGTAATTACTATTGACGAAGAGACTCTTAGATGATGACATATGGGCCCCCATAAAATAACCAAACTTACCACAAACGTCTCATAATAGACTCTTTATATACATCAAGGATTGAATAAATATTACCACAAATCATTTTATTTTTAATCAACACATATTTAATCTTTCAACAATTATTAATCATTTATAACTTGTCGTCTCAATTATTGATTTAATAATATAACATATTATACGTATGATAATCTTGTGACAATAATTGAATCAATAATATAAGAGATATGATCAAAGAATTATCGTAGCAATAATTGAGTATAAATTGAGTGACTTCTCACGTAAGCATCAATAATCAATACCATGTGCTACTATGCAACCACACGACATCGCATTTACTTTTACTAATAGGGTAGTTCAACAGCTTTTACTTAACACTCCTCATAGTTATTTTTATAAAGTATTTTTATCGTTTTCTCAATCCGATAATAATTCCGTTATTAGGTCCACCAATGATTGTCTTGCGTCATTTAATATTCCCACACAAAAAGAATATTCCCCGACCAAACAGAATATTTTATAACAACTTGCTTACTTTGAAAAATTTATAAATATTACCCACAACTATAACATTATATCAAATTTACTCCATAATATTCAAAAATAATATTTATAGAAAATTCATCTTTATTTATAAAAGTTGGGGTCTTACATTGTACTTGTACTCTGTTAGGTGATCTTGAATCTGGAACTTGAATCATGTTCATATATGTTGTAGATTAAAAGATATTACATTGGTCAAAAGTGAGTTATTGATCGAAAATTCTGAGTTTCTGGAAAACCCGTAAACCTGCAATTTCGACGATCATTAGAGCTTCGCTTCTTGTTGATCCATTATATTATGGACATGTTCTTGTTATATACTTGTAGAATCGACATGAGTAACGCATATATATGTTTTTATATTACCCAAATACGTGTGAGAATCGAATTGAGAGTCGGTCAAACTTGGGTTGATGGCTACGCTTCAAAGAACATTTTAGAAAACCGAAATGTTCAAGAACGATTCTCCGGAGGGTACTTTAGTAGGCTATAGATCTTTATTGTGTTGATGATAGGATGATCTGATGTTGTTTTATTGTTCCATGACATGTATTCTATAAGTATAAATCGTTATATCACATGAAGCAAGGCTGGAACCTTATTTAAATTAAGCACGAAACAAGGGACTCGAATTTCTGGGTTTCTGGGAAAACCCAGAAACGCCTAACAGGAACTTTGAATGACTAGATTGTCATGATGTTGTATGTTATGACCTGAATGTTGATTGTTAATTGTAGTGTTACATAACTACTACATGAACAATATGTTACATGACCCAGAAACATTTCGAGATAAGAATTGTGACTTCGACCAAACAGGCACCTCGACCATCGACTTGTCGATGTTCTTGAAACCAAGAACACCTAACATGAGAGATAAGTGTCGCTATAGCCTATAAATACGGTTATTAATAATTTTATTTTACTTAATTCCGGAAAATAATTAAAAATAGAAAAAATAGTTTTAAATTATTAAAAATACCAAATAAATTATTAAAATTATTTTAAAGTCCAAAAAATTAGTTTTTAATTATTTTAAGTATATTTCATAAATATTTAATATTTTTGGAATATAAAAATTATTTAATTTATTTATGTTTAATATTAAATAAATTATTTAAAATAATTTTAATACATGAAAAATCATTTAAAAATATGTTATGATATAAAAAAGATATTTTAAGTTATTTTCTATAATTTTTAATATTTTGTGATGATTTTCATTATTAATTAGATATTAATGATGATTAAGTTATTTACTAAAGATATTAAATAAATGATGAAAAATAGAATTAATGATTTAAAATTTATATAAAATGATTTAGAGATTATAAAAATATTTTAAGCTATAAAATATAACTTTTGATATTTTGTCATAAAAAATATTAATATTTTAATATTAAAGATATTAGATTTATTTAATAATTATATTAAATAAAGTAATGTAAAATGATTTTTATATTAGAAAATTATTTTAAATGAAAATAAAGTGTTTAAAGATATTTTAAGTTATAAAATATAACTTTTAATATTTAAAAGATAATTTCATTAAAAATTTAATCTTAATGATATATATTTAACATTAATGATATTAAATTTATTTAATAATTATATTAAATAAATAGTTTTAAAATAGTTTTAATAATTTAAAAATTATTTAAAAAGGATATAAATGGATTAAAAATATTTTAAGTTATAACTAATGACTTTTAATATTTTGATAAATAATAAATTAATATTCTAATATTAATGGTAACTATTTAAAATGATTTTAAAAATCATTTAAGGGTAATATTAATACTTTAAAAATATTTTGAGTTATTATAAATAACTTTAATATTTTAGCAATAGTTTCATTAATAGTTTAATATTAATTAAATATTAATGATAATAGAATTAGTTAATATTTAAATCATTTAATAATGATTTCAGTGTTTGAAAATTCATGATAAATTATAATAATTATTTAAATATTATTATAAGGCTATGAAAAGTATTATGACTGATATTTAAAATATCTAAATGACCATTGAACTACATGATAGAGTCTTAGACTCGATAATTACCCGATAAAGTCGTCGGTACACCGACATATTTCAGAAATTGATCTGAACTTAGATATTTTGACTGTATTAATGAATGTTTGTGATTCAATGATTGTGGGATATGTGTGACAATATGATTAGGTTATGTGTTGACTGCAATTAGTAGTACAATGTGATATGATATATTATTCTAATTGAACGAATGATCTTATTACTGATAAGTCATCAGATAAAAGATTAATCTAAGTCATAAGTTATTGTAAGCGGCTAAGAACAGGTAAGTATCCTACTTTTGCATTTACTTTATGCGAATGGACACGAGTAAGAAAGTTTCGTAATTTTATTATTATCAGTGCGGATTATTAACTCTATTATTATTGATTATGTATCCAGATCTTTGTATTCATACAAGTTCTTACACTATCCGATCATTGTATTATTGTATAATTCAGATATTTATTCATTTAATTAATTAGATATAGGTTTACACAAGTGTCCCCACTTGGATAACCATCAGATTTAATCATATGTTGATACATACTTATTGATTTCAAGTATGTATACATTGACTTAAAAGTCGTCTAAGCTATTTGATTCAGCTAGACATAAAAATATTGTTGAACAAGATAGAACGTTATTGTATCCAACCAGATTATTTTGGTTCGGATTCCCGACTAAGTATGAACATCCCAAATATGGGAAAACTTTTGTGCACCTAAGGTGGATAGAGTGAACGATAATATCGTTCTTGCATGTAGTATTGATCAATACAGGGCATAATCTGGCCGATCACCCCGTGCGTGTAAGTTATGACGGTTTCTGTATTTGAATTTCGCTTAACCTTTTGAAAATAGAAAACAATGTTCATAGTATGTTGACCGATCTCCGCTTATAGTTACATAACGTAGTTTCAAAATTTCATATGGAAGTGATATGTTGTTATTATTGGTTCAAATTTTACTTCACAACCGTTGATTCGTTTGTAGAAGTGTCTTTCAAAGAAAACATTTTATTCTTTCAGCTAATATATATTGTTGTTATTACTTGCTGGGCAAATCAAATGCTCATTCTTGCTTTAAATTTAAATGTTTTCAGTTAAGTATGATCAACCTGAAGGCTTAGGCAAGAACAAGGGGAAAGGAAAGTTGTTCGAATGAGATTTATAATATGTTGTGTAATAGTTATAGTTTATTAAGACAATGATACTTATTATCTATAATGTAATGAATGTTTAAAGGTCTCGTACCTGGGAATAAACTTTGATGCATATGTAAATTAAGTTTGAATTTTATATTATTGTTATTATTATTAGTGTTATTCAAACATAGAAATGGTATCGTGAAGCCCGAATCCGAGTTAGGGTTTCAATTACCAAATTTAGGGCCACAATGGTAGAGTGACTTAACTCTAAGTTCGTAGACCGTATGTATTTAAAACTTACACATGTCTTTACCTCTATTGTTTTTTCATATATATATATATATATATATATATATATATACAAAATGGATCAAGTCCGGGAGTCCAGACCTGATAAAAAACGGACCTCAATTTTTTTTATTTTTTTTAAAACAATTAAAAAAAATTAATATTTTATAGAACTGAAATTTTTCCATAATACAATATTTTTGGGGTGATTTGGATACTTATACCAAAAATGGTGAGTACAATCTGCATGCATCGTATATACCTGTTTTGTTATACGTACTCAAATCACACCCAAAACACTGTATTATGGAAAAATTTCAATTCCATAAAATATTAAATATTTTTTTTAATTGTTTAAAAAAAAGTCCATTTTTATCCGATCCGGAAAGAACCTCGATCCGACATATATATATATATATATATATATATATATATATATATATGGAGTATTCTAAAGGTTTTTGAGTTGTGAGGCTGTCATTTCTCCCTGCAATATTTTATTTTATCTATATGTATATCTAGATAATTCTTGGACTTATTTCGTAAGGCCCTTCTGTCTTCTCTTTCTAACTTAATTAATTTGCATAAAATGGCTTCCGATACCCTGCAACTCCAAACAATCAAACCCTATAAGAATTGGTCTCAGATCCAGTTAACTAAAACTCCATCCCCATCTTTTGCATTGTTATTATTCCCTACACAACAGCAGCATCTTTCCATCTACCACTCAAAACCCTTTCATAAATCTCCCTTTCTCCTCCAGTGCAATTGTAGTGCCTCTTCAATCTCTCCTCCCTCCTCCAAAGAAGAATCCATACTCCAAGCCAAAACTTGCCTCTCTACCACCCTAGAAAAGCCCCTCAACAACCTCAAACTGGCCGGAAAACTCAAGAAACTGAAGCAACCCAGATTCCGGCTCGAAATTCCGGTTGTGGACGATGACTCTCCGGATTCCCTCTCTCAACTCGCTCTCGAGATTTTTGGGGACATGCCCATTAAAAGGAAAGGCTCTGCTGTCAAGCTACTAATTTTATGGCCAAATCCCAATTTAAAGGAAGCTGCCGCTAAAGCCTTTGAGTCATACTCATCAAACCCAGTTGAACACATGGATGTTTCATCCATTACCGATTGGGAAAACAGAAACTTTATCTCCTTTGACGTGGCAGTATTTTTGGCGCCAGAAACTTCGCAATTGACAGTTATGAAAACCGTTACTGACCGTTTTTATCCGAGGCCAGTGGCAATTTTCAATCCCAGATGGGGGTTTGATGAGGAGGGCGGTTTTGGTGAGCTGGGTGGTTTTGTGGGTTCGTTTGAGGTGGTGTATTCATTTACTGGTTTGGAGGTAAGAGGGATATTGAGCAGGAGAAAAGGGGTGATTTTCAAGTGCGTTAGCAATGGGGGTTTGAGTGGTGAAAAATGGAGTGTGTTCGTTGAAGAAGAAGGAAACTTGAAAGTGGTTTCGAGATTCAAGGCACGGCCATCTATCGCGGAGGTTGAGAATGTTTTGTATAATTTAATGGCCATCAATTCCCCTGTTACAAAGTCTGCAAAGTTTCTCAAGGATTTGGTGTCGATTGTAACCGGCAAAAAGTAAGGGCAATTGAACACCTGCGATTTCCCCCCTCAATTCTTTTGTGTAGCTTTTACCATTTAAAACTTTTTGAATGAAACCTCTTGGACTGATGGCTTGAGAATTTTTTGTAATAATTGGTTGTTACTGAATGCGCATCAATTATATATTTATCGTTTCTTCCGCGGCTGTTGCTGAATGTGCATCAATAATTTTCAAAAAATGAAATTTATTTTTTTGAAGAACACACAACTCCAACCAAGTAGAATCCAATAAATTTGAGGTCCCATTGCAGTCTTTGTCTCTCCCCTGTTTTCTTCTTTTCATATACATGAAGCCTGGTTAGCATAGCTAGCTCGCCTCTCTCTGCATCCATCCTAAGATGTTCTGATATGACAGCCTTCGATAGAATTATCGGAGGAGTTGACATACTTAGTCCGAAATATCCCAAGTTGTGGGAATGATGTATCCAGTCAAGGTTTTGCTCAGCCATTAAAATGAATGACGCCAGCCGTTTAAGCATTGAAAATGCTTGTATTATCCTGGTAACCGAGTCCCAGCATGTGCCAGAAGGGATCAATAATTTTAACATGGCCCTGGAAAGCTATCAAACCTGGAGGATGAGTTCATAGTTGTTACAAAACTTAGGTCCGGAATAGGGATTCCGGCTGTTAGGTCATGATATTTTCCCTATTTGGGCCGAATGAATTGGGCTCATTTGTTTAAATTAGTTTTGGGCCTTCATTATTGAACCTTGAAAGTCTTTGGGCTTAGTCATCATGTTATTCCTATTAATCCCTATGAGACCGGGATGGTTCATTAGATTAACCCATTAGATATTTTAATATCTATTACTTTAACTTGTAATGATAAAAAAATATGATGGTTGGTATTATTATTCTTGCATGTGCATTAATGTGGATGGGATCCGTGATGGCCCGTGAAAAAATAGAGAGACGAGAGATAGTGGGTGGGTTGTATACATCCCGAAAACTATCGGATCGGGAGAGTATGTGTCGGAGACGGTGAGTGGGTGGCACGATGGCCCAAGGCGAGAGAGTATAACCTATCAACCAAGTCTTCACAAACACGTACGCACATATACACATACAAAAAAATTATCATCTCTCTCAATACACTAGACATTATATCCTCCACTGTTAACCCTTATAAACATCGATACTGACTCTTACGCCTGAGCTATCCCCCGACGGCCGAAGTCGTCAAACTTGTGGTGTTTATCGTGTTTATTGTGCAGGATCAGGGCGTCTTACATGATTGAGACTTTGGAGAAGATCTTGGCGTTAACATTGGCGCTAGAAGGAGGGCTGAGTTCTAGTGTCATTAAGTTTTCAATCACATTCATTTTATCTACTTCGGAAGATGGTGAGAAGTAAGGATGGTACACCCGAAGGGCAGGCGATGGCTGTGAGCTCGTCGTTGCCCCGTGTTTCAGTAAAGGATCGTCTGGGTCCTTCCAAAAGTGCTCATGATAGTACGGCCTCCAAACACGATTCGGGAGATCTTCGTCCGAAGATTCATGGTGGAGCCAGATAGATGCTGGTCTTTGGTACAGATAAAGAGCGGGATCATGGTCTAGGGCGGGCAAAAGGTTCACCGACCAAGACTCATCACCGAAGTGGTCAGGAGGACAGAGTTGCCAAGTTGGCGAAGATGGCGGACGAAGCGGATAAGGCCTTAGAAGTCCTTTTAAAACAGAGGGAAGATATAGCCGAAACAGATGCTTGGTTGCGAATTAATTAAGGGACGAAGCATCCGGTCATATTTAGTCCGAAAGGCGGAGTAAGCATAAGGAGATCTGGCGGCGAGAGGGAAAGAGCGGGAGCATTACTACATGCGTGTCGAGAATCGTTCCTCATGACGGAAGGAGGTCGAGAAGCGAGAACTCCCATAGCCTCGAAGAAGGCACTGATGGTCGTTGGTTCTCAGCATCGAGACGACGACAAGCAAATGAAGCGGTCGAGGAGATCGTGCGAAACGAAAGGAGAGCATCATCGTGAGTATTCTCGTCATGAGGATAGAGTTATGCTGTAGAGTAGATCCGAGTCTAACAAAGCGGCGGTCGGATAGAAGAAAGTCGATCGCTCGGGAGCGAAGTTTGTCGAAGAGAGTCTCCTCGCGACGGAAGGTGTGGATTTTTGGTAAAAAAGAATTGAAGGAGCTTAAGCGGTTAGGCGAGGTGCAACGGTGAAGGACACTCTCGGGAAGAAGGCGTCACCTTTTTCCTCGGATATTCTTAAGGAGAAGGCAGATATCACCAAGAAGTTGCCTCGGATGGAGAGTTACAATGGGTCTGGGGACCCTTATGACCATATCCAGGCGTTCGACCGGCTGATGGATTATTATGATTTTACCGATGTTGCCAAGTGTCACACGTTTGTCACCACATTGAGAAAGGATGCGAGACAGTGGATGGGGACTTTACCATCAGATTCAATTTCCTCTTGGACCGAGCTTTGTGATAAGTTCCATGCCCGCTTTGGGAGAAAGCCAGAAGAAGGGGAAGCCTCTGAGTTCTTTATACACAGTCAGACGGTTCACCAACGAGTCTTTAGGCGAGTATGTGAAGAGATTCAGGGAAGCGATTGGTCGGTGTCCAACCTCAATGATCTCCAGTGATAGGGTTGTTTTAGAATGGGTTGACCTAGTAAAGTCAAAAAATTTGGTGAAGAAGTTGATGTTCCACCACCAAGAGCTTAGCGAAGCTTTTGACAAAGCGAAGGTTTATATTGTCGTGGAGGAGGCTATGAATAGCACTAAATGCCCTTCTTGAACCAAATGAAAGAGGCGGATCTGACTTAAAAAATGAAAGCGATCGAGAGGAAGGCGGGGGTATAATGATCGGCGGAATGTAGTTCGAAAAGGTACAACAATTCATGGCGACAGGGAAGTAGTCGTCCACCGGCTTCCGCCCCGAAGGTGAACAAGGTTTACACCAAACTGAATACGGATAGGTCGGTGATTTTGTACCAGATCAGGAACCAGCCATTCTATGAGCCACCTCGTGATAACTATAAGACAGGGCAAGGCAACTCTTAGAAATTTTGTGGCTATCATCAAGCTGCAGGTCACGACACTAATGAGTGTTGCAATTTGAAGGACTTCGTGGAGAAGAAGATTCAAAGTGGTTTGCTGGTTCAGTATGTGGCCGAGAGGGACCAACAAGATCAACAAAATGTCAACCGTACTATTCAGACGGTCCAAACGGTTCCACCCGTCCAAAATGCTCCAATACCACCGCCGAGGCACGTCATTGATGTAATAACAAATTGGGACAACGAGGAAGTTGGTAGGGAAGAAGAGGAGAGGTACCTAGATTCGGTCATGTCATGGCGTGTGCTCCCCCAAAGGCCATACATACCATTTCCGGGGACTGTCATATCCTTCACCGATGCAGATTATCCTTCGGAGCCCATCGAGCCCCATGAAGGAGCGTTGGTGATCACGACACCAGTGGGTTCGGTAGATGTGAAACGAATGATGATAGACAATGGGTCTTCTTTGGATATTCTGTATGCCCATGCTTATCATATGATGCATCTTGATGGGCGAAAGATGGAGGTCGGGCGGGAGGCTCCTTTATCTGGCTTTATGACGATCCGATCAAAGTTGCGAGCATTATTGAACTCCAGTGGTCTTGACCTGACTCTTGATGAGTAGAAATAACATGTAAATTTTATGTTGTGCATGTAGACTACGCTTTCTGATGCCATCTTTGGGAAGACCTACCTTGACTGCTCTCCAAGCAGTGACTTCCATCCCTCATTTTAAAATCAAGTTCCCTACGGCACATGGAGTGGGAGAGGTAGCAGGGGATTTGGACCTGGCAAGCGTTGTTATCGAAATCTATCATTTCCTCTCGGGGTAAGGGATCGAAGTAGCGAAGCAAACCATGGCAATTGAGATCGAGCCCTTTCTTTGAAAGCGATTTGAGCCATTGGTTACTCTGCGGGGAAGATGAAGAGATCGAGTTGGTCATCGGGAAGAGAGACAAAATAGTGAAGATTGGTTTGGGTCTACGAAACCTCTTGGACAAACCTTATGGAGCTCCTTCGCTGCTATGCAGACATTTTTGCATGGGAACCACAAGATATGCCTGGAATTAGCCGAAAGATTGCCGAACACAAGTTGGAGGTAGATCCATCAAAAAAGCCAGTTCGGCAGAAAAGGCGAATCTTTGCACCTGAGCGTCAGAGGATCATTGATGAGGAGATTGCTAAGCTGATAGCTGCTGACTTCATTTTTGAGATCGACTACCCACAGTGGATGGCTAATGTAGTGTTGGTGCAGAAGCAGAATGGAAAGTGGCGGGTTTGCATCGACTACACCGACCTGAATAAAAGCTTGTCCGAAGGACTTTTATCCTCTGCCCCATATTGATCAACTCATTGATGCCACTTCGGGGTATGCATTACTAAGCTTTATAGATGCTTTTTCAGGTTATCATCAAATTTCCATGTGCAAGGAGGACATTCCGAAGACAGCATTCATTACACACCGTTTGATTGTATGCCTATAAAAAAGATGACCTTTGGCCTTATAAATCTTTGGAAGCCACCTACCAAAGAATGATGAATTTCATATTTGAGAGGCAATTTGGGGAGGAACATGGAGGTGTCACGTGGATGATATGATCGTGAAAAGCATGCAAGTCCAAAAGCACTTGGATGATTTGGAGGAATGCTTTGGTATCGTCCGTCACCACAAGTTGAGGCTCAATCCGACCAAAGTGTACCTTCGGACTCGGTGCGGGGAAGTTCTGAGGGTATCTGAGTCGGTCGGAGGGCATTGAAGCCAATCCGGAGAAGATCCGGGCTATTCTTGACATGAAGACTCCTCGATCGTTCAAAGGCGTCCAACGTCATTGGCGGGATTACGACTACGAGGAGGTTTATGTCCAAGTCTGCGAGAGAGATGCTTGCTTTCTTCTTGACACAATCTTGAAGGGCTAAAGAATGCGAAGACGTTCCAGATGGACTTGTGAGTGTGAAGAGCGCCTTCGAGCATAAAGACATATTTGTCTTCTGCTCCTCTATTGGTGAAGCTTTGCCCCATGAGACCTTGTATTTGTACCTTACAACAAGTTCGTTGGCGATTGGAGCAGTCTTTGGTTCGGAAGGTCGATGGGAAGCGACATCCGGTCTATTATATGTCGATCCGTCCTACGAGATCTTTGAAACTAGGTACCCAAATATTGAAAAATTTGCCTTTGCTTTGATAATTGCTAGTAGAAAGCTTGATAATATTTTCAAGGTTATTTCTGATGCGTTTACGGATCGACCATTGAAGAAGGTGATGAGCAAGCCAGAGGTTTCGGGGAGGTTGGCAGCATGGACGATGGAATTATCCCAATTTTTTATCGAATACCATCCCCGAACCGCTATCGAGGTCGAGCCTTGGCCGATTTTATGGTGGAATGTTCATTCACCGAAGCGGATCTTAGAGCTTGCGCCAGAGGTGAGGAGCGTCCGTCGAAAGCGATTCTTGTTCTTGACATGGTAAGAATACATGGACGCTGTATGCAGATGGGTCCTCTACGGTGAATGTTAGTGGGGCAGGGATTATCTTGACAAGTCCGGAGGGATTCAAGGTGCGATAAGCAATCGATTTGGGTTCAAAGCAACAAACAAGGGCGAGTATGAAGCGATGCTAGCGAGGAGTTCGGTGGCGAAGAGTCTAGAGGTCGAAGTGATCATTTACTGATGACTCTCGGTTGGTCGTCAAACAAGCTGTTGTCGGAGATTATGAAGCTTGTGGGACCGGGATGATCAAGTATCTGGCGAATTAAAAGACCGAACTTGATTTCATTTCTTATGAGTTTTAGGGCATAGAAGCGTAACGACAATTCCATTCTTGATGCTGCTTATCGAAAGTAGCCACTACGGATGCGAGATGTTTTCAGCGGATCGGTTTATTTGGAAATTTTGCGGCGGTAGAGTATCGGCGTGAAGCGGTGATGTGTATCGAACGATCTAACTATTTGGATGACTCCTATATTGAATATCTGGCGGATGGCGTCCTTCCTTGGATCAGATGTTGGCAAAGAAGATCAAATACAAGAGTGCCAATTTCGTTCTTATTGATGGGGATCTTTATCGATTGGCATTTTCCTCACCATTATTGAAGTGTCTGGTTCCATCCGAGGCCGAGTATGCTCTTCGGGAGGTTCACGAGGGTATTTGCGGTGATCATATGGCTGCCAAGTCTTTGGCTTATAAAGTACTTCGACAGGGATACTATTGGCCTATAATTTTCAAGGAAGCTATAAAGTATGTCAAGAAATGTGAAAAATGCCAGCTCAACATTCCGATCCCACATCAGCCACCAGAAGAGCTATACTCAATTTTATCTCCTATACCCTTTGTTATGCAGGGGTAGATATATTGGGTCCGTTGCCTAAAGCTAAAGGTCGGTCGACTTTATCATGTTCTTTATTGATTACATGACCAAGTGGGTAGAAGCGAAGCCACTTGGTTGATAACGGAACAAGAGTGTTTGAAGTTCATAAAAAGAGTCCGTAGTGTTTAAGCTTTGGAAATTTCTAAAGTGTTGATATCGGACAGACGACGTCGGTTCGTGGGATGGGATCAAAATTTGAAGGATTTTAAAGGAGGTGAGGGTTCGGCATAAGAAGACTTGGTGGCTCATCCATAGTCAAGCAGGCAAGTTGAGGTGACAAAGCGAACACTTCTTTGAAGCGGCATCAATATCTTGGATGAAGCCAAGGAAGATGGCGGAGGAGCTTTCGATGTGCTATGGGCTTATCGGACCACACCAGGGACTACCACGAGTTCACCTTTTCGATTGGCTATAGTGCGATGCCTTAGTCCCGATCGAAATTGGATCTCAAGTCTTTGGTCGATCGATTCAAAGAGATCTACAACGCATGAAGAAGGAATGAAGGCCAACTTGGATCTGTTAGAAGAAGTCGGAGAAGTGGCTTTGGTTGGTGGCGACCTACCAAATGAAGGGTAGCTAAACATTATAACAAAGGGGTTAAGCTTGTGATTTGAAGTAGGGGACTTAGTCCTCGGAGAAGCCAAAACATCTCGCGCCTCGAACAGGAAAACTAATGCCGAAGCCCAGGAAGGGGCCGTATGAGGTGATCGCGATTACCAAAGCCAGGAACTTATCGATTAAAGGCATTAGATGGGTCCGAGATCAAGAACACCTGGCATGCCAGAAGACTTCAAAAAATATTTCCGATAAAAAGATTGAGTCGGTTTACGAAGTGCATACATGGTAGTCATTATCAATAAAATTCACTTTTTCTGGCTTGATTTTCTTCCTATTTGTCCTAAGTTCACAATGGTGTAAGGAGGTATGGTTGGACTCGCTGGCCATTAGATTGTAGCCTATTTATTTGTTACCCAGTGTGGTAGACAAATCCTATGTCCCTTTTTATATTGCTTTTACCAAGGGCGGTAAATCAATAGTCACCGAAGTAAGGAGGATGGGGTGGACTCCCTGACTATTCGATGGTAGCCTCTTCGGCATGAGTGTCCTTATGGTTTTGTTATACCCTGCGCGGTAGACAAATTCTACGGTCCTTTTAATTTTGATTTACCGCGAGTGGTAAACGAAATGCACTGAAGTAAGGAGGTATGGTCGGACTTGCTGGCCATTCGATGGCAGCCTTATTGTCAGGAGTGTCCTTATGAATTTGTTACCCAGTATAGTAGACAAATTCCATGGTCCTTATATACTTGTTCTACCCCGAGTGGTGAACAAGATCCTGATGGTGCAAGGAAGCTCAGCTGAACTCACCATTACACATGACCTATCTCACACTTCGGTAACGATAAGTATACGTTACTTTATTTTTGTTCAAGTGTTGAGTTCGGTTCCTTCAGTTCAATTCATTGAATTCAGTTCATGTCATTTCCTAACTTAACTGTTATATGCCTTATCTGATTCATGCCCTAAGTTATGTTATACAGATTTAACCGATACTGAATTATTGACAAGAAACGAATCAAAACAGAAGTCATAATCAAACATGAATGGTGGTTCATTGATAAGTTCGAACATTCATTCATTCGGTCCAACCCTAACAATAAACTAGTACATAAAATTAAAAAACTTCCTGATAAAGTCTTCTTTACAAAGTAACCTTCAAATAAGACAGATAATTTTTACATAATCAAAATAAAGCAGACACATTTTCAGGCACCACCTTCACCTTCAGAATCGATTAAGGCCGGGTCTAGCTGAGCAGCAGCTAACCTCTCCTTGCTTCGTTCTCGACAGTCTTCATACCCCTCTGAATAGACCTTCAAGATCTCATCATTCAGCTCGTTAGATGCTCGATAGTCCGCCTGTATCTGCTTACGAATTTCTTTAGTCAGAAAAGGACCTCGTCCCTCGAGTTCCTTTATCTTGTGACGAAGCTTGTGACGTTTGACCTTATGAGATTTCTTCTCATCTTGAGCCTTCGCTTGAACTTACTTGAATTGTATCGCCCGCCTCCATTGAAATGTGTGGCGAACTCTTCATTTTGGCCTTGGTCGAGTTCTCTCTCGACCAGTCCAACATTCATATCAGTTAAAGATTGTTGACTGGCATTAGACGCAGCCAGCTCATCCCTCGTGGCCCTCAGCTCGTCGTCAGACGTCTTTAAATCCATTCTGACTCGATCTAGATCTCTCCAGAGGCCTTCATTGGTATGAAGAACGCCTTCGTGCTCATTTCTCACCCGTGCAAGCGTTGCCTTCAGCATATTGTTCTCCTGCCTCAAGAAATCTTCCTCGGCCTCACCATTTATGTGCCTCGGACGTAAACGCCCGAAGACTGCATTTGCCTGCATATGTCCAACAGTGTCCGATCAAATTCAAATATTTAAACAGAAGCAGGAGTGTAGAAGATAAACAAAAAAACTGTTACTTACCTTCGCCAAATAACTCATCCCTTCGTCAAGCAGATCCCCGTCCGAGTGATTACCGAATCGGTGATCATCTGTGTCTCGAACGAAGGTATCGAAGAGCTTGAAAGGGAAATTTTCATTAAACTGAGGCCATAGGCTCGGAGACCCCATAGCTTCATTATGATATCCCTGATTTGAAGGTCCGGGTCGTTCAGGTGATACCTTTGGTCGGTCAGTAGATGGAATTGGTCGTTGGGGAGACGGTGACTGGTCCATATAGATATATTCTCGGGAGACGGAGATCGGATCGACACAGACTCTTGTGGTGGTGATGGGGCTGAAGCCGCACTAGGATGATCATCAGAAGGATGCTTCCTTTTTTGAGATAATGCAGGCACGATTTCAACTTGCTCTTCCTCATCAGAAGCTTGTATCTCCACTGGAATTACTGGAAGGAGCTCGATTGAAGACGGAGGAACCCTAAGCTCTTCGGCCGTTAGGGGAATGACTTTGGCTTTTAATTTTTTGACTCGAAGGAGATTTCTCCGATCCAGGTAATCGAGCAAACCTCCTCGAGGAGGGGGGGCTGGATTAGCGGATGGTTCAGTTTCTGGGTGGGGTTCAGAGGGGCCTGGACTAGGGATTGATCGGGACTTTTGAATGGTCCTCATCTTCTGGCGAGGATGAAGAGCCTCTTCTGGTAGGGGAGATTCGTCAAGCTCGGGCTCATTTGTCTGAGGGTCGGTGGTATGTGTTTCAGGGTTTGGGTCGACTTGGTTTGACCTACGGTGGGGATTCTCGGCGATTTCGAAGGTTTCCCGGATAAAAATCTTCAAATTCTTTCACTTCTGAGAAATTCGGCCTAATCAGAGATACTGCACAAAATAAACAGCCCTATCTCAGAATCCACATCATAAAAATTTTCAAATATTTATATATAAAATAGACCGATACTTGCATTTATGATCATATAACCATGCTTGTTTCGAGAGAAGTCCATATTTCCACTCCTCCTTAGGAAAATTGTCGAAAAGTTCTATCATCTCAGCCTCACGTTCTTCAGAGATGTCCCCAAAGCCGGCAGAGACTTCCTCATTAGTAGCCCAGTTCGGCAAGGAAGCAATTTCAGGTCCCTTTACGAAAAACCAGCTTTTGTTCCATCCTCTATTACTCGAAGGGGTGTTCACTAACGAACGCCTCTCGAATTTCTCTCTTGTCTTCGGGGAATGCTTGCTTAGGACCTTAAACCCCTTCTCTCTAGACTGAACAATTTTGTAAATAGTAAAGAAGAAGTCAAGGGTGGGTTCGACGCCCAGTTTGTGACAGAAAGCGATGAACGCCAAGATGTGAATATAGGAGTTTGGCACTAATTGAGCAAATCCTACACCTAGAAACCCCAAAATGGTCACTATGAAGGCATGAAGTGGGAATCGAACCCCCTTCTCAAGGATGGTCACAGGGGCGGCCATCCAACCTTCAGGCCGTTGGTACATCTTCTCACCCGATCTTGGAGCCCTAATCATATGGGTGTCCGGAATGTGACATCGAGTTCGAATTCTCTTCAAATAAGCCTCAGTAATGGTAGAAGGAGTGTTGGCATGTGAGAAGCGCTCTGTATTCCTGTAATACTCAGAGGGGGTTAGGGGGGCTTTTGCAGGAGGGTTCTTGCTGGTCTTCGTGCCCTTGGGGTTGGAGGTTGAGGCTTCTCTGTTGGGGTCTGGATTTGGCGGGACGACACTACTGATCGGTGTCACTAAAATAGGTGGATTTTGCTCCGAATCTTGGGAAGCCATTGTTGAGGTTTCGCAGAGAAAGGAAGAAAAGTTCTGGAGAGAGAAAGAGAGCTCAAAGGTCCGAAAATTCAAATTAGCAAGTAAAACTGTCAAATTTGGTAAAGTTTACCTTTTATACTGACAGTTACACGGGTTACGAAGGCGGCACATTTAATTTCTGGCAATGATGAGAATTCGAATGGGGAGCGTCCGGGTCAATCCTTAGATATTTTATCAGATTGGGCCTCTCGTTTGGACTTCCAGTTTTTAGTCCATCTTTTTCAAATTTAATCCTTTATTGTTTAGGCCTTTTACGTTGGACATCCGGCCATCCTCTGTTTCATCTTATGGACCAAATCGGGTACGTCTCAATTACTCCTTATCATGGACCATTTATAGTTTTCTATTAAAAATTCTGTTTAATAAAAAACTAGGGGGCAATGTTTGGTCATGATATTTTCCCTATTTGGGCCGAATGAATTGGGCTCACTTGTTTAAATTAGTCTATTGGGCCTTCATTATTGAACCTTGAAAGTTTTTGGGCCTAGTCATCATGTTATTCCTATTAATCCCTATGAGACCGGGATGGTTCATTAGATTAACCCATTAGATATTTTAATATCTATTACTTTGACTTGTAATGATGAAAAAAACATGATGGTTGGTATTATTATCTTGCCATGCATTAATGTGGATGGGATCCCATGACGGTTAAATGGTGAAAAACAGAGGGCGAGATAGTGGGTGGACCTGTACACATCCCAGTGAAACTATCGGATCGAGAGGGTCATGTCGAGACGGTAGTGGGTGGCACGCGTGAAACCCAAAAGCGAGAGAGTATAACCTATCAACCAAGTCTTCACAAACACGTACGAACACATACACATACAAAAAAATAATCATCTCTCTCAATACACTAGACATTATATCCTCCATTGTTAACCCTTATAAACATCGATACTTACTCTCACTTTGAAGCTATCCCCACTAGTAGGGGCGGTCGAAGCTTGTGGTGTTTATTGTGTTTATTGTGCAGGATCAAGGCGTCTTACATGATTGGGACGTTGGAGAAGATCTTGGCGTTAACACCGGCAAAATAGCGGGACCAAATCCTGTACTGGTACACCTATTTATATACTATGTGATATGATATGAAGAGATAGAAAGAAGGTGGAGATAAATTAATTAATTATTTATTTTTTTTAAAAAAGAAAAAAAAAATTATCTTTGTTTACGTATCTCTCATACTTACGGAGAGAGAGAGAGATTTGGTGCAAAGCCTCCCCGGTCCCCGGCGTTTGAACCGTATCAAATTTTGGAGTTAAATAATTTTATGATAGTAATTCATCAAAATGTTTCAGTCGAATATTTTTTTTGGGTCATCTCCATTATACTTTCTCTTCTTCGAAACGATAATTATTTGATCATAATAATTTTATTAGTAATGATCAAAATATAATAAAAGTTGATAATATTAAGATCAACTCTATTAAAAATTAATATTATTAAAAATGTTTCTACTGTTAAAAGTTTAAAAGAATTTCAACTAGCGAAATTTTGATAAAAAATCTTCATCTTTATTAAATGGTGAAAAAATATTGGATTACTTTCAATTTTTGAACAATACTATTCACAACCATAAAAATATAGTGTATTAGATGAAACGGGAGGAAAAACATCTATAGCATATACAGTATAAAAGTATAGATATAAATAGAGTTTTACAAGGAAAGTATAGAGCTAAATAAATAATGTAACTAAATATGACATTTTCTTGTAATAGACGTGGTATAATCTAATAATTCAACTTCAACAATGTCTTTTATTTCAAATTAAGTTGTGACATGGTAAAAATATTTTAATATTATTTAATATCGTACTCATTTCATCTAAACTATTAGATCTTTGTTTGACTTTTTAACAATTAATATAAGCTTCAAGATATATTAGAAGTATACAAAAGTATACCAATAATATGTCACTTATTTCATGAAGTCTACAAAAGTCATTTTAAAAGTCTTTAAAAGTCGTTGAATTCACAAACTCTACAAAAATTTGTCACTTAAAAAGTCTTTATTGAATACACCGTCCTAAGTAAGAGAAGAGAGAATTTTATATGCAAGTTTTCTTCTTATAATGCAAGTATTCTCCATTTCTCATATATTGTGACGCTGTGACGCCCCCAAAATAAGTATACATCACCCATTCTGAGTCGCCAAATACATGGTACATAAACAAATACAACTTCATTAATACAATTGTTGTGCAAAATACGACAACACATATACTATGAGTTTAAATACAAATATTGTAAGACCCCAACTTTTTATAAATAAAATCAAATTTCCTCTATTTATTATTGTGAATAATAAAGTGTTAATTTGATATAATGCTTTGGTTATGGGTGAAATGTGCAAATTTTGCAAAAATAAACAAGTGGTTATAAAATATTCGTTTGGTCGTGGAATATTCTTTCTGTCGGGGAATATTCGTACGACGGCGCATCCATTTGTGGGCCCCATAACGGAAAATGGTCGGATGAAGAAAACGACAAGTTTGAGTTTTTATAAATAATCACAGAATGGTTACCGTTAACAACTTCACCGAATACCCGATGGTTAAAATACGATGTACTGGCGTGGTTGCATAGAAAGACACGGTATTGCACAATAATTTTGAATTATTGATTCTTACTTAAGAAGGCACTACTCAATAATTGTTACAGTAATTACTGTTTAATATTTTATTTTATTGATCAATAATTGCTACGTTGATATTTTATATTATTGTTGTTTCAATAATTGTCAATGCACAATATTTCCCATTATCAGATCAATAATTGATATTATTTGAATAATATTATTAGATATCATTATTGACAATGTCTAAGGAAGTTACATGCAGAAAGGGGTTTGGTCACCTAATTGCGCTTGATAAGGATAAATCTTTATCGAAAAGCCCCCTCTTTCCTGGGAACGACCTGGTTGTCATAATTGTGATTCTGTAATATTATTTGTGAATAATTAATTATTGATTTATATGATAAAGAAATATTTATTGTGGATATAAATGATGGATATATTTATTTTATGTGGATATAAATGAAGAAATTAATGCTGAGGTATTTTATCAGTATTTTGTCGGAATGGAGGTCTTGAAAATCGTCCGTATGTTGATTTCGGTCATTTTTCGTTTGGAATTTGGAAAAACTTAAATCTACAAAGTTGTAGAGAATTTAATTTCCTATGGAATGGACATAAAATTCGAATTTTTCTGATAAAAGGGCTATTTATTATGAATTATTGAAATTTCGGAAATAAATGTTTTTATTAAAAATATGGTGGGCCCCACTTTTGGTTGGTGAGAAATGAAATGTGCTGGAATTTATTTTCAAAAGTGGTGGGCGTGAATAGTAATAGGTAAATCCATCAGGTAGCAGGTTAGTCTGCTTTGGCGTTTTAAGCATTTTCCTATAAATAGGGTGCTTAGTTAGAATTGAAAATCACACCAGAAACAAGTTTTCTCTCTTTCTCTCTCTATATTATCGAGCGTATTTTGTGAGTATTTAGATACTTTGTGAGTTGCTATTCATCAGTGCAAGTTTCCTTCAGCCTTATACCTGATATTTCAGCCGGAAGTATTGTTCTTTTGAGGTAAGGGATGTTATTTTCTTCCTAATGATGTTATTCTTTCAATATCATTATACCAAAATATTGGTATGGATTTTATTGTGGAATTTCTACCTTTTTGTGTCGGGGTTACTATTCACGTATACGATACTATTCACGTATACGACACTATTCATGAATACGACACTATTCACCGAAAAATGAAATTTTCTCCTCTTTGTCCAAGATGTCTATTATGGTTACTATCTTTGATTGTATCCATGATTTGATCTTTATTTTTGAAATCTGCTTCACAATTGGTTATTATGAAGTATTATTGAACTTGGATAAACTATAATACAAATCCCTAATATTTGTCATTTTGTCTTACTCGATTCGTTTTCTTTAAGATATTTTTCATCATCCTCAGTCCTAAATGATGATATTACTGAATATCTTTGGCCTGTAGTGCAAAGATGAATGATTACCTAATGAATATCTTTGGCATTACCTAATGAATATCTTTGGCCCGTAGTGCGAAGATGAACAGGTGTTGAGATGAACATGACCAACTGGTGATACAAATGAATATATTTGGCCTGTAGTGTAAAGATGAATATTTGATTCAAGATGTATATTGATTGATGTTACAGAGATAAAATATTGATGATGGACTTTTAAATCTTAGAAGATAGTAGAATTCTTTCTCTACTTGACTCTTCTAATGGATTGTCAAGCTTCACTGCGATTTGTTGATCTAAAACTTGTTGTCTATTATATTTTATCGATTTTTCCCTCATTGAAGACTAATGATAAATTGTTGTATATTATCTTAGTCATAATATTCTTTACTTTGGCTAGTTGAGTTCACCTTTTCCTTTTTGTTCCATTTTTCTTCTCGGAGGTGAGAACATAGCGAGGAACTAATAGGGTTTGGAGTGATGGTTCAGGATAGTTGTTTTAGTAGTTCTCACTATTTTGTAAAATAGTGTATCAATAATTGTAATGAGGACTCTTTTTGAGTTTGTATACTGTTTATTAGACAATATTTGTATTTAAACTCACAGTATATGTGTTGTCATATTTTGCACGACAATTGTATTACTAAAGTTGTATTTGTTTATGTACCATGTATTTGGCGACTCAGAATGGGTGATGTATACCTATTTTGGGGGCGTCACAGTTGGTATCAGAGCTTAGGGATATGGTCTCTAGCGGAGATCAGGGAATAGAACTAGGAGGGGAGAGACGAGTAAATCCTTTGCTAGTGTGTCCTACCTAAGCTTATTTGTTGGTCGGTCATAATATAGGGATATTATGTGATATGTTAATTTATTTAATTAACCCTTATTTTATGGCAGTTTTTAAGAATGGCAGTAGAGAACGTTAACAATGGAGTGAATGAAACTGTGGAGACACCTCTAATCGCCAACCAGGATAATGTGATGTCAGACGAAGAAAGAATTAGAGATATTCTTGTGGTGAGGGAAGAATTAATAGTTGCACCCGAGCTAGTCGCAGAGGTAACAACTGAGAGTGAGGAAGAAGAGGAACTTGAGGAGAATTTATTAGAAGAATTTTATGATCGAAATGTAGAATTGCAAAATCGTATTCATGAGTTAGAAGAGCAGGCTGAAGAATGACAAGCGATCGTGGAGCAAAAGGATGCAACGATTCAAGCTTGTGTTACCCGATATGTGATGCTTGAACAGAAGCACTCTTTGGCAGAGTATAAGATGATAAAGTTGGAATCTGAGCTGAAAGAAGAAACAACTGAACGAGTGAGAATGAATGATGCATGGGTAAAAGCCACACGACGCGTTGATATTGTGGAAAGAGATGTCCGATCTAAGAAGGCTAAAATAGATGATATGTATTTCTCTTTTTGGACAGCAATTGAGAGAACCCAACATCGAGTTCTGAATTACCCTGTACATTGCGGTCAACCCCAATTCGATATAGATCGAAGGTTAATGATTCAGATCATGAAATAGGAATACGACGAAGCAGTTGAGGGTGTAATATGCCCTATAGCGAAAGTCAATTCTAGCGATAATGATGACACCAAAGGCTGTCCCAGACAAGTCAAAATCGGTTGTTCAAGTGAGAGCACCTTTCATAACTTTCCAAAAAGCGAGGAACCGAACGAAGTTATCACAGGTTAGTTAATCATAATTTTTGCTAAGTTTATACCTTACTAGATACCGATTTTATCCATTCTTTTATCTCTCCTGCTTGTGCTCAACGTTTGAACTTGACTCCGAAGAAATTAGACCTTGACTTATCTGTTGAGACTTCGTTAGGAAAAACTTTCATTACATCTACTGTTTATAAATCTTGCTTGATTCAAGTTGGAACCATAACATTACCTGCCGATCTTATTTCGTTGAAAATACTTGCATTTGATGTGATTTTAAGGATTGATTGGTTAACCACTCATCATGCTAAAATTGATTATTTTCGTAAGGATGTTAGTTTTCATATTCCTAACCAACCTGTTATGTGAATTCAAGCAACCAAACCACTAAAGTCAATCACTGTCATATCAAGCCATAAAGCTATTCATTTATTGAAAATGGATGTCAAGCTTTCTTATCCCATGTCACGGACTTGAACAAAAACATGTCAGATTTGAATAATATTTATGTTGTTAGTGAATTTCCTGACGTTTTTCCTGAAGAACTTCCCGGTCTACCCCCAGAACGTGAAGTTGAATTCTTTATTGACCTTGAACCTGGTACAAAACCCATTTCTAAAACCCCATATCGAATGGCTCCTATTGAACTTCAGGAGTTAAAGGTCCAACTTCAGGAGTTGTTGGACATCGGTTTCATTCGTCCTAGTACATCTCCTTGGGGTGCTCCTGTTTTATTTGTAAAGAAGAAAGATGGTAGTATGCGAATTTGTATTGACTACCGAGAATTGAACCATGTCACCATCAATAATAGGTATCCGCTACCTAGCATAGATGACTTGTTTGACCAGTTGCAAGGAGCACAACTCTTTTCAAAGACCGATCTTCGTTTTGGATATCATCAACTGAAGATTAAAAATGAGGATATTCCGAAGACTACCTTCAGAACTCGGTACGAGCATTATGAATTCTTAGTCATGTGCTTTAGATTGACTAATGTTCCTGCTGCTTTCATGGATATAATGAACCGTGTGTTTAAAGAATATTTGGATCAGTTCGTTGTTGTCTTTATTGATGACATCCTCATCTATTCCAAAAGCCGTGAAGATCATGAGCGCCATTTGAAGCTGGTAATGCAAAGGCTTCATGACAATAAGCTATATGCCAAGCTAAAGAAATGCGAGTTCTAGCTTGAGGAAGTAGCATTCCTTGGGCACGTGGTGTCAAAACATGGAGTATCTGTCGACCCGGCGAAGATTGAAGCCATACAAAGTTGGGAGGAACCGAAGTCGATGACCGAAGTACGTAGCTTTCTGGGCTTAGCTGGTTATTATCGGAGATTCGTGGAAGGATATTCTAGAATTGCTACTCCGTTAACTCAACTGACTCGGAAAGATACAAAATTCGGTTGGAGCGAGGATTGTGAGAAGAGTTTTCAAGAACTCAAGAGGAGACTTATTTCGGCACCTGTTCTAACAATACCATCTGGTTCAGATGGATTTGTTATCTATAGCGATGCTTCAAGCAAAGGGTTAGGATGTGTTCTCATGCAACATGGGGAAGTCATAGCCTATGCCTCGCGACAACTCAAAGAATATGAGAGGAATTATCCTACTCATGATTTGGATTTGGCAGCAGTCATTTTCGCGTTGAAGATCTGGAGACACTATCTGTATGAGGAGAAAGTGGAGATCTATACAGAACATAAAAGCCTCAAATATTTCTTCACCCAAAAGGAACTCAACATGCGGCAACAACGTTGACTTGAGTTATTGAAAGATTATGACCATACCATCCAATATCATCATGGAAAAACAAACGTGGTAGGTGACACATTGAGTAGAAGATCATATGTGGGTACGAGTGCAATGTTGTTAACACAAAGGTCCATTTTGTATGACTTACAAAGGATGGAGATAGAGGTAAAGGCTCCAAGTACCCACGTGATGATATCAAACACATGAGTAGAACCGAATTTAATCGATGAAGTTAAAGCTTCTCAAGCTACGAACATGGGGCTGATGCGTATGAAGAAGAAAGTGCAAGAAGGTGCTATTCGAGAAGCAAGAATCGATGAAGAAGGAATACTTCGAGTCAACTCCAGACTTTGTGTTCCTAACAATTCTGACTTGAAGCATAGAATCATGATGGAGGCACACAACACACCGTTTACAATCCATCCTAGGAGTACCAAAATGTATCATAATCTTCGACATACATTTTGGTGGAGCAATATGAAAAAAGAGATCGCGGAGTTTATCTTGAGGTGTTTAACTTGTCAACGTGTAAAGGCGGAGCATCAAGTGCCAAAGGGTCTATTTCAACCACTTGAGATTCCAAAATAGAAGTGGGAACACATTACTATGGATTTTGTTATGGGTCTTCCCAAGGTTTCTCAAGGCATAGATGCGATTTGGGTTATTGTTGATAGATTAACCAAGTCTGCCCATTTCTTGTCTATATGGGAGACTTATTCCCTTGAACGACTTGCTAGTATGTACGTAAATGAGATTGTGAGATTGCATGACATGCCAGTATCCATAGTTTCGGATCGTGACCCAAAATTCAGTTCACGATTTTGGGTTAGCTTGCAGAAAGCTATGGGCACGGATTTATGATTCAGTTCGGCATACCATCCTCAAACGGACGGGCAATCAGAGAGGACTATTCAAACTCTTGAAGATCTATTAAGACTATGTGTCCTAGATTTCAAAGGGAGTTGGGATAAATACCTATCATTGGTGGAATTCTCCTACAACAACAGTTATCAGGCAAGTATAGGTGTGGCTCCATTTGAAGCATTGTATGGACGAAAGTGTCTCTCTCCAGTATGCTGGGATGAGGTGGGAGAAGCAACATTGTTGGGACCAGAGTTGGTACGAATGACTACAGAGAAGATCCAAATGATTCGATAACGTATACAAACGGCACATGATCGACAAAAGAGTTATGCGGATCTTCATCGAAAGGACGTGGAATTTAATATTGGAGATCATGTATTGTTACGTATTGCTCCATGGAAGGGAGTTACAAGATTTGGGAAGAGAGGAAAGATCAATCCAAGATTTGTTGGTCCATTTGAGATTCTTGACCGAATAGGAAATGTGGCCTATAGACTCGCATTACCTCCAAGCATGTCTCGTGTTCATAATATTTTTCACATATCTATGCTTCGTAAATATGTGAAAGACCCGAACCACATTATTGAGTTAGAACCAGACGAGATATCCGAAGATTTAACGTACAAGGAGGTACATGTTAAGATCTTGGATAGGAAAAAGCATGTCCTACGCACCAAGGTTATACCACAAGTTAAGGTTTTGTGGAGAAACCATGCTATTGAAGAAATGACATGGGAGTTGGAATAAGAAATAAAAGCGAGGTATCCTCACCTTTTTGAAACACCAGGTACTTACGTCAATTTCGAGGCCAAAATTTCATAAGGAGGGGAGGTTGTAAGACCCCAACTTTTTATAAATAAAATTGAATTTCCTCTATTTATTAATGTGAATAATAAAGTGTTAATTTGATATAATGCTTTAGTTATGGGTGAAATATTTGTAAGACGGCGCAACCATTTGTGGGCCCCATAACGAAAAATGGTCAGATGAATAAAACGACAAGTTTGAGTTTTTATAAATAATGGTAATGCACCATAATTTGTTGGAATACCCGGTGGTTAAAATACGATGTCTGGCGTGGTCGCATAAGAAGCTACACGGTATTGCATAGTATTTTTGAATTATTGATTCGTACGTAAGAAGGCACTACTCAATAATTGTTACAGTAATTACTGTTCAATATTTTATTTTATTGATTCAATAATTTCTACGATGATATTTTATATTATTGTTGTTTTAATAATTGTCACTGCACAATATTTCCCATTATCAGATCAATAATTCATATTATTTGACTAATATTATTAGATATCATTATTGGCAATGTCTAAGGAAGTTGTATCTAGGAAAGGGGTTTGGTCACCTAATTGCGCGCCAATAAGGAGAAATATTTATCGGAAAGCCCCTTCTTTCCTGGGAACGACCTGGTTGTCATAATTGTGATTCTGTAATATTATTTGTGAATAATTAATTATTGATTTATATAATAAGGAAATATTTATTGTGCATATAAATGATGGATATAGTTATTTTATGTGGATATAAATGAAGAAATTAATGATGAGTTATTTTATTAGTATTTTGTCGGAATGGAGGTTTTGAAAATCGTCCGTATGTGGATTTCGGTCATTTTTCGTTTGGAATTTCGAAAAACTTAAATCTACAAAGTTGTATAGAATTTAATTTCCTATGGAATGGACATAAAAATCATATTTTTCTGATAAAAGAGATATTTATTAAGAATTATTGAAGTTTCATAAATAAATATTTTTATTAAAAATATGGTGGGCCCCACTTTTGGTTGGTGAGAAATGAAATGTGCTGGAATTTATTTTCAAAAGTTGTGGGCATGAATAGTAGTAGGTAAAGCCATCAGATAGTAGGTTAGTCTGCTATGGCGTTCTAAGCATTTTCCTATAAATAGGGTGCTTAGTTAGAATTGAAAATCACACCAGAAACAAGTTTTCTCTCTTTCTCTCTCTATATTATCAAGCGTATTTTGTGAGTATTTAGATATTTTTTGAGTTGATATTCATCAGTGAAAATTTCCTTCATCCTTATACATGATATTTCAGTCAAAAGTATTGTTCTTTTGAGGTAAGGGATGTTATTTTCACGAGTACTATTAACAAAGTACTATTCACGGAGAACTATTCCCGAAGTATTATTCACGGGGTACTATTCACTCGGGTACTATTCACCCGGAGTACTATTCATAACAAAAATTGATTTCATTTCGGTCCAAATAATTTTTGATACATTATCATTCTTGAATTTTACTCCATAGAGCAGTATCATGCTGACAAATAAACTCCTAACTAGTCCAGAAAAAGCATATGTGAGTGATATAAATCTTTAAAAATTTATCCTTGAACTTGTTTTATTGAATTCTTATATCATTGTCATCATCCTCATGTTTATATTATGTTGAAAGTCATTTGTGGCATGTAGTGCATAGATGGACTTGGTATGATTATGACCATGGATTATTCGGTATAATCATGACCGTAATGTTACAAATGATGTGGTAAAATGCCTCATTGTCCCATAGTTCATTGATGGACAGTTGTTGGCATGATCATGACCATTGATGAATACATGAATATCCTTGGCCCGTAGTGCATGGATAATTTGTGGTCGTTGTACTAAAGAATATCCTTGGCCGTAGTACAGGGATGATTCGATGATGTGGATTATTTATTAAGCTGAGTCTCAGTGATAAAAGTGATGAAAAACCTTTTAAATCATAGAAGATAGTAGATTTTATGCTCTACTTGACTCTTCTAATGGATTGCTTGTTCTGCTACAGTTAAACTTGATGTTTGTTATATTTTATTAGTATAACACTATTGAAGGCTAACGATAAATTATTCTGCATTATCTTAGTCATAATATTTCTTACTGGGCTAGTTGAGCTCACCCTTTTGCTTTCATTGTTCTCTTCAAGAAATGAGAACGTAGCTGGGACTAGTCGGGGAACAAAGTGATGGTCCAGATGATAGCATTAGTAGTCCTCACTATTCTATAAAATAGTGTGATAATAAATGTGTTGAGGACTCCATTTGAATTGAATACTGTCTAGAAGACAATATTCGTATTAAAACTCTTAGTTTATGTTTTGTCGTATCTTACACGACAGTTGTATTATTAAGTTGTATTTGAATTTTGTACCATGTATTTGGCGACTCAAGATGGGTTATGTATACCTATTTTGGGGGCGTCACAGTTGGTATCAAAGCTTAGGGATATGATCCCTGGCTGAGATGTGAGACAAGAACTAGGAGGGGAGAGACGGGGAGTTCCTTCGCTAGTATGACCTACCTAAGTTTATTTGGTATTTAATTGGTCGGTCAGAGTATAGGAATAATATGTGACAAGTCAGTTAACCCTTGTTTTGTGGCAGTATTTGAAAATGGCATCCGAAAATGTTGAGATAAGCAATGAATCACATGAGACCGTTGAGTCACCAACGATCAATACCCATGATAATGTCCATAAGGATGGAAATAATCCTCAGGAAAAGAACAACGCTGACCAAATGATGAACAATGGTATGTTCAGAGGCTTTATGCAATTCATGCAACATCAAGCGAGAACGACTCCTGTTCAAAATGCAGGTGGAAACACTGGTAACTCTCGGATGGTCACCGCTATACAGTTCAAGGAGTTAGGACCACCAGAGTTTATTGGAGAGCCAAAAGCACATAAGGCGGAGACGTGGATAAAGCAGATCACTAAGATATTTGATGTCTTGGGATGCTCCGAGGAGAAAAAGGTTCCCTTTGCCACCTTTATGTTGCGAGGAGAGGCAAACTACTAGTGGGAATCGGTAAAGCGTACTCAACCTGCCGCACTGAAGATGTCTTGGGAGAAGTTCTAAGAACTATTCAACGACAAGTACTTTCCCGAAAGTATTCGTCACATGAAGGAGGTAGAGTTCATCAGGCTGGAGCAGAATAATATGACTGTGTCACAGTACGAAGCTAAGTTTGCCAAGTTGTCCCAGTTTACGTCCCACTTAGTTGATAATGAGGAGAGAATGACACGGATGTTTCTAAGAGGTTTGAAACCTGAGATACGTCAATACTTAATTTCTCACAAACTGTGTTTGTATTCAGATGTTATAAATAGGGCTTAGTTATTAGATCGCGATAACGAGTCAATCCAACCAAGAGAAAGCAGCCATTAAAATGATAATACCAGTGGTAACAGTCATCGAAGCGGTGACAACAAACGTAGAGGGAATAAACATGATAGAAATGGTAACCACTTCGGTGGTAATCATGGCCAAGACAATAAAAGTGGACATTTCAAGAAGAAGAGATTCAACAATGATGGAAAGACGTCATCACCAGCACCCGTTGTTAAGGAAGGAGAATGACCACCTATCATATGCTTCAAATACGGAAGGGAGGGACACATCAGTCCAAACTGTGCGCAGCAGTCCAAAATGTGTTACAATTATGGAAGAAAAGGTCACCTAGCTAGATTTTGTCGTATTGGGAAGCCTAGTCCAGTTTTAACGGTGACACCAAATGCCGTCCCAGACAAGTCAAAACCAGTAGTTCAAGGGAGAGCGTTTGTTGTGACCTCCCAGAAAGCAAGGAACCCGAACTAGGTCATCACGGGTAAGCTTATCATAAACTATTGTGAAGTATATACCTTATTTGATACCGGTTCTACCCATTCTTTTATTTCTCCTACTTGCGCTCAACGTTTAAATTTGACTCCAGAGAAATTAGACTTTGACTTATTTGTTGAAACTCCGCTGGGAGAAACCTTCATTACATCCACTGTTTATAAGTCTTGTTTGGTTCAAATCAGTATCCTCACATTACCTGTCGATCTTATTTCATTGAAAATACTTGCATTTGACGTAATTCTAGGGATTGATTGGTTAACTACTCATCATATAAAAATTGATTATTTTCATAAGGTTGTTAGCTTTCATATTCCTAACCAACCTATTATGCAAATTCAAGCAACCAAACCATTAAAATCAATCACTGTCATCTCAAGCCATAAAGCTATTCGTTTATTGAAAAACGGATGTCAAGCTTTCTTAGCTCATGTACGGATTTAAACAAAAATACGTCAGTTTTGAATGATATTTCTATTGTTAATAAATTTCCTGACGTATTCCCTGAAGAACTTCCTGGCCTACCCCTAGAGCGTGAAATTGAATTTTGTATCGACCTTGAACTCAGTACAAAAGCCATTTCCAAAGCCTCATATCGAATGGCTCCTATTGAACTTCAGAAGTTAAAAACCCAACTGCAGGAATTGTTAGACATCGGTTTCATTCAACCTAGTACGTCTCTTTCGGGTGCTCCTGTTTTATTTGTGAAGAAGAAAGATGGAAGTATGCGACTTTGTATTGATTATCGGAAGTTGAATCATGTCACCATCAAAATAGGTACCCGTTGCCTCGCATTGATGACCTATTTGACCAGTTGCAAGGCGCCAAATTCTTTTTAAAGATCGATCTTCATTCTGGATATCATCAGTTGAAGATTAAAACTGATGACATTCCAAAGAGTGCTTTCAGAACTCGGTACGGGCATTACGAATTCCTAGTCATGTCCTTTGGATTGACTAATGCTCCTGCTGCCTTTATGGATATGATGAACCGAGTATTTAAGGAATATTTGAATCACTTTGTGGTCGTCTTTATTGATGACATCTTCATTTACTCCAAAAGCTGTGAAGATCATGAGCAACACTTGAGGCTGATACTCCAAAAGCTTCGTGAAAACAAGTTATATGCCAAGTTGAAGAAATGTGAGTTCTGGCTTGAGGAAGTAGCATACCTTGGGCACGTAATATCAAATCACGTAATATCTATTGACCCGGCAAAGATTGAAGCAATTCAAAGCTGGGAGAAACCTAAGTTAGTGACCGAAGCACGTAGCTTTCTCGGCTTAGCTGGTTATTATCGGAGATTTGTAGAAGGGCTTTCTCGAATCACTACTCTATTAACTCAGCTGACTTGAAAAGATATAAAATTCGGTTGGAGCGAGGAATGTGAGAAGAGTTTTCAAGAACTCAAGAGGAGGCATATTTCAGCACCTGTTTTGACAATACCAGCTGGTTCGGAGGGATTTGTCATATACAGCGATACTTCAGGCAAGGTTTTAGGATGTGTTCTCATGAAACGTGGGAAAGTCATAGCCTATGCCTCACGACAACTTAAAGAATATGAGAGGAATTATCTTACTCTTGATCTAGAGTTGGCAGCTGTCGTTTTTACGCTTAAGATTTGGAGGAATTACCTGTATGGAGAGAAGGTGGAGATCTATATGGATCATAAAAGCCTCAAATATTTCTTCACTCAAAAGGAACTCAACATGCGGTAACGACGATGGTTTGAGATATTGAAAGATTGCGATCACCATTCAATACCATCCTGGAAAAGCGAACGTAGTAGCTGACGCATTGAGTAGAAGATCATATGCGGGTACGAGTGCGATATTGTCAACGCAAAGGCCTATTTTGTATGACTTACAAAGGATGAAGATAGAGTTAAAGACACCAAGGACCCATGTGATGATGGCGAATATACGAGTAGAACCGACTTTAATCGATAAAGTTAAAGCTACTCAAGCTACAGACCTGGAGCTGATGCGTATGAGGAAGAAAGTACAAGAAGGTGCTATTTCGGAAGCAAGAATCGATGAAGAAGGAATACTTCAAGTCAACTCCAGACTTTGTGTTCCTAACGATTCTGACTTGAAGTATAAAATCATGGTGGAGGTGCACAACACACTGTTTTCAATCCATCCTGGGAGTACCAAAATGTATCGTCATCTTCGACATACATTTTGGTGGAGCAATATGAAGAGAGAGATAGCGGGGTTTATCTCAAGGTGTCTAACTTGTCAACGAGTCAAGGCGGAGCATCAAGTGCCAAAAGGTCCATTGTAACCACTTGAAATTCCAGAATGGAAGTTGGAGCACATTACCATGGATTTCGTTACTGGTCTTCCGAAGGTTTCTCAAGGCATAGATGCGATTTGGGTCATTGTTGATAGATTGACCAAGTCTGCTCATTTCTTACCGATATGAGAAACTTATACACATGAATATCTTCCTCGTATATACATAAACAAGATTATAAGATTGCATGGTATGCCAGTATCCATAGTTTCTGATCGAGACCCAAGATTCACGTCACGATTTTGGGTTAGTTTACAAAAAGCTATGGGCACGAATTTACGATTTAGTTCAGCATATCATCCTCAAACGAACGGGCAGTTGGAGAGGACTATTCAAACTCTTGAAGATTTATTAAGACTCTGTGTCCTTGACTTCAAAGGAAGTTGGGACAAGTTCTTACCATTGGTGGAGTTTTCCTACAACAACAGTTATCAAGCAAGTATTGGCATGGCTCCATTTGAGGCGTTGTATGGAAGAAAGTGTCATTCTCCAGTATGCTAGAATGAGGTGGGTGAAGCAACATTGTTAGGATTGGAGTTGGTACGTATGACTACTGAAAAGGTTCAAACGATCCGACAACGTATAAAAACCTCAGAAGATCGACAAAAGAGTTATACTGATCTTCATCGAAAGGATGTGGAATTCAATATTGGAGATCATGTGTTGTTACGTGTTACTCGAAGGAAAGGAGTTACGAGATTTGGAAAGAGAGGATAGCTCAATCCTCGATTCATTGGCCCATTTTAAATCCTCGATCGAGTAGGAATCGTGGCTATAGACTTAGCGCCTACCGCCAAGTATGTCTCGTGTTCATAACATTTTTCACATATCTATGTTACGTAAATATTTGAAAGACCCGAACCACATTATTGAATTAGAACCGGACGAGATAGCGGAAGATTTAACGTATGAGGAGGTACCTGTTGAAATCTTAGATAAGAAGGATCATATTCTACGGTCTAAAGTTATACCTCAAGCCAAAGTTTTGTGGATAAACCACGATGTTGAGGAAATGACCTAGGAATTAGAATCTAAAATAAAGTCAAGGTATCCTCACCTCTTCGATATACCAGGTACGCACCCTGATTTCGAGGACGAAATTTCAAAAAGAAGGGGAGGTTGTAATACCCCAACTTTTATGAATAATGATTAATTTTTCTCGAAATATATTTTTGAATATTATGGTGTGGATTTGATATAATGTTATAGTTGTGGGTATTATTTACAAATTTTGAAAAGTAATCAAATGGTTATATTATATTCAATTGGTCGGGAAATATTCGTTTTAACAGGGAATATTCGTACAACGGCAGAATCATTGGTGGACCCCACAATGAAAGTATTGTCGTAGTTAGAAAACTACGTAATTATCTTTTATAAAAATAACGGCGAAAGTTTCTAAGTTAAACTATTGAACTACCCGGTGGTAAAAATGCGAATGTCTGGCGTGGTTGCATAGTAGCACACGATATTGATTATTGATGCTTACGTGAGAAGTCACTCGCGCTTATACTCAATTATTACTACGATGAATTGCACGTGATAATATCTTTCATATTATTGATTCAATAATTGTCACTGTATCATCTGCATAATATTTTATATTATTAAATAAATAATTGAGACGATAAAGTTATTCATATTATTATTTGCAATATTGACAATGTCTAGAAAGTTCTGTCAAGGAGAGGTTTGGTCACCTAATTGCGCGCCAATAGGGAGAAATTCTTTTCGAAAAGCCCCCTCTTTCCTGGGAATGATCTGATTGTTAAATATTGTGAGTTATAATATTAATGATGAATAAGTTCATCTTGATTAAAGATAAAATTGATATTTCCATTATGTTGGGATTATTAGTGTTAGTGGAAATCGACATCTATTTCGATAATAATGGATGTCTGGAGGCTATATTGACCAATCAGGTAATTAATCGGATAAATGAGTAATTAATTGCTATTAATTCATATGCTTATAACTATTTATTCACATGCATGTACTGTTAGGGGAGGTGGTGCAAGATTGATAATACTTGCATGACTAAATTAAAAATAGAGGTATAGATGAAGGTACTATACTGTAATTATTTTTTTCACATGATTGTACTATTGATTCACATGATTATACTATTGATTCACAAGATGTACTATTAGGGGAGGTGGTGCAAGTTTGATAATACTTCCAGGACTAAATTAAAAATAAAGAAAAAGATGAAGGTATTATCTTGTAATATTTCCAGCCCCAAAACGTGCAATTATCAAAACTATATTTTCCTATAAATAAAAGCTCATTCTTCTTTCATTCTCACCAATTCACTAAGACTCACAATAACATTTATAGAGAGAGAAACTTTAGAGAGAAAGTAGAAGAGAAGTCTGCTACCTCGTTATTCCAGTATCTAGTCTTCTTCTGAAGTAAGGGATATTATTTTGTTCAGTATTCATAGGAATAATATTTTCTTCCATACTCTGTAGTATGTGAGTAATATTATTTCGTCTCGTATTCCTAATTATACCATCATTCGGTTAAAGTATTGCTTCTATATTCCGTGAAATTAGTAGAATATCCTTGAAATTTGCGATTCATCTAGTATTGCTTCACAAGGATATTTTCTGCACATTCTTGTTAAATTTTAAATTTTTTATGCCAGAGTAATGTCCATGAGTACTATTCATTTATACAGTACTATTCACAAAAATACTATTCATAGGTACTATTCAAAAAATACTATTCACGAGTACTATTCACAAAGTATTATTCACAGAGTACTATTCTCAAAGTACTATTCACACGGTACTATTCACCCGAAGTACTATTCATAAGAAAAAATCGATTTCTTTTCGGTCCAAATAATTTTTGATACATTATCATTCTTGAATTTTACTCCATAAAGCAGTATCATGTTGACAATTTGGACAATATTTAATTTTGGATAAATTAAATTATAAATCTTTAAAAATTTATCCTTGAACTTGTTTTATTGAATTCTTATATCATTGCCATCATCCTCATGTTTATATTATGTTGAAAGTCATCTGTGGCCTGTAGTGCATAGATGGACTTGGTATGATTATGACCAGAGATTATTTGGTATAATCATGACCGTAATGTTACAAATGACGTGGTAAAAGTCCTCATTGTCCCGTAGTGCATTGATGGATAGTTGTTGGCATGATCATGACCATTGATGAATACACAAATATCCTTGGCCCGTAGTGCATGGATAATTTGTGGTCGTTATACTAAATAATATCCTTGGCCGTAGTGTAGGGGTGATTCGATAATGTAGATTATTTATTAAGCTGATTCTCAGCGATAAAAGTGATGAAAAGCCTTTTAAATCATAGAAGATTGTAGATTTTATGCTCTACTTGACTCTTCTAATGGATTGCTTGTTCTGCTGCAGTTAAACTTGATGTTTGTTATTTTTTATCAGTATAACACTGTTGAAGGCTAACGATAAATTATTCTGCATTATCTTAGTCATAATATTTCTTACTGGGCTTGTTGAGCTCACCCTTTTGCTTTCATTGTTCTCTTCAGGAAATGAGAACGTAGCTGGGACTAGTCGAGGAACGGATTAACGGTCCAGATGATAGCATTAGTAGTCTTCACTATTCTATGAAATAGTGTGATAATAAATGTATTAAGGACTCCATTTTAGTTGAATACTGTCTAGAAGACAATATTCGTATTAAAACTCTCAGTTTATGTTTCGTCGTATGTTACACGACAATTGTATTATTAAGTTGTGTTTGAATTTTGTACCATGTATTTGGCGACTCAAGATGGGTGATGTATACTTATTTTGGGAGCGTCACAAAGACAATCTTAATGTGGACTAGATCCTTTTCATCCATGGACTCCCTAATCTCCAGTCAAAGAAGTGCATCTGACAGAACAGGTTTAGGTTTTGGGAAATCTATCTTAGAATCATATGTGGAAAAGCTAAAGGAAACTAACATTAATAGTGCTTCAAATTTTAATAGAAGCATTACATTTGTGAAATCCTTACAAAAGGAAGAACCAGTGCATCCCTTCTCTTCTGATCCAAGTCATGTCCCAAGACATAACGGATCCCATGTTTGCCTGTGGTTCAGAAAAGAGAAGAGTAACTAAGTCACTACTCTCCAACCTTGAAGGATCGTGGAGTCAAGTAAAACCAACTCCACGAACCAACCAGGAAGGAATATTAGAGTTGAGTTTCACTCATCATAAATCATGAATCACAAGGATACATGGAAAAAGAAGAATCAGTATAAGGGAAAAACCACCAAAAATCCACACAAGTTCAATTGGAGAAAGAATCCACACACAAACACAAACATGTATCATGCTATATGCTTTGTATGTGATAAATATGGTTATAAGGCTGTATCGACGTCAGGATTTTTATTTGTCCCTTTCTGTTCTTGTCTTTTGGTGTTCTCATGTTAGGTGAGATTTGTTTGAATAAACAAGTTGTGTAAAGGTCCGACAGGTATATGTCGACGATTGGACTGTAAGAGTCACCAGTTGGTATTTTTAAATGGTTGCACCAATAACCGAGAAAAGGTTTACACAAAAACCTAGTGATATGACATTGCTTAACTAGTCTCTGAAACCGAGATTCGTTATGGTCCGGGGGCTTGATTAAGCGGAGGAAAGGTGTTAGGCACCCCCCGACTTCCGTGGTGACACGGTTACCGCCACTTTTTATTTTAAACTTTTATCTGAATGTGTGTGTGTGTAGGTCAATATGCAATTATCTAGAAGTAGTGTTCGACTTGATTGCTTTTATTATTTTTTGAGATGCGAGGCATAGTTGAGAAAATAAGGTACATAGCAGCGTCGAACTCCTTGTGGGCATGAGAGCCATATAAGGAAATTCAAACACCGCAAATAATTTACAAGCTGGCTGCAACTGAAAATGTCCATCACAGGAACCAAATTTAGATTCAGAAACTGAATCTGTGATCACATGATTCCTAGGCTCACATGATGATGAAATATGTACAAAAGCTGTAAACAGTTATATATATATATATATATATATATATATATATGAATAATCAACTTCCACCAATTCAACTCCAGGCAGGACATGAAATGTAAATATATGTATAGATATATATAAAAAGTAGTAAATGGCCACAAAGTGATCTCCATGCTTCTGATCGAATATATATATATATATATATATATATATATATATATATATATATATATATATATATATATATATATAGAAGACCCCAACTTTTATGAATAAAGATTAATTTTTCTCGAAATATTTTTTGAATATTATGGTGTGGATTTGATATAATGTTATAGTTGTGGGTATTATTTACAAATTTTGCAAAAGTAATCAAGTGGTTATATAATATTCGATTGGTGGGGAATATTCGCTTTTAACAGGGAATATTCATATTGACGCAAGACAATCATTAGTGGATCCCACAATGAAAGTATTGTCAGTAGTTAGAAAACTCCATAGAATTATCTTTTATAAAAATACTACGCGAAAGTTTTACCGTTAAACCGTAGAACTACCGGTGGTAAAAGTACGATGTCTGGCGTGGTTTCATAGTAGCACACGATATTGATTATTAATGCTTACGTGAGAAGTCACTTCGGTTATACTCAATTATTGCTACAATAATTCTTGATAATATCTTTCATATTATTGATTCAATAATTGTCATAGTATCATCTGCATAATATTTTATATTATTAAATCAATAATTGAGACAAAAAAGTCATTTCATATTATTATTTGCAATATTGACAATGTCTAGAAAGTTACATCGAGAGAGGTTTGGTCACCTAATTGCGCCATAATAGGGAGAAATCCTTATCGGAAAGCCCCCTCTTTTCTGGGAATGATATGGTTGTTAAATATTGTGAGTTATAATATTAATGATGAATAAGTTCGTGTTGATTAAAGATAAAATTGATATTTCCATTATGTTGGGATTATTAGTGTTAGTGGAAATCGACATCTATTTCGATAATAATGGATGTCTGGAGGCTATATTGACCAATCGGGTAATTAATCAGATAAATGAACAATTAATTACTATTAATTCATATGCTTATAACTATTTATTCACATGCATGTACTATTAGGGGAGGGGTGCAAGATTGATAATACTTGCATGACTAAATTAAAAATGGAGGTATAGATGAAGGTACTATACTGTAATTATTTTTTTCACATTATTGTACTATTGATTCACATGATTGTACTAGTGATTCACAAGATGTACTATTAGACGAGGTGGTGCAAGTTTGATAATACTTACAGGACTAAATTAAAAATGAAGAAAAAGATGAAGGTATTATACTGTAATATTTCAAGCCCCAAAACGCATAAATTATCAAAACTATATTTTCCTATAAATAGAAGCTCATTCTTCTTTCATTCTCACCAATTCACTAAGACTCACAAGAGCATTTATAGAGAGAAAAGCTTTAGAGAGAAAGTAGAAGATAAGTCTCACTACCTCACTTATTCCAAAGATCCGATCTTCTTCTGAGGTAAGTGATATTATTTTGTTCAGTATTCATAGGAATAATATTTTCTTCCATACTCTGTAGTATGTGGATAATATTATTTCGTCTCGTATTCATGATTATACCATCATTCGGTTAAAGTATTGCTTCTATATTCCGTGAAATTAGTAGAATATCCTTGAAATTTGCGCTTCATCTAGTATCGCTTCACAAGGATATTTTCTGCACATTCTTGTTAAATTTTAAGTTTTTCATGTCAAGTATCATCCATGAGTACTATTTATTTATACGGACTATTCACTAAAAGTACTATTCACGGTCTATTCATAAAGTACTATTCACAAAAGTACTATTCACTACTATTCACAACTATTCACTTAGTACTATTCATGGGGTACTATTCATTTGGGTACTATTCACCCAGTACTATTCATAACAAAAATGATTTCTTTTCATTCCAAATCATTTTTGATACATTATCATTCTTGAATTTTACTCCACAAAGTAGTATCATGTTGACAATTTGGACAATATTGAATTCTGGATAAATTAAATTATAAATCTTTAAAAATTTATCCTTGAACTAGTTTTATTAAATTCTTATATCATTGTCTTCATCCTCATGTTTATATTATGTTGAAAGTCATCTGTGGCCTGTAGTGCATAGATGTACTTGTAATGATTATGACCAGGGATTATTCGGTATAATCATGACCGTAATGTTACAAATGATGTGGTAAAAGTCATCATTGGCCCGTAGTGCATTGATGAACAGTTATTGGCATGATCATGACCATTGATGAATACACGAATATCCTTGGCTCGTAGTGCATGGATAGTTTTTGGTCGTTATACTAAAGAATATCCTTGGCCGTAGTGTAGGGGTGATTCGATGATGTGGATTATTTATTAAGCTGAGTCTCAGCGATAAAAGTGATGAAAAACCTTTTAAATCATAGAAGATAGTAGATGTTATGCCCTACTTGACTCTTCTAATGGATTGCTTGTTCCGTTGCAGTTAAACTTGATGTTTGTTATATTTTATCAGTATAACACTGTTGAAGGCTAACGATAAATTATTCTGCATTATCTTAGACATAATATTTTTTACTGGGCTAGTTGAGCTCACCCTTTTGCTTTCATTGTTCTCTTGAGGAAATAAGAAAGTAGTTGGGACTAGTCGGGAAACGGAGTGACGGTCCAGATCATAGCATTAGTAGTCCTCACTATTATATGAAATAGTGTGATAATAAATGTATTGAGGACTCCATTTGAGTTGAATACTATCTAGAAGACAATATTCTTAATAAAACTCTCAGTTTATGTTTTGTCGTATGTTACACGACAGTTGTATTATTAAGTTGTATTTGAATTTTGTACCATGTATTTGGCCACTCAAGATGGGTGATGTATACCTATTTTGGGGGCGTCACAATTGGTATCAAACTTAGGGATATGATCCCTGGATGAGATGTGAGACTAGAACTAGGGGGGGAGAGATGGGAAATTCCTTGGCTAATATGACCTACCTAAGTTTATTTGGTATTTATTTTGTCGGTCAGAGTATAGGGATAATATGTGACATGTCAATTAACCCTTGTTTTGTGGCTGTATTTGAAAATGGCATCCGAAAATGTTGAGATAAGCAATGAAGCACATGAGACCGTTGAGTCACCAACGATCAATACCCAGGATAATGTGCATCAGGGTGGCAATAATCCTCAAGAAAACAACAACACTGACCAAATAATGAACGATGGGATGTTCAGAGGCTTTACGCAATTCATGCAACATCAGGCGAGAACGACTCCTATTCAAAATGCAGGTGGAAACACTGGCAACTATCGGAAGGTTACCGCTACACAGTTTAAGGAGTTGGGACCACCAGAGTTTATTGGAGAGCCAAAACCACTTAAGGTGGAGACGTGAATAAAGTAGATCACTAAGATATTTGATATCTTGGGATGCTCCGAGGAGCAAAAGGTTCCCTTTGCCACCTTTATGTTGCGTGGAGAGGCAGACTACTGGTGGGAATCGGTAAAGCGTACTCAACCTGCCGCATTGAAGATGTCTTGGGAGAAGTTCCAAGAACTGTTCAACGACAAGTACATTCCCGAAAGTATTTGTCACATGAAGGAGGTAGAGTTCATCAAGCTTGAGCATAATAATATGACCGTGTCACAGTACGAAGCTAAGTTTGCCGAGTTGTCCCGGTTTGCGTCCCACTTGGTTGATAATGAGGAGAGAATGACGCGGATGTTTCTAAGAGGTTTGAAACCCGAGATACGTCAATACTTAATTTCTCACAAACTGTGTTTGTATTCAGATGTTGTAAATAGGGCTCAGTTATTAGAGCGCGATAACGAGTCAACCCAACCAAGAGAAAGCGGTGGAAAAAATGATAATACCGGTGGTAGACATACAACAAACATGGAGGAATCAACATGCTAAAATGGTAACCACTTCGGTTGTAATCATGGCGAAGACAATAAAAGTGGACATTTCAAGAAGAGGAGATTCAACAATGATGGAAAGAAGTCATCATCAGCACCCGTTGTTAAGGAAGGAGAACGATCACCTATCATATGCTTCAAATGCGGAGGGGAGGGACACATCAGTCTAAACTGCGCGCATCAGTCCAAAACGTTTTATAATTGTGGAAGAGAAGGTCACCTAGCTAGATTTTGTCGCGTCAAAGAAGTCAAGTTCAGTTTGGATGGAGGCATCAAAATGTCGTCCCGGATAAGTTAAAATAGTAGTTCAAGGGGGAGGCGTTTGTCTTGACCTCCCAAAAAGCGAGGAACCCGAACGATGTGATCACGGGTAAGCTTATTCATAAACTCTAGTGAAGTCTATACCTTATTTGATACCCCAGGTTCTACCCATTCTTTTATTTCTCCTACTTGCGCTCAACTTTTAAATTTAACTCCTGAGAAATTAGACTTTCACTTATCTATTGAAACTCCATTGGGAGAAACCTTCATTACATCCATTGCTTATAAGTCTTGTTTGGTTTAAATCAGGTACCCTCACATTACTGTTGATCTTTTTTCATTGAAAATACTTGCATTTGACGTGATTCTAGGGATTGATTGGTTAACTACTCATCATGCTAAAATTGATTGTTTTAAATAAGGTTGTTAGCTTTCATATTCCTAATCAACCTATTATGAAAATTCAAGCGACCAAACCATTAAAATCAATCATCGCATCTCAAGCCATAAAGCTATTCGCTTATTGAAAAATGGATGTCAAGCTTTCTTAGCTCATGTCACGGATTTAAACAAAAATACGTCAGTTTTGAATGATATTTTTGTTGTTAATAAATTTCCTGACGTATTCTTTGAAGACTTCGTGGCCTACCCTAGAGCGTGAAATCGAATTTTGTATTGACCCCAGTACAAATCCCATTTCTAAAACCCTTAAATATTTCTTCAACCAAAACGAACGTATCATGCGCCAAAGACGTTGGCTCGAGCTGTTGAAGATTACGATAATACGATTAAATACCATCCTGAAAAAGAGAAAGTGGTAGCTAAAGCATTGAGTAGAAGATCGTATGCATTTACGAGTGCGATATTGTTAAAACAAAGTCCCATTTTGTACGACTTACAAAAGATGGAGATAGAGTTAAAGACTCCAAGAACCTACGTGAACATAGCGAATATACGAGTATAATCGATGTTAACCGATAAAGTTAAAACCGCTCAAGCTACACACCCAGAGCTGATGAATGTGAAGAAGAAAGTGCAAGAAGGTGTTATTCTGGAAGCAAGAATCAATGAAAAAGGAATACTTTGAGTCAACTTCAGACTTTGTGTTCCTAACGATTCTGACTTGAAGTATAAAATCATGATGGAGGCGCACAACACACCATTTGCAATCCATCTTGGGACTACCAAAATGTATCGTGATCTTCGACATACATTTTGGTGGAGCAATATGAAGAGAGAGATAGCGGGGTTTATCTCAAGGTGTCTAACTAGTCAACGAGTCAAGGCAGAGCATCAAGTGCCAAAAGGTCCATTGCAACCACTTTAAATTCCAGAATAGAAGTGGGAGCACATTACCATGGATTTCGTTACTGGTCTTCCCTAGGTTTCTCAAGGCAAAGATGCAATTTGGGTCATTGTTGATAGATTGACCAAGTCTGCTCATTTCTTACTGATACGAGAAACTTATACACTTGATTGTCTTGCTCATATGTACATAAATGAGATTGTAAGATTGCATGGTATGCTAGTATCCATAGTTTCTGATCGAGACTCAAGATTCACTTCACGATTTTGGGTTAGTTTGCAAAAGGCTATGGGCACGGATTTACGATTTAGTTTGGCATATCATCCTTAAACGAACGGGTAGTCGGAGAGGACTATTCAAACTCCTGAAGATTTATTAAGATTCTGTGTCCTTGACTTCAAAGGAAGTTGAGACAAGTTCTTACCATTGGTGGAGTTTTCCTACAACAACAGTTATCAAGCAAGTATTGGCATGGCTCCATTTGAGGCGTTGTATGGAAGAAAGGGTCGTTCTCCAATATGCTGGAATGAGGTGGGTAAAGCAACGTTGTTAGGATCAGAGTTGGTACGTATGACTACTGAAAAGATTTAAACGATCCGACAACGTATAAAAACCTCACAAGATCGACAAAACAATTATGCTGATCTTCATCGAAAGGATGTAGAATTCAATACTGGAGATCATGTGTTGTTACATGTTGCTCTATGGAAAGGAGTTACGAGATTTGGAAGGAGTGGAAAGATCAATCCTCAATTCATTGGCCCATTTTTAATCCTCGATCGAGTAGGAACTGTGGCCTATAGACTCGCCTTACCGCCAAGTATGTCTCGTGTTCATAACATTTTTCACATATCTATGTTATGTAATATGTGAAAGACCCGAACCACATTATTGAATTAGAATAGGAAGAGATAGCGGAAGATTTAACGTATGAGGAGGTACCTGTTAAAATCTTGGATAAGAAGGATCATATTCTACGCTCCAAGGTTATACCTCAAGTCAAAGTTTTGTGGAGAAACCACGATGTTGAGGAAATGACCCGGGAGTTAGAATCTGAAATGAAGTCAAGGTATCCTCACCTCTTCGACATACCAGGTACGCACCCTAATTTCGAGGATGAAATTTCATAAGAAGGGGAGGTTGTAAGACCCCATCTTTTATGAATAAAGATTAATTTTTCTCGAAATATATTTTTGAATATTATGGTGTGGATTTGATATAATGTGTTAGTTGTGGGTATTATTTACAAATTTTGCAAAGTAATCAAGTGGTTATATAATATTCGATTGGTCGGGGAATATTCATTTTAACAGAGAATATTCGTATAACGGCACAATCATTGGTGGACCCCAATGAAAGTATTGTCGTAGTTAGAAAACAGCGAAATTATCTTTTATAAAAATAATGGCAAAAGTTTTACCGTTAAACCGTTGAACTACCCGTTGGTAAAAGTACGATGAATATGCGTGGTTTCATAGTAGCACACGGTATTGATTATTGATGTTTACGTGAGAAGTCACTCGATTATACTCAATTATTGCTACAAGAATTCATTGCGATAATATCTTTCATATTATTGATTCAATAATTGTCACATATCATCTGTATAATATTTTATATTATTAAATCAATAATTGAGACGACAAAGTTATTCATATTATTATTTGAAATATTGACAATGTCTAGAAAGTTCATCAAGGAGAGGTTTGGTCACCTAATTAAGCGCCGCTAATAAGGAGAAATCCTTATCGAAAAGCCCCTCTTTCCGGGAATAAATATTGTGAGTTATAATATTAATGATGTCTAAGTTCGTGTTATTAAAGATGAAATAGATAGCTCCATTGTGTTGGGATTATTATAGAAATTGACATCTATTTGATAATAATGGATGTCTTGAGGTTATATTGACCAATCGGATAATTAATTAAATGAGCAATTAATTGCTATTAGTTCACATGCTTATAACTATTTGTTCACATGTGTGTACTATTGATACACATGCATGTACTATTAGGGGAGATGGTGCAAGATTGATAATAATTGCATGACTAAATTAAAAATGGAGGTATAGATGAAGGTACTATATCGGAATTTTTTTCACATGATTGTTCACATGATTGTACTATTGATTCACAAGATGTACTATTAGGGTAGGTGGTGCAAGTTTGATAATACTTGCGGGACTAAATTAAAAATGAAGAAAAAAGATGAAGGTATTATCTTTGTAATATTTTGAGCCCCAAAACGCAATTATCGAAACTATATTTTCTATAAATAGAAGCTCATTCTTCTTTCATTCTCACCAATTCACTAAGACTCACAAGAGCATTTATAGAGAGAGAGAGCTTTAGAGAGAAAGTAGAAGAGAAGTCTGCTACCTCACTATTCCAAAGATCCAGATCTTCTTACGAGGTAAGGGATATTATTTTGTTCAAGATTCATAGGAATAATATTTTCTTCCATACTTTGTAGTATGTGAGTAATATTATTTAGATCTCTCGTATTCTGATTATACCATCATTCGGTTAAAAGTATTGCTTCTATATTCCGTGAAATTAGTAGAATATCCTTGAAATTTGCGTTTCATCTAGTATCGCTTCACAAGGATATTTTCTGCACATTCTTGTTAAATTTTAAGTTTTTCATGCTTGAGTACTGTTCATAAGTACTATTCATTTATACGGTACTATTCATAAAAGTACTATTCACGGGTACTATTCACAAAGTACTATTTATAAAGTACTATTCACGAGTACTATTTACAAAATACTATTTATAGAGTACTATTCACAGAGTACTATTCACGGAGTACTATTCACACGGAGTACTATTCATAACAAAAATTGATTTCATTTCGGTCCAAATAATTTTTGATACATTATCATTCTTGAATTTTACTCCATGGCGTTGATTATCATGTTGACAATTTGGACAATATTGAATTACGGATAAATTAAATTATAAATCTTTAAAAATTTATCCTTGAACTTGTTTTATTGAATTCTTATATCATTGTCATCATCCTCATGTTTATATTATGTTGAAAGTCATCTCGTGGCTGTGAGTGTAGATGGACTTGGTATGATTATGACCGAGGATTATTTGGTATAATCATGACCGTAATGTTACAAATTATGTGGTAAAAGTCCTCATTGGCCCATAGTGCATTGATGGACAGTTGTTGGCATTATCATGACCATTGTTGAATACACGAATATTCTTGGCCTATAGTGCATGGATAATTTGGGGTCGTTATACTAAAGAATATCCTTGGCCATAGTGCAGGGGTGATTCGATGATGTGGATTATTTATTAAGCTGAGTCTCAGCGATAAAAGTGATGAAAAACCTTTTAAATCATAGAAAATAGTAGATTTTATGCTCTACTTGAATCTTCTAATGGATTGCTTGTTTCGCTGTAGTTAAACTTGATGTTTGTTATATTTTATCAGTATAACACTGTTGAAGGCTAACGATAAATTATTCTGCATTATCTTAGTCATAATATTTCTTACTGGGCTAGTTGAGCTCACCCTTTTGCTTTCATTGTTCTCTTCAAGAAATAAGAATGTAGCTGGGACTAGTCGGGGAGCAGAGTGACGGTCCAGATGATAGCATTAGTAGTCCTCACTATTCTATTAAAAAGTGTGATAATAAATGTATTGAGGACTCCATTTGAGTTGAATCATCGCTCTAGAAGACAATATTCGTATTAAAACTCTCGGTTTATGTTTTGTCGTATTTTACACGGACAGTTGTATTATTAAGTTGTATTTAAATTTTGTACCATTTTTGTAACTCAAGATGGGTGATGCGACTACATTTTGATGGGTGATGTCAAACTTAGGGATATGATCCTATTTTGAACTAGGAGGGGAGAGACGGAAATTCCTTCGCTAATGGAATGCTATTTTCGAGAGGTACACAATGACATGTGATAATAGGTTGTACGAAGCCAGGAAGATGGATCCATGACCATATCTTCAAGCCATCAAATTCTATCCAGTGTACTGTCTTGCGTAGTAGTCACTCGAGATTTGAGCTATGGTTCTTGTGGGATACTTCTGTGTAGAATGTGGTGGAAAATGATATTGAGACAACGTGAATGTGGGATCAAGGTGGCAAAATGATGATTTTCCCCTCACCAAGGTTGCCTCTGGCTCTGGGATGATTTAGCAGTCGTTGCTCAGGGTTATCTCTGAGATTGGGCTGCTGTAGGTACTGAATGTCTTCAGGGTTGTGTCTGACCTCTCGGGGTTATCTCCAGGGTTGGAACTGAATGTCTCGAGGTTGTCTCTGAGGTTGAAACTGACTTCTGGGGATTAGAACAGACTTCTCTGGGGTTATCTCCGGAACTAAAAATGCATCCCTCGGGGTTATCTCTGAGGTTAGAACTGAATCTCCTGGGGTTGTCTCCGCGACTGGAACTGAATATCTCGGGGTTGTCTCCGAGATGAAAAACTGAGTATCCAGTGGTTGTCTACGGGATTGAGCTGATTCGACTTCCAGGGTTATCTCCGAAAGACAATTTTACCCTTCTACAAGGTTAGTAACAGGAATGCAAAAATTTCGAGTGTCTACAGATGCCCCTCTTTATCATATTCATGCAATATACTGGCATGGATAAGATAAAGAATACTAGATACTTGAAATGTGACAGTATAATCATGATGCAATGTAATGTAGCATGATGCAAATGTATGTTGAATGTGGTTTGTTGGACCGTTTTCCAACGGGATGTGATGACTGTTTACTCCCACGACTTCCATTGGGGATTGGAGTTATAATTGATGATCCTGATGAATTGCTTAGGCATCTACTCCAAATCTCATAGAAACTTCTAGGATGTTGACATTGGGGTTATTACCAAAGTCCTTAATCTTTGATACAAACTCTCCACTAAAGATGTGTTTCTTATGTACAAGAGACTCTTAGGGAGTTGTGCTCTGTCTGATGAAGATTTGTATAACAGATTCCATCATCGGTCCTCCTCGATGAGGATGGATTCCCTAGTTTGTATCGCCATGTCTTTACAACACTCTGTTGCAGTTACTGCCAATAGTTTGTGTTGTTAGGGCTGCTTGACCTTCATTGAAATGTACTTCAACGGATACCATCATCGGACTATTTCTGAGATTTTGTTGGGTTTAATTACCAACTAGTGTAACATGTCAAGGCTGCCTGACCTTCGTTTAGATGTACTTTAACGGATGAACATCATCGGATCGCCTCCGACGCTTCACTGGATTTAATTTCCAATGACTGATGTCGTCAGGGCTGCCTGACCTTCGTTGAAATATCCTTCAACGGATGAATATCATCAGATCACTTCCAATGCTTCGTTGGATTTACCTGCTAAAGGCTGAAGAACATTAAGGTTGCTTGACCTTCATTGAAATGTGCTTCAACGGCTGAGATCATCAGATTACTTCTGACGCTTCGCTGGATTTACTTGCAAACAGCTGAAGAACGTCAAGTTTGCTTGACCTTAGTCGAAATGTGCTTCAAAGAATGAGATCATCAAATTACTTCCGACGCTTCGCTGGATTTACTTGCCAACGACTGAAGAACGTCAAGGTTGCTTGACCTTCATTGAAATGTGCTTCAACGGTTGAGATCATCAGATTACTTCTGATGCTTCTCTGGATTTACTTGCCAACGGCTGAAGGACGTCAAGGTTTCTTGACCTTCGTTGAAATGTGCTTCAACGACTGATGTTGTATGAAGTTTCTGCTGGGGAGAGGTTATTACTGGAATCACAACCTCAGGTTGATGGCAACGGACCTTTGTGAGGTATTACCGAGCGTAGTTTGCAACAACTGTGATCATCAGTGTTGTGAACCCCGTGTCTGGGTGAATACCAATGAGTGATATGTAGACCCGCAGTTTGGTCTCTGAAAATCAGGATTTCAGGCTTTTCTGCTTAATCGCATAGCATCTTTTTTCCTGATTTTGACTTTTCAGCATGTGAGACCTCCTTTGCAACTCAAATTGGACCAAGCCGGAGGGATGGAACCCACCTAGGACAGCCACAGGTACACCTGTGGCAGCCGTAGATACATCTGTGGCCATCCGTGGGTGTATTTGAGGCTCCCATTGTTTTTACAAGTCATTTTCAAGTTGCGCCACACAGAGAATTCGAGAGTTCTTCTTCAGATCTGCTAAGTTCAGGCTGTTTTTTGCAAAATTCGTCACCGTACAAGTGTTTTGCACTATTCTGGTAACGTATACATGTCTTCTTTTCCAGTTTTTGTCCGTTGGAAAATGAGTTATCATATAAAATGCTTCTAAACACATAGTAGTGAATATGCATGCTCATATGACTTGATAAAAAATATTTAACATAGTAAATGTTAGTATTTAACCATGCTGAACATAATGATGCGAAAAAATTTGACTTTTGAAACAGTCAAATTGGCACCTTTTTTTGCTATTTCTTATCCTATTTGAGGATAAATGAGTAAAGGTCGTAAATCAAAGTAATCCTGGTAATTAGGCTACCCTTATGAATTTTAACTTTGACATGTTTATGCATATAGGATGTTTATGACTGTTGATTGGTATGCTACTGAATGGCCACCTAGTCATGCCTACGTGCATGTGGATAGTCCTTTTTACAAAGGAGACTTTGGCAAAAATTTTCTAAGAGTCTAGGCATTAAATAGACATACATTTTTAAATCTACTGTAGGTGTATGTTAAAGTAATTCATACATGCATATAGTCATAAAATGCATTTAAAAAGCTCTAGGTTAGAATTTACCACACCTTTTTTGAGGTGATTTGGAGACTTGTGTCCAGATATGTGGATTCGGATCAGCCGAGTAGTTCCCACAAGACCACTTCAGGTGTGAGGAGGAGGGCTTCTGATGTGCCTCAACCTCGTGTAGTTCGACAGCATTGTCGTTTGGTGGAGGTAGTGGTTCGTCCTATTCGGGTTGAGGTACTAGATGTTGAGGACGAGGAGGAGGATGTACCGATTGTAGCTCCCGCTCCTGCTACTCATACTCCCCGCATGGATCTTCTAGGCATTAATGTGATGATTCCAGATTATTTGAGTCGCCACCCCTCGGTCTACTTGCATGCGAACGAGGTAAACGTTGGGTTTGATATTTCTTTTTCCTATTGATGAGGAGCAAAGGTTTTGATGTTGATTTACTTTTGTGATGTAGGTTCCCGACTTTACGCAGCCTCAAGGAAACTGGTTCATCATACACTCTCTATATCAGACTCTTCATCCAGAGTATCAAGAGATTGTGCATAGTTGGGGCTTTGAGGCGTTCTTTTCAATCCTCCCCACCGCTTCTCCCCGGGTTACCTCAGGCGTTATCTCGAAAGGCCGGTTTCACGCACTCATTCTCTATTTGCTGGACTACGAGGTGATGATGACACTGATGGATTGGCGGTTTATCACTGTTATGGAGTTTGGAGGGGCGTCAGTGCCTTGCGTGGTGAACATTACCCCGACTACTGTCATATCCTTGCTAGGAGTCCCGAATGAGGTGCTCAAAGGCAGAACAATTCGCACAAGTCCTTTGAGCGTAGATGCTATGAGTGGGGCGTTAAGTGAACCCATGCCCAATGATGTAAGAGTTAAGGATCGCATTCTTAGGTGATTGTTCCCGGTCAGTCTTCGAGGTTGTTTCTTAGCGGATAACTCTTCCACGGTATCGTTTGCTTTGGTCAGTGCCACACGAGAGGTGGACCGTATTGGTGAGTATGACTGGGGCTTCTATACCTTCGCCTATTTCCTCAAGGGAATGCGCATGTATTCGTAGAGTTTGACAGAGGCTTGGATAGGATTTTACCCATTTCTGCTGGTGAGTATTTCTTTTTTGATTTCCCATGTACAGGTTAAGAGTGTTGACTGACCACATATGTTTGCCATTGTATTGGCAGTTTTGGGCCTATGAGAGGCTTCCATGCTTGCGTCCCATTAGCGTGTTAGGTTTAGACACCTACCTATAGGGACGACGATGGCATCACTCCACGTTGGCGGAGGTTCTTGTAGCTGAGGGTATAACCCATTGTCGCCTATAGTTGGAGTTATTGACAACCGATGTCATTACATGGGTTCCCTATTCTGGGAACCATTTGATAGTTGTCTTTGAGGATGGGTTCCTGACTGGAGTCGAGCATGTGATGTCCACCCGTCGGATTCCTCTCTTCACAAATGGAGGATGGGAGCTCTATTTGGGAGAGTGTGTTATCAGAAGCACCACAGGAGATATCCATATACCGATATGTCCTCCTGCTAGGCGTTATTGGCCTGTATCGTAGTTTCCTGTCAGTGATATCCCATTGATGGGAGTTGACGACTTTACTTTGTTAGAGGGTCCATTCACTCAAGAGGTATTATACCACTGGTGGTCACCTCGTACCATCGGAACCCAGACCCGCGCCACTCAGTTCATGGGGGATATGGTTCTTGGATCTGTGATGATTATGGATTAGATGGCCTGTGTCTGAGATCCTACTTATTTGATGTAGATTGATAGCTTGACCTGGTAGTTGGACTGGGCACATTTTTTCATCTGACATTTGGGCAGAGATCTTTTCGAGACGGATACTTTTGATCCTTCCAGCTCAGGGGCTGGCCCTTCAAGTGGCCCATATGGTTTTGCCGGTGCAGAAACTAGGTGGTTGTGCCCAATTATCATTATATCTTTTGATAGGCGTATGTTAGTTAACTATAAAAAACTGGGTCAGAGGCGATGGGAGTAATTTCGACGGGAGAATTGCCATCGGGAATGACCTCACTAGCGACGGCCAAGCCATCGTTAATGTATGCCGTCGGCAATGACTTGTTTTCACTCATATGGCGCCATCTTTTTCACTACCCGCGCGCAGGAAGGATGTAGGGCGATGACCTATAGCATTGGCGATGAGACTATACCGTCGGTAGTAAGTCATTGGCGACGGGAGTAATATCGATGGCTATGCCGTCGAGAATGAGTCCTATATAACAGATCAATTTTAATTTTTTTGCTTATCCTTTTTCTTCCCCCCCCCCCCCCCGAGCAAATCTTCTTTCCCTCTTCCTCCTGTTGTCGCACTAAGTAGCTCGTCGTCGTCCTTCTTCCGATTACGCCACACCACCCCACTTGCTTACACTTACCTACCACCTCGCCGAGTCCCCATCGCCGCCGCCTCGATCCTCCGCCAAGGGCCTCGCCTCGAGAAGTTTTTCCAATTCAACTTTTCCCCTAAGTAACTTATGGAACCATTATAATAGCTTTGTTATCATCTCAATGTATAATAAGATTTGATTTAAGGTCTATATTATTTAATTTATTATACTGGTATTGACAGTGCTTGTGTTAAGTTTGGTAAATTTCCTAATTTTTTTCGCTAAAATCCAAAGTACAGTGCTTGTGTTTAGCTTCTTTAAATCAAAGTATTAAAACTTCTGGGCATTGTGTTATTCTTCAAATTAAAAAATTGAGATTGTCAAGTGGGTTTTGGAGCCTGAATCCCAGGTTGGTCTTGTATTCTGTTTTCAGTTTTGTAGGATTTGTAAAAAAAATCTTGCCTTTTCATTTTGCTTATTGTTTGATATTTTGTACATATCTGTATTATTGTTATTGTTATTTTAAAGATATTATATTTTTTTATGTAAATTTTTTATTTTGGATATTTATTTATACATTTTAAAAGCTAACAAGAGACTTATAGTACCGTTCGAGCCAAAGATCCTGGGTATATTTAGTTGAGGATTTGGTGATACTAGTGTGGAGTTAGAAATAAAATAAATAACGATAAATTAAGAATATCATGTTAATTTATAATTCTACATTAAACAATATCTTTAATTTTAGAACATAATATAAAATAAAATGTATAACTAAATTTTTAACAAAGAGAGTATTAGTTAGACTTCTTATTTAAGTGACTTTGTACTGTTATTTTTAGCATCGTTTTAGTGTTTACAAAAATAACTGAATCTACGTACCATTCTGTAGCGTATTGTTATGTACATAGTATATGTATTTCTATGTGTGTGTGATGGTTAATTTCTGTGTGCTACCATCTTATGTTGAGAATATTTGTGTCGCAGGTCAATTCCGCATGCCATTACTATTTTAGTTTCTAAAATGTGAATAAATGCACTCATCTCTCGTTGTGTTGTAAGCTATTCGCACCTTTTGTTGTTGTATATTCAATGTCATACTATGCATGCTCGATGTCTTGTTCCTTGTACATTCTAAACCCATTTTAATTTGTATACAAACTTTCAGAACTATATGAGACATATTATGTGTACTTGAGCTATTAAAATATGAGTTTTTTTTAATAATAAAGAAGCTTAACATTCAATCTAATCATATGAAGTCAAATCTCAAAATGTTGTTAGACTAAATAGGTATGAATGATATTAATATCTAATCATAGTAATAAAGAACAAATCAATAGATGTTATGAAAAATATATCTAAATAACAAGTACGCGGAGCAACATCAATCAAAAGATAGTGGTTCAACTAAATGGAAATGGTAAGTAATGTATGTCTTGGCTCTTAAAGGAGGTTTGGAACCCAATTTGATAGTATATATACATATGGCGCGTACACCACATGGTGATCGTGGTGCGCGTGCAGGTCGTGGGGGCCGCGGAGGTAGTGGGGGTGATGAGCAGGCCGGGTCGTCAAGTATAATTACATGTTTTGTTGGGATACATCTAATTATTTTTTATTTTATATAGTATTGACATTATATTTGTTTATATAAATAATGATTTATTTCACTACATAGGTGACCGTCGTAGGCCTCCGCGGGGACTAGCACGTGGCTTGCTAGGGAATCCCCCTCAGGCGCCGATTATTTGTCGTGTTGGGACTAATAGGTAATTTCATAGTCCTATATAGTATTGACATAAGTATTTAGTTCTTATATATTTTTTCTAATTTTCAAACGTATTAATTTCAATTGTAGTATCCTTGACGCGACGCCGAGGAACACGTTGCTTGGGATCGTCTGCAATCGATTCTCAAGCCCGTGGATGAGGTGGGCGGATGTGGATGACCGCACACGCCAGCTGATTATTGTTGAGTTCAGGGTAAGATGTCATTCCTTAGTCATATATAGGTTTGTTTTATATGCATTCATATGTTATTTTGATTTATGTTGTCTACTAAGTTTCTTAATGTGTAATGTGCAGAGATATAATCGCTTTGAGGATGGGCAGGAAGCCTATGGCATGACAGTTGTACATAAATACTTAGAAATGAATTGGCATAAGTGGGTCCATGACTGGAAGAAGAAGGACCAGACGAAGATGGCTGATGGACAGACACTTAAGAATGTCCGGCCATATTTCATCTCTGCTACGGTGTGGGACCATATGTGCAAAGATTTGAACGGCATGAGGCCTTTCAAGAAGATGTCAAGACAACGATAGCCGCCTCGACATCGTAGTCGCCTCCCGACCGCACGCACGGGTCTCGATCGTCACGATCTCTATCGGGAGAGACTCGAGGTGAGTCTAAAGCATGCACCCTCCCGCTTGGAGTTTTGGTGGCACGCCCACCAGAAGAAAGGTGAAGGTGGTTATATTTCACCTGAGGCAGAACGCATTGCTGTAAGTTATTTAATTCTCTTATTTAGTATGTATTTAAAATTCAAACATTCTTTTGTATTTTTTGTTTTATATTTTGCGTATCATCTATTAATGTATTTTTTTCAACGACGATTCAAGGACCTTGCTGTGGCCCGGAGCAGCCAGAGAGGTGACACTCTAGTCGATGATTCTACGCGTGCGGATGAGGAGATGGAGGACTGGCTGTAGGGGGACCGAAGAAGGGTAGAGTTATGGGCATTCCCCATGTCCTAAACTATACCCTAGTCGCTGCTGTGAGATCTCGGCGACGCCCACCCACTGGAGGTAGTGGTGCGAGTGGATAGGGCGTCGGCCCTTCATTATCCGATGATTTCTTCCGGCGGATTATAGAGGGGTGCATGGCGAGCAGTGTTGTGCAGTTAGGCGCACCATCACATGAGCGGACCTACCAGTTGTCTCAGGAGGTTGTCCACGGCTCCATAGATCCTACAGCTGCCACTGACGACCTCATGGGTGTAGTACAAGAGGAGGCCATCCGTGTATGTGCAGTTGTCTTGGCCAACATCTTCCCACTACATATTCGACAGGTAAAAACAATTATTGATGTATTTCTTTATTTAATTTATGAAATTTGTAATAATATTACTTATATAAATTTGCGTATGAAACACACACATACCTACGAATAGGCATTAGGCACGCGCTACAACTTACGGGACTCAATTTCGACATACGGATGCCGAGTTATCAGCCCGTTTGCCAGAATTGTCAACACTTAGGCAAAAAGCCAAAAAAGAGACCAAAACCCGCTTCGGTAGTCTAGTCAACACGAAAACACACACATAGCACTGCACAGGCATTAGACATGTGCTGTAACTTACAGGACTCGATTCTGACCCACGGATGCCGAGTTATCAGCCCATTTGCCAAAACCTTACAACATTTAGGCAAAAAGCTGAAAAAGAGACTAAAACCCGTCTCGGTCATCCAGTCGATACGCAAACACACACATAGCAACGAATAGGCATTAGGCACGCTGCGTTGCTTACTTACACTCACCGATCGACATACGAATGCCGAAAGTTATCACCGCTTGCGAAATTGCACAACACTTAGGCAAAAAGCCGAAAAAGAGACCAAAACCCGCCTCGGTCATCTAGTCGACACGCAAACACACACATAGCACCACATAGGCATTAGGCACGCGCTGTAACTTACGGGACTCGATTCCGACCTACGGATGCCAAGTTATCAACCCGTTTGCCGGAATTGCCAACACTTAGGCAAAAAGCCGAAAAAGAGACCAAAACCCGCCTCGGTCGTCCAGTCGACACGTAAACACACATTTCACCGCATAGGCATTAGACACGCGCTGCAACTTACAGGACTCGATTCTGACATATGGATGCTGAGTTATCAGCCCGTTTGCCAGAATTGCCAACACTTAGGCAAAAAGCAGAAAAAGAGACCAAAACCCATCTCGGTCGTCCAATCGACACGCAAACACACACATAGCACCGCATAGGCATTAGGCATGCACTGCAACTTACGGGACTTGATTCCCACATACGGATGCCGAGTTATCAGCCCGTTTGCCAGAATTGCCAACACTCGGGCAAAAAGTCGAAAAAGAGAACAAAACCCGCCTCAGTCGTCCAGTTAACACGCAAACACACACATAGCGCCGCATAGTCATTAGGCACGCGCTACAACTTATGGGACTTGATTCCGACTTACGGATGACGAGTTATCGTACCTGCTTTTGCGTAATCAGAGAAACATAAACTAAAATAATTAAAATTTGCTCTATTTTCGACTTCGTTATTAATATTTTTACTTTTGTAGGGTATTGTTGACAAGACTCATGGGGGTGGAGGTCATGGACAAAGCGATGCCCGTGGGCGAGATGGTGATGATGGCCGAAATGATCATCGATGAGACTATAGAGGGTGGGACCAGAGGTGGGACAGGCAATGGGACATGCGATCGTACGATAGAGGGTGGTGATGATGACAATGAAATTCCTGATCTTGGGCTGTAGTTAGTTTATGTTTATATTTTGACTTTCATGTTTGTATTTATATAGCTTTGAGTTGTACAGACTAGAGTTTTGTATCTAACTAAATTGATTGTTGATTGTAAAAGATATGTTTGTTATTGATATGTGTGCATTATCATTATTAGTTTTTCTTTAATTTATAATAGGTACAATTATGTATATCGAAATGAAAAGGAGAATTTTGCAATTTTTAAATTTTTTTAAGAAGGTCATTGGTGACGGGGTCATTGGCGACGAGAATATGTACTCATAGGCGACGACATGCCGTCGGGAATTACAGTAAAATTAAAATGCACATTTTTTTATTAACGAAAACATGTCCGTCGCTAGAGCCGTCGGTAATGAGACATTGACGACGGCATCCCGTCGGCAATGACCCCGTCGACAATGACATTCTTCCCGACGGCGACCGACGGGAGCCAGGGGCGACGACCTCTGGGATGACGGGAGGGGCGACAGAATATGCCGTCGTCAATGACCTCATTGTCGACGGCAATAAGGTCATTGGTGACGACATTATCCGTCGGCAATGACCTTTTTTTGTAGTGTTTTTGGGCGGCTGTGCCCCATTTCCCAGTATTTTCCAGCTATATACAGAGTTGATGTATTAGATGATGATGTACTTAGGAATGTATATATTCTATTTTTCCTTCCCTACATCATATTGCCATATATTGTTTATCATGCATGTATTATGTTATGCATATGTATGTCCAGAGATGTTTAGCATTGACCCCTATATAGTCTTTTGACACGGCCCACACAGATGTCTTCCTCGACAGTAAGCCGTATTGATCACACCCCACCAGTATTGGTAGCCTCATGTTTGAGATCATGCTATGATAGTTTGTCACCTCCAGATCAGGTGACCGTGGATCAACTATTGCATCACTCCATGACCCTCCTAATGTTCCAGGTTCTTGTGAGTTTTATAAAGGGCATGCTGGAGGGCTGGGTACCGGAGAAGCATGTGTTCCGGTTTGAGATCCAAGAGTTGACTCATACTTTAGAGGAGTATGAGCGTTTGACAGCTTTACCATTGGATATGCCTTGCGCTTAGATGGCTATCGAAGATATAAGTCAACAGTTTATGACCCTCACCGGGTTGAGGCGTAGAGTAGCCCATGATGATATCACCTCCGGGCATGTAGTGTCCCAGCATTTTCTGATAGACAAATTTTGCTCGTTGGACAGTTATGCACAACACTCCAGGGATTTCACCACGTCAGAGGATGAGTGACATGTTGCCAGAGTAGATATACTCATGATGTATGTAGTGGCCTATCTGTACATGCCACTATACATGGATCATTTAGACATCGGTGTAGTTATGGCAGTGCGGGCTCTTAGTGAGGGACATACCATTATACCGATGATTGTGGCAGAGACATTGAGGTCAGCCACGTATTGCCACACCCATTCTGCAGGTGTATTTACGGTAGCTCGGTCTTGCTGTATGTGTTGTTCATGTCACACCTGAGATCGATTGGCACCTTCCGATGGCATGGGTATTACTTTTCCCATAAGATAGCCATATCTTACTCCTTTCAGCCGGTGGAATGTACAGACGCTGCTTCCTAGTCGGTATTCTTGGCAGGGATCGAGGATCCATTTGACATCTTTCTTTTTTCAGGGCTTAGTTCTCCCTACAGCTTCATTACTCATGCACCTGGCATGGATTATCTCCCTCTGGTTGGTTTGAGGGGCATGACCACGTATCACCCACTGACTGTGATGGCACAGTTCGACCAAATTCAGGATGTTCATCCTTTTGAGGGAGCATTGGGTCAGCGTTTGTCTTCCCGACATTTATCAACAGAGGATAGATCCAGGGTATATACATGTTGGGCTCAACGTGAGGGTGATGAGTTTACTATTAGCCATTTGGGCCGTTCTACAGAGTATTCAACATGGATGGAGGCAGAGATTACATCGGCTGGGGTTGTATCTACCTAGCCAGGGGTTAATTTTGACAGTGGGGAGCCCATTTAGGACGCTAATTCTCCCACCGAAGATGAGCAATACGCTGGGTTGACAGCATCTCTGATTGATTCTCCCAGTATGATTGCTACTATAACCCCGCATTCGGCAGAGTATTTAGAGTAGAGTCTGCATTTGATGACATTTGAGAGAGATCAGGCTAGGGCCTTGATGTTGACTGCTCTTGCTGGGAGAGATGCTGCTCTAGTAGAGCGAGATGATGCTTTAGCTCATAGAGACATCGTTGTTGCTGAGCGGGATGAGGCCCACAACGAAATTATTGTCGGTACAATCATTGGTGTACCCCACAACGGAATTATTGTCGGATTGAGAAAACGACAAAAATATTTTTATGACAATAACGGTGGAAGTTTTACTGTTAACTGCTGAAACACCCGTGTTAAAAGTACAAAGAATACGCTGGCGTGGTTGTATAGTAGCACACAAGTATTGGTTATTGATGCTACGTAATAAGTCACTCGGTTTTGTTTTATTAGTATTATTAATGTAATAAAATGTAAAAGCTTTTTTTTATAAAATGTATACTTTTATAAAGTTATTCATTTTATTAGAGTATAAATAGAATATATTATATTTTATTTAAAAGATTTTGCTTTAAATATGGACCATCGATTAAAGTAAATCAATCTGACCGCTTCATGAGTTAGTTACTATGCAACCCATTTTTCAATAAATAGAAGCTCATTCCTTCATTATTTCTTACGAATTCAATTTGAAACTCTAGAGAGAGAAACTATAGAGAGAAAGAAGAAAAGTGTTCTGCTACTTCACTACTTCTATATCCAGTACAAGACGCCGTTGGGTATGTCACCTTTTCAGCTCGTGTATGGAAAAGCCTGCCACCTTCCTATGGAATTAGAACATAAGGCATATTGGGCAATTCGAAAGCTCAATTTTGATTTGAAAGCTATCGGGGAGAAACGCCTACTCCAACTCAATGAGTTGGATGAATTCAGATTACATGCATATGAGAATTCAAAGCTGTACAAGGAGAAGGTGAAGAAATGGCATGACCAAAAAATTATTGAGAGAGCATTTGAACTGGGACAAAAGGTTTTGCTTTATAACTCTAGAATTAAACTTTTTCCCGGGAAGCTGAAATCGAGGTGGTCAGGGCCATTTATAGTGAAAACTGTTTTTCCGCATGGTGCAATTGAAGTATTCGATACGTTGCCAAACAAACCTTTCAAGGTGAATGGTCAGCGCTTGAAGCATTACTTTGGTGGTGAGGTAGACAGACAGAAAATTGCCTCAATTCTTTCTTCGACATGAGCATCCGAGACAGTCAAGCTAATTGACTATAACTTAGCGCTTGATGGGAGGCAACCCATTATTTCCATCTCTACTTAGTATTTATTCAGTTCAAGTTGTTTGGTTTAGCTTATTTTCATTACTTGTTAGGATAGTATGAGTACCTTTATATGCTTATTCATCGTAGTCGAATCACAGAAGAGCATGTTCGTACATTGCATTGAAATTAGGGTGACAGAATATGCATTCATTTTTATTTAGTAAACCATGCTTTGATATGGTCTATTGATGTTATTGCAGGAGTATTGGAGAGCATGCATTCCTGTCTTGCAAATTCTAAAAAAGTATACGCTAGCAGTGCAGGTATCAGCGTGATATGCCTGCCATACCAGATTTGCCAACCGCGCGCCCGCACGCCCAGCCCATTAAAACCTCGCCCGGCCTTGCGCGACATCAGACGCGGAAAATTTTTTAAGTTTAAAAATGTGATGGAGATCAGTTGGACTCTCATTTGCTATCAAAATAGAAGCGAATTCACAGTGTCTCTCCATAACTCACGTCTCTATCATCTATCAGTTACAAATTGAAGCTGTACATCTCTCAATCATATATCCACGATTCTCTCCACGTTCAAAGCTTAAACCCACGCTCTCATCCAATTCCAGTATAAAACTAGGGCTTCTATTTGGTTTGGCAGAACGAATTTGGGGGGCAATATCATCATTTATTTCTTCTTCATTCTCAGTCATATCATCTGTGCAATCTTTATCAACTACAAATGGTGCCAAAGCGAGCACGCTCTATTTCATCATCTTCTTCATCCTCCTCGGGCAGTCAAGGGGAGGATATTGTTGATCACACCATGTTTCTCAACTTGGAAGCTCAGCAGGAGTATTACCGAATTATGGTGAAGACGTTTATCAAGGAGCGCGGTTTCAAACTAGAGGGGCAAGATGGTCAGTTATGTGCCATGATTCATGAAAGAGGCTGGGGTGAACTGATTTCCACTCCCACACCCATTCCGATGAGTGTAGTCTGAGAGTTTTATGCCAACGCCAAGGTCACCATGAATGGTATATCTATGGTTCACGATTTCGAGATAGATTACAGACCCCATGCCATCCACGCCATTTTTAGACTTACCGATACACCACCAACGAGAGCTGCTAATTGGGTTGCTGGTGCACATTTAGAGACGGACATGGAGTTGGTTATTGCTGAATTGTGCGTGCCTGACACGAAATAGACCTATAAAGTCGGCACAAATTAACCTCACATATTCCCAGCCGCCACCCTGAACCGATATGCAAAGGCGTGGAATCTGTTCATATGTGCCAAGCTCGTGCCTTCCTCTCATCAGCATGAAATAATAGTGGAGAGGGAAATTATTCTGTGGCGTATAATCACCGGGAAATACATTGACATTGGTCATCTCATCCATCAGGATATGTTGCGATATCTGCGGGGAGGTACCATTGGGAGCATTCCACATGCATCAGTGTTTGCTATGCTATGTTCTAATCAGGGATGCAACTGGGGCAACGAACAAATGCAATACCCAAGCCAGGACATAACTCATGCTACAATTGCAAATTTTGAGGATTGGGCAGGAGGTGTACCGCATCCGCGAGGATTAAGTTTTATCATTCAGCCTACTTTCCCAGATCCATCACAGCAACCCCCTCAGACAGATGAGGCAGGCCATCCACGCAAGCACCTACTGCCCATGGTGATCGCCAGCTTCGAAGGTTGGAGCGAAAAGTCGATGCCATGTACGATAATTTTGGCACGTTTGCGATGGGACTCACGAGGACCTTGGTCGAAGCTTTTGTGCAACAAGGAACAACGCTAGTGTGGCCTTAGTTCGGGACAGTAGTGCCATATCGACCACTAGATTCACTACCCAAGGAGGGTAGTACCACTGATAATTAGGGGAGTTTTTCGTTACCCTTTACCTTCATTCAATGGGGCATTGAATATTATAAGTTTGGGGGTATTGGGGTAGTAGTATAGTTGCATGTAGTTTTTGCATGATTAGTTTAATTTTTGTTTAATTTTTGCATCATATAGTTTAGTTTTGCACATAGTTGCATGTTTATATGCCTGTTCATGTTTAATTTGCATGTCTCACAGTTATTGCCGTATGGAAATTTTTGTCTAGCTGATGATGATAGTGAAATTTTGAAAGATTTTTGAGTATGTTAGGATAACATGAGCTGAAATATAATGTTTTACACGATGAAGTTCATGTTGCTGTTTAAATTCTTTCGGTTTGCACGAGTGTGTTCACAATCACTTGTAGGTATAAGAAGTATGTGCTGTATTGCTCAATAGAAAATGTAGTTTTAAAAAGAGAAATATGTGGGAAGTGATCTTAGACTGTTTGAAACATTAGCATTCAGACTTTGGGAAAACATGGGTATCTATGTATAAAAAAAAATAGTAATAACGTGGCTAGTCTTATTTCGGGCCCTCAGCTACTTGAGTAAAGAAATACGCTGGGGATTATCTCTACACCTAGCGCCTAAGGTCTTTCATGGTCCAGGGAGTCGTTGGTTGAAAGCTCGCTAAGGGAAGCAAGTGTTGCCTAATGGAGTAAGATATTGCACAGTCATGTGAAAAAAAAAAGAAAAAGAAAAGAAAAATAGTAATAAACACCGCGGGAAAGTGCAAAAATTGCCCTCGTGAGTAAAAATAAAGCTGTTAAGCCCATTGTTGAACCTCAGTTTGTTTTGATATGTTGGAATAGTCTTTGTTTCATATGTATACATGAGTCTTGATTTAAACTATAATTTTCTGTTTTGAGCAATTGAGTATGTGTATTCTTTGCTTAAATCAAGTTTTGGTGAACATAACACACACACACACAGCATATCTATAGCATTTATGAATTATCTAGTGTACGACATTATGCCTACAGTTTGGTTTGAATCTGTATTCTTGAACCTAGAAAAATTCGCTGAGGCATTTTGGACTGAATTTCTGTGATAGCTGGAACAATGTGAGACTAGTGGCATCATAATTTAGTTGCATAGTAATATAGCTGCATTTTCATTGTTCATTAGTATGCATTGCTCGAGGGCAAACAATAGTTCAAGTTTGGGGGAATTTGATAAGTGGGTTTTATACCTACTTATAGAATATCAATTCACGCGAACTATGCCCAACTCAAGTACATTTTACTGTGTTTTAGTTGCATTTCATGTTATTTTGCATGGCATATACTTAAAAACTCCTTTTGGTGAAAAAGTGCAGGAAACGACCTAATTAGGTGGAATTAGAAGGCACGAGGCGAATGGACGCATGAAGTGAGGCACAAGCTAGGATATGCATGGTATGAGGATCAAGTGGATTAGAAGACTAAGCGTGGATGGACAAATGAAGGAGCAGCGGAACAGATCAGTTGTAGCAGCAAAACCAGAACTCAACATTGCAGAAGCTGCGCGTGGCAGCAAGCGAGACAAAGCTTGGAACGCAGCACCGCCAGAAAGTACCGGATGGACAACATGACACACTATGAGTTAAGGCAGCCCGCGAGGATTTTATCGGGGAGCGCTACGGCGCGAGCGATGCTGATTAATGCTGATTTGTTTTATTTTAATTTTTAATTAAAAGGGTTGTAATTGGTTTTAAACGATTTCTGACTGGTGTCAGAGGAGGATTATTCAGTTTTACGTATTTTCATTTGGTAACTAGGGTTTACACGCTGAGAGAGATTCTAACGTAGAGCGAAGCCTAAATTCTACTTTTATAATTCTTCTTGGGATTCTCTATTACTGTGGATTTTTATTAGTAGTTGCTAGATTTATATTAGGATTTGAACATTAATAGTGAATTATAAGCAGCAATTGATTTGATCGTTTCTATCTTTCAGCTTTCAATTGTTTGCTTATTAGCTATGTTTAGCCTTGATCCCATAATGGCTTTTGGTTCAGTCATGAACTAAACTCCATTATGGGATTCTAATGGATTTTAATATATAGTTTGGTTGCATGCTTGAATGCTGGATTGTATTACATATCATATGGGATTTCTATCATGATTATTTTACATGTATGAATGCTTGATCACCATTCGCTTTTAGTACTTGTATGGAATTGACAATGAACATTCAAGTATGGATTGTAATCATGATAACATATGTATATGGGGCTGTTTTGTATGGCTTGTGTATTTTGTGAACCAAATAGACATATACTGTTTCATCGTATGAGTTAGAATAAGGGCTTGTGCTTAAAGTCAATATGATTGCAATTTCCTATAGACATATAGTGAATTTGGTTATATTGATGATTACATTGAGTTTATCGCTTGTGGATGTTGTGTAAGTAGGTCATAGTGCATTGAAAAATGGCTATGACTCTTTTAGTGCTCTTGGCTACTTTCCTGTGATATATGAACAAGTCTTGCATGATAGTGGTGATTAGATGAAATATTAAATGAAGTTAGGGTCCCATTACTTTTATATTTGATTTATTACATCTTTATTATTGTTTTAGTCATTATTGGCGATTAGTGTAATTCACCAATCATATTCATTAGTTTGAGCATATGAATATAGTGATTTAATTGATGCATAGTAATTTAAATTAAATAACTTTCCCTGTGGGATCGATAATTTAATTGCTCTGTATTACTTGTTGACACATGTATGCTTGCATGAGTTAGAGCTCTTTTATTAGAACTGAAAAAGAGGCAATAGTGGGCAGGTGTGCTACTGAATGGCCACCTAGTCATGCCTATGTGAATGTGGATAGTCCTATTTATAGAGGAAACTATGGCAAACAATTTTCAAAATATAGGCATTAGGTAGTCATGTATTTTTAACTCTACTGTAGACGTATGTTAAAATAATGCAATAATTCATGTAGTCATAAAATGCATTTGAAAAAGCTCCAAGTTTAGAAAATACCACACCTTTTTTGAGGTGATTTGGAGACTTATTGTCCAGATATTATGAATCTGGATTAGCCGAGTAGTTCCCGCAGAACCACTTCAGGTGTGCTGAGGAGGACTTCTGAAGTGCCTTGACCCCGTTCAGTCAGACAGCCTCATCGTCTGGCGGAGGCGGTGATACATCATGTCCGGGATGATGTGCTAGATGTCGAGGGCCAGGAGGAGGATGTACCGGTAGCGGCATTAGCTCCTGCTGCTCATATTCCCCGTAGGGATTTCCCAGGCATTCAAATGGCTATCCCAGATCTTCTGGGTGATTTAAGTCGCCACCCCTCAGTTTACTTGCATGCAAATGAGGTAAAAGCTGGATTTGATCTTCCTTTTTCCTATTGAGAAGGAGCAAGGATTTTGACATTGATTTGCATGTGATACAGGTTCCCGGCTTTACCCATCCTCGAGGGAACTAGTTCAGCATACACTCCCTGTATCAGGCTCTACATCCAGATTACCGAGTTATAGTGCATGACTTGGGTTGTGGGGCGTTCTTTTCCATTCTACCCTGTCATTGTACCTGGGGTTACCTCAGGGCATTGTCTGAGCGCTGGTTTCACTAGACTTAGTCTCTCTATTTGTTGGACTGTGAGGTGATGATGATGCCGATGGATTGGCGATTTATTACCGGTATGGAGTTTGGAGGGGCGTCAGTGCCATGTATGGTGAATATTACCCCGACTGCCGTTAGATCCTTGTTAGAAGTTCCAGCGGAGGTGCTCAAGGGCAGGACCATTCGTACGGGTCCTTTGAGCGTAGATGCTATGAGTGGGCTATTGAGTGAGCCCATGTCTGATGATGTGAGAGTCATGGATATCATTCTTCGGTGATTGTTCCTAGTTATCATCAGGGGTTGTTTCATAGCAGATAACTCTTCTACGGTGTCATTCTCTTTGATCAGTGCCACGTGGGAGGTAGACCGTATTGGAGAGTATGATTGGGGTTCCTACACTTTCGCCTACTTCTTCAGGGGAATGTGCATACATTCGCAGGGCTTAACCGAGGCTTGGCTAGGATTTTACCCATTTCTGTTGGTGAGTATTTCTCTTTTGATTTCCCATGTATAGGTTAAGAGTGTTCACTGATAGCAGATGTTTTTCCTTTGTGTTGGCAGTTTTGGGCCTATGCGAGGCTTCCATGTTTGCGTCATGTGAGTGTGTTAGGTTTAGATACCTATCCACGAGGACGGCGATGGCATCACTCCTTTTTGGCGGAGGTTCCTGTAGCTGAGGGTTTCACCCATTGTCGACTACAATTAGAGTTGTTGAGAGCTGTTGTCATCACTTGGGTTCCATATTCTGGGGAACATTTGAGCATTGGATTTGAGGACGGATTCTCGACTAGTGTCGAGCATGTGATATCCACCCGCAGGATTCCTCTCTTCACAGATAAATGATGGGAGCTCTATTTAGAGAAAGTGTGCTATTAGGAGCACCACAAGAGAGATTCGTGTACCGATCTTGCCTCCTGCTAGGCGTAATTGGCCTGTGTTGCAGTCACCCATCGAGTACATCCCATTGATGGGTATGAACGGATATGCTTTGTCAAAGGGTTCACGTACTCAGGATACGTTCCATCGATGGTGGTCCCCTCGTACCATTGGAGCCCAGACCCGCGCCACTCAGTTTATGGGGGATATGGTTCCTAGATCCGTGATTATGACAAATTGGATGACCTGTGTCCGAGATCGGACTCATTCGACACAGATTGATCGTTTGACCTGGCAGTTGGACCGGGCACATTTCTTCATCCGACACTTGGGCAGAGATCCTTCAAAGGAAGATACTTTTGATCCTTCCAGATCAGGCGCTGGCATATGGTTTTGTCGGTGCAGTTCCTCCCTTGTATAGGCCTGACATCTCTGTTGATAGAGATCCAGTGACTCAGGAGGAGTTACATCAAGTGGACAGGATTGATGATGTAGATATTGGCACCATTGTCTTCTTCTGATGTGAATTCTCGTTATCTCTTTTGATAGGCCTCTGTTAGATATTGGGTGGTTGTGCCCCCATTCTCGCTATATCTTTTGATAGGCCTCTGTTAGTAGTAGGGCATCTGTGCCCCATTTCCCTGTATTTTTAGCTGTACAGAGATGATGTATATAGATGATGATGTACTTAAGAATATATATATTGTTTTCCATTCCCTACATCATATTTCCATCAATTATCTATCATGCATGTATCATGTTATGCATATGTATGTATGTCCAAAGATATTCAACATTAACTCCTGGATGGTCTTATGATACGGCCTACACAGATGTCTTCTTCGACAGTCAGCCGCATCGATCACACCCTATCAGTATTGATAGCCTCCCGCCTGAGGTCGTGGTATGATATTATGCCACCTATAGATAGGGTGACTGTAGATCAGCTATTACAACATTTTATGACCCTCTTGATGTTTCAGGTTCCCGCAGGCTTTGTAGAGGGTATACTGGAGCATTGGATACCGGAGACACAGGTTTTTCGGTTTAGTACCCAGGAGTTGACTCCTATATTGGAAGAGTATGAGCGATTGACGGCTTTGCCGTAGACGCACCTTAACGCTCATATGGTCATCGAGATATGAGCCGGCGAGCTTCATGACCCTCAAGAAGATTACTGGCGTAGAGTAGTAGTAGAGGATGAGATTACATCCGGTAATGTATTATCCCATCGTTTCCTGATAGATAGGTTTGGCTCATTGGACAGCTACACACGGCATTCTGGGGATTTCACCACACCAGAGGATCAATGGCATTTGGCCAGAGTGGATGTATTCGGGATGTGCATAGTGGCGTATGTGTACATGTAATGGTATATGGATGAGCTGGACATCAGTGTTATTATAGCAGTGAGAGCTCTCAAGGAGGGTCATACCATCATTCCGATGATTGTGGCAGAGACGTTGAGGTCGGCCACATTTTGCAGCACCTACCCTGCAGGGGTATTTACAGGCAACTCGGTCATATTATACGTGTGGTTTATGTCACACTTGAGACCGATTGGCACTTTCCGCCGACATGGGCACTGCCTTTACCCATGATATAGCTATGTCTTACTCATTTCAGCCATCGGAGTGTACAGACGCTATGTCTTGGTCGATATTCCTGGCGGAGATCAGAGATCCATTTGGCATCCTACCGTGCACAGGGCTCAGCTCACCCTATGGCTTTATTACTCATGCTCCGGGCATGCATTATCTCCCTCTGGCTGGTTTGAGGGGCATGACTACCTACCACCCACTGGCCGTGATGTCACAGTTTGACTAGTTCCAGGACTTCCATCCTTTTGATGGGGCATTGGGTCAGCGTTTAGCTTCCCGCCATCTATCAGCAGAGGACAGATCTCGGGTGTATGCATGTTGGGATTAGCGTCAGATAGCTGATTTTTCTGTTAGCCATCGGGGTTGTTCGCCAGAGTATTCTACGTGGATGGAGACAGAGACTTCATCGGCTGCAGCAGTATCAATAGTGCCGTGTATTGATTCAGATGGTGGAGAGCCCATGGAGGACATTGATTCCTACACCGATGAGGATCCATTTACTGAGTTGCCAGTAGCTCTTTTAGATTCTCCCAGTACTAGCACTGTTGTGATCCAGCATTCAACACAGTACTTCGAGCGGAGTCTCCATTTGATGAACTTCGAGAAAGATCATGCTAGAGCCCTGATGTTGACAGCTCTTGATGGGAGAGACGCAACTCTGTTAGAGAGAGACATGGCATTAGCTCGTAGAGATGCTGCTGTTGTTGAGCGGGATGAGGCCATATTAGCCAGAGATGCAGTGACAGTCGAGAGGGATAGCGCCATATCTGCCCGGGATGTAGCCATCACAAATAGTACCACAACGAGGTCCATTACAAGTGGCATGATTGCATAGATGAACACGTATATTGATGAGCACCGTGTCACCATGCAGATGGCTGTAGATCTGTTAGCTCGTGTGGATACCCTTGTATAGGAGACCACATCGTTACCTCCTTCTTCTAAGAGAGATGCCATGTTGGGCTTGATAGCCCGCATATACACTGATTTGTAGATGGGCTTGTATTTTCCTACACAGACTAGCTTAGCCATTTTTGTCATGTACAGTTCATATTGTATATATCAAACAACATTATATATAGCAGGGAAATATTTTTTTGATCACTTCCCTTTTAGTTATGCCTTGTTGCTTGTTTGATATTTGCCTGTTTCTTCAGGGCTTGTGATCTTGATGTATTATGAATCCCTCCTTGATGGATGGACATTGAGTTATCTCTGGGTATTTCAGAATGGATCATTGATCTGTGTGTATTCCCTACCATCTTTGGTGTCTTGGGACTGGTTTTCTGTATGTAAATATGGAGAGCAATGTGGCTTTCCTCTTTGAGGTTGACCGCACCACAGATGGTCGCCAGTACTCCTATTTAAGAGGAGCCCAGTTAGTTCCATCTCTTATGGATTGGTGTTTCTCTTTGAGGAATCAACCGTAACTTAGATGGTCGTCGAGTCTCCCGTTTATATGGGGATATCAGGTAATTCCATCCCTTTGGTCTGAAGTCGATGAAATGTGGTGGATTGAAAGATGATCCCAGCACCATTGAGAAGTGTTTGTGTTCTGGTAGGGGGAAAGACCGAACCATGAATGGCTGCCTACGTACTCCTATTGAAGAGAAGATCAGGTCTGCGTAGTTCGAACCTGGTGTAAGAGGTTCAACGCTGTATGTGGCAGAAAGGGTGTAGGGATGTTTTTGTTGTTTTTGTTTTTTGTAATGAGAAGGGTGTAGAAATATTTTTGTTTTTTTTTGTTTTATTACGACCGGGCCATATAAAATGGTTGCCTACGTACTCCCGTGTATCAAGGAAATCAGGTCAGCGTAGTTGGCCCCATGTTCAGGACGATTTGCAGCCAATGAAAAGTTTGATCCTATGTTCAGGAAAAACTGTGGGTGAGAAAGTTTAATCCCATGTACAGGATAAACTTCGGGTGTGAAAAGTCTTATCCCTAGTGGGGTAAAACTACAAGTGTGAAAGGTTCAACCCCTAGTGGGATAACCGAAGTTGAGTAAGGGTTCAAAACCAAATGGAGAGAAAATGATCTAGCGATCCGAAACCAGGCTGTTGGTTTAGAAAATGTGTTTGTCCCTAATGGGGCAGATGAGTGTGAAGAGAAGTGGTATGTAGTGAAGGGTTAAAAACCTGAAATGACTGGGGATTTGATGATCCAAAACCAAGATGTTTGCTTGATGGTGACCTCAGACATAGTACCGTTTCACGGTGTCCGAGTTGATAAGCTGTGGCAATTCATCGTCATCCACTTCTTGTAATCTAAGAGCACCTCCTGTCAATACCTCCTTGATAACAAACATGCCTTCCTAGTTAGGGGCGAATTTTCCCTTGGACTGATCTTGGTTGTCAATGATTTTCTTCAAAACCAAGTCATGTTATTTAAACTGTCATAGTCGTACTTTTCTGTTGTAGGACTTGGCGATCCTTTGTTGATATAACTGACATTGGAAGATAGCAGCGGCACGCCTTTCGTCTATTAGAGATAATTGGTGATACCTATCTTGTACCCATTGGTCTTCATCCAGCTGAGCGTCTATCAACACTCTGAGGGATTCCATTTCAACTTCTATGGGTAGCACTGCTTCCATCCTATAGGTTAATGCGTAGGGGGTTGCCCCCAGTGGAAGTGCACATTGATGTTCTGTAGGCTAACAGAGTAAGAGGCAATAAGTCAGGCCATCCTTTGTGGTTGACGAACATCTTTTGCATGATCTTCTTGATGTTTTTGTTAGTCGCTTCAACAACACCATTCATCTTTGGACGGTATGTGACAACCTGAGAATTTGGATATTTATAAAATATTAAAATATTGAATTAAGGTTAAATAATAAACCTAGACAGAAAATAAGTAAATGGATTTGAGATTTCCGAGAAGGAATTTTGTGAATTTAAAATTTCTGTGGTCAGGATTAAGTATGTTAGTGTATATGTTCTGTGTGTATGGTCATATACATGTACAGTATGTGGTTAAGGGTCACGGGTTGACCAGATAACCTATATCGGTGGCAACCCCTAATATTATATTAAGAACGTCAACGTTCAATTATAAAATTCTTACGATTTATAAGAAACCCTACAACCAGTTCTGGAAACCCTAATTTCAGTTCCGGGAATTCGAAATCCTAATTCGGAAGTTTAAAACCCTATTTTGGGAATGCAATGTTAGTATAAGGTTTAAACGTTATTAATAATAACCTAATTAGGGATAACCCTAATTGATTTAGAAAACCCTAATTTCTGGATTAGAAACCCTAATTTATAATTAGGGAAAACCTAATTGTTAATTTAATAAGTTTAATGTTAATTAGGAAACATTAATCCTAATTTTCAAGTTATTAGTAATTAGAAAACCCTAATCTAATTAGGAAACCTAATTTCTAAATTAGAAAGAATATTTTTCTATTTAAAACCCTAATTCTTGGGTTATAAACCCTAATGTACAATTATGACCCAAATTGCTAAATTAGTAATTTTAATTAGGAAATAATAATCCTAATTAGCAAGCTAGGATTACGATTAGAAAATTTTAATATAATTATAGCATCCTAATTATAATTTAGAAATATTAATTTTCTATTTTGAAAACCTAATTTGGAAATTTTAAATTTGATTTTTAAAAACCTAAGGGTTAAACCCTAAGGGTTGGATCAATTGACAACTTTGGAATTAAAAATAGAAATTTACAATTTTTCCCTTTTTGCAATTCTTTAATTAGGAAGTGTGTAAATCTAGCCAAGATGAGAGTTTGTGATCAACTCTAACAACTCTTTGACTTAAAATCTCAGCAACTTAGCTATTTTATCAGCCTTATGACCCCATTATATCAAAATATATAGATTATTTGGAGAGAGGATACTCAGTTTATTTGACAAACTCATCTAAGCCATTCTCTCTCTAAGATTTCGGGAATGAAGAAGAAAAGGAGTGAGAAGTTAAGACAATATTATCTCTTAGCTTAACAAGAACAGATTCATGGATCAAAAATCAAAAATCAAGCTTCAAAGTGGTATAAACCCTAATCTTAGAAATCCTTGTGATCCATGTTGTTTGATGTTTTTAGTTGTTTAATGTTATGTATAAAGGTGTCCTTTAGTGATCTGGGTTGATATATCATAGATCTATAACACTCAGATGCACGAAAATAGCATTTTTAGAAATCTGGGAAAAAGTTAAAAAAAGTGGCCTGACAGCCATATGTCAGAGGCCTTAGATCCTTCTTTGTTTTTGATTTTTGTTGTTTTATGTTATAAAAGTGTTCTATGTCATGTAGACTATGGTCTGAAACTAGAAACACGGCCAAATCATAAATAGATTGAGAGATATGAGCGGTCAAACCTCGTTGACTGTTCACGGAAATCAAATTCTGGGTAGCCCAGATTTCCAGAATTTCTGACCGCCATTTTTGAAGGCTTTGATCTTACTTCTGTTAAGTGTTTTAGCCATGTTGTTGTATTAAAGTTTTTCTCTGACATGTAGGCTTCATATGTATGCATCTAGAACCCCCAAATAATACACCGAATCAAAGATAGGATGGGTCAAAGTAGGGTTGACCGGCTGTTTTTGCAGATTTTTGGAAAACCCAGAAATCTTCATGAACGATTTTTTTGACATGGTTTGACTAGCCTGGAACTTGCATGTGATATGATGTTAGACTGAAATGATGACATATTGTTGTACCCTGACGTCAAGACTATATGATTGAACCATTATATCCTACAAACAAAGCCTGGAACTCAATGGCCAAGAAAGTAGACCCTTGAACTATTCTTCATTTCTGGGTTACCCAGAAATGAAGAACAGCTTCTGACATGATTTGTGAGAGCTAATAACTCTCTGTTCTGTTGATGTATATCCTTGAAACTTTATTCTAGTTGTAGTATTACACTAATACTACAACATTAGCACCATAACCAACACAGATAACAACAAAATCTAAGTTTTAATGGTGGTCAAAGTGTGTACCTTGTAGTCTGACATGAGTTCTGGGTTTAGACTCAAGAACACCTATAGTGACGGTTCTGTCGCTATAGGGCTCTTTATTAATTATTAATTTCCAAAAATTAATTATTTTATAAATAGATAAAAATGGTTTTTAATGGTCATGTTCATCTCAACACCTGTTCATCTTTGCACTATGGGCCAAAGATATTCATCAGTTATCATTCATCTTTGCACTATAGGCCAAAGATATTCAGTAATATCATCATTTAGGACTGAGGATGATGAAAATTATCTTAAAGAAAATGAATCCAGTGAGATAAAAGAACAAATATCAGGGATTCGTATTACAGTTTATCCAAGTTCAATAATACTCCATAATAACCAATTATGGAGCAAAATTCAAGAATAAAGATCAAAACATGGATACAATCAAAGATAGTAACCATAATAGACAACTTGAACAAAGAAAAGAAAATTTTATTTTTTCTGTGAATAGTGTCGTATTCGTGAATAGTGTCGTATACGTGAATAGTGTCGTATACGTGAATAGTAGCTCTGACACAAAAAGGTAGAAATTCAACAATAAAATCCATACTAATATTTCGGTATAATGATATTGAAAGAATAACATCATTAAGAAGAAAATAACATCCCCTACCTCAAAACAACAAAGATTCTTAAATAGAAATATCGTATAAGGTCAAGAAAACTTGCAATCGATGAATAAAGAACTCACAAAGTATCTAAATACTCACAAAATACGCTCGATAATATAGAGAAAAAGAGAGAAAACTTGTTTACGGTGTGATTTTCAATTCTAACTAAGCACCCTATTTATAGGAAAATGCTTAGAACGCCATACAGAGACTAACTTTCACACTGATGGTTTTACTCTTTCTTATTCAAGCCCACCACTTTTGAAAATAAATTCCAGCACATTTTATTTCTCACCAACCAAAAGTGGGGCCCCCCATATTTTTAATAAAAACGTTTAATTTCCGAAACTTCAATAATTCACAATAAATATTCCTTTTATCAGAAAAATTCGAATCTCATGTCCTCCCATAGGAAATTTAATTTTCTACAACTTTGTAAGTTTAAGTTTTTCCAAATTCCAAACGAAAAATGACCGAAATCCATATACGGACGATTTTCGAAACCTCTATTCCGACAAAATACTGATAAAACACCTCAGCATTTATTCCTTCATTTATAACCACAATAAATATATCCATCATTTATATCCACATAAAATAAATATTTTCTTTTCATATAAATCAATAATTAATTATTCATAAATAATATTACAGAATAACAATAATGACAACCAGGTCGTTCCCAGGAAAGAGGGGGCTTTCCGATAAGGATTTCCCCTTATTGGCGCGCAATTAGGTGATCAAACCCCTTTCCTAGACATAACTTCCTTAGACATTGCCAATAATGCTATCTAATAATATTATTCAAATAATATGAATTATTGATCTGATAATGGGAAATACTGTGCAGTGACAATCATTGAAACAACAATAATATAACATATCAACATAGCAATTATTGAATCAATAAAATAAAATATTGAAGAGTAATTATCAGAATAACTATTTAGTAAAGTTGCTTCTTACGTAAGAATCAATAATTCAAAAATATTGTACAAAACCGGTATAATACTACTTAAACCACGCCATTATTCAGATTTTAACCACCGGGTATTCCAACAATGTTAACGGTAACAACTACGCCGTAATTTATAAAAACACAAATTTGTCGTTTTCTTCATCAGACCGTTTTTTCGTTATGGGGCCCACAAATGGTTGCGCCGTCGTACGAATATTCCCCGACAACAAGAATATTACACGACTAAACGAATATTCCCTGACAACAGTGAATATTTTTATAAGCACTTGCTAATTTTGCAAAATTTACACATTTCACCCATAACCAAATCATTATATCAAATTAACACCTTATTATTCATAATAATTAGAGGAAATTCGATTTTAGTGATTAAAAAGTTGGGGTTTTACATTTTAAGTTATAAAATATAACTTTTGATATTTTTCATGAAAATATTAATATTTTAATATTAATAGCAATTACTGGGATAAGGAATTTAACGAAGTTTAAAAATCATATAAATGTGATTTTAAGGTATTAAAAATACTTTGATATATTTTAAATATATTATAATATTATGTTATGATTTTCATTAATATTTAGTATTAAATAAATATTAATGATAAATGAATTATGTGGTATTTAATTCATATAAATACAATATTAATGATTGAAAATTCATGATAAATGATAATAATTATCTGAAAATTATTACGAGCTTACGAAAAATATTTTGACTATTAATAAATTATCTTAGACAATGGTTAAGTGTTTAGACAGAGTTTAATTGAATTTAAACTCGATATTTATCTGACTAGACCGTCGGGATGTCAGAATTGTACCGAACTTGACTCCAACTGTAAAAGTTTGACTTGAGGTTAAGTCTTATGGGAATTATAGACGGATAGGATTATGTGATAATGTGTTTAAGTTAATTTAAATATTGTGATAATATTATTCTAACTTATAGATCGATATTATTTATATATTAGGTTCAGACAAAGCTTATTAAATTGCATAGCGGTAATCAACGATGCATGCAAGTCTGTCTTAACTCGACCTCGAGTTGTATTATTCAATTATACTTGTGGTTAATCATTTTTGATTGCCATGTCTAAGAATTATTAAATCGTTCTCTGTGCATATTGCATGTGTTCATTAGGTATGAAAGGCTGATCACCTTCATTACCATTCAGTACAGATATATTTGTTCATGTTAAATGTTTGTTCAGTCATAAAATTTGTTCATGCTAATTCACAACTATATTATTGAATTATAGCCAGCTTATTATTCAAATTATTTCTATCATGATATATCATTAAATAAACTTATACTTGCTGGGCAAATTCATTGCTCACCCTTGCTATATCATGATAAACATTGCAGATTAAGACGAATACGTCGGATATAAGGAAAGGTCCAAGATAGTTCCATCTTTAGTATACGTGTGCAGTTAGATTTGTATAAGTATTATATATTAATTTTTTTGTGAGTCAAATAAGTTATAATTTGTGTATTAAGTGAGTTATTCGACCTTGGGGAAAAATGTGTAAAGTTTATTGTATAAACAATTTATGTTTATATCTTCCGCAATAGTTATAGAATAATTGTACCAGATCCGTGGTGATTTAGGACCCGGATTTGGGGCTGCCAAAGTTTGTATCAAAGCTGTAGGTTATGAACCTTAGGTAGGAATACCTGAGACTAATAACCGCAATGATAAGGATAAGTACTAAATCAAATAGAGTTAGTTGGTAGGTAAGATTCAAAGGTGAATCTCAACGAGTTATAAAGATACGGAGTTCCCTAACTCTGATAAAAATGTTGAACAGTAGTGGTGAATAGATAGAGTCTAAAAGACTAAAAGTGCAGTGATAGGATATCGTAAAACATAACGATCATAGTATAGAAATGAATCATAATATATACGATGGGATCACCCCGTGATCGGATAAGGTTATAGTATGGAGAAGGATTAAGCGAATGATTAAACAGTTTACAGCAAGATTGTTGTGTGTCTATGAATGAGTACGAATTCAGAAAAGGATTATGAATACGGATTAAATGAAATTCGTATTGAGAATGTAGTTAAGATTAGGTGGGGATTTCAATTGAGGACTCATGTCAGCAGCTAAGTTGTATGATTCTTCGTATAGTAGTTGAATTGTACTTGGTGTAACAACCAATTAGTTTCTGGCACTGATAATCATTGAAATGTTTGTGTCGCGCTATTTGCTATATATGTGTTAAGAGGGTGATTCCTTTCTCATGTGTAAAACAGATAGATAGGTTATAGGTAGAGAATATCATGTTAAGTACGAGTTCTTAAAACTCCTACTTATGATACGTTCGTGACTCATGGTTATATGAACCGTTTATGAACCCCTCAGCGAATGGACACCAAAGGTCTGACTAGGACAAGTTCTTAAACTCATATGATTGTGGAAAGTTCCTGAACTCATGAGTGTGGTTTGACGAACTGGGTAGAACTATGTGTAAACAGAATATTGAGGATTATAGGAACAGATAGATTTCTAAGCAATTGATCATTAGTGGAGACATAAGTTTTCCAAATCTTCTAGCTACGCTAGACTCACAATTTTTTTTTCATCAAGTTAAATACGCATTATGTGTTTTTGAAAAATAAAATTTTATTCTCCACTCCGGGTGACCATTGTGTTAGAGTGGACTTCGGGCCACCGACACAATCGTTACTTGTTGAGGTAATAAAACTAATTTGAAATGAATTTTTGAACGGTTTAAAGAATAGTCTATGCTACTTATTTTAGCTAGACGATAATGATTTAAAATATCAAAATATTTTTATTTATCACTTATGTATCATGTAACCTGGTGCAGAGATGATAAAAAGTTGATGGAGTTGTAATGCAGAAATACTTAGTGTTGAATTTGATCTAAAATCGTTGTTCCACTATTGTATGATGTGTTATGACAAAGTCACTAGATGACGGCATCCTCAAAGCGAAGGTCATAATACAAAGATTTACATCATGTCGTCATTTTCAAACTATTTTAAAATTTTAATTTGCCAACGTCGTTTGGCTACACACATTCGTAATTCGATTGAAGTTGATTATTGATATGAGTCTAAGCTATTTGATTCGGCTAGACCAACGTTTATGAAAATTCTAAGCGTTCTTTGAAATTTTTCCCGAACCAAATTATTTTGGTGCGGAATCCAATAAGACTGAGGTACAATTTTTGTGCCTATGGCAGAGACGAGAAATAGATTCGACCAGCAGTACTTAATAAGTACAGGGCATATCAGGCTAATTACCCACTATGTCCGTAAGTTATGACGATTTGCGGATGAACTTCAATGAAACCTTTGCGAAAACGACAGACAATAGTCTGTGTAACTCCTCAACGCAATTTCAAAATTTTAACTCTTGTACGGAATGTATTGGGTAGCATGTGATGATGAGAAGGAATGGTGAATGGTGTAAGGTGTAAGATAAATTTCGTGGATGAAATTTTTAGAAGAAGGGGTGAATGTGACAACACGAGAATTTGGATATTTATAAAATATAAAAATATTGAATTAAGGTTAAATAATAAACCTAGACAGAAAATAAATGAATGGATTTGAGATTTCCGAGAAGGAATTTTGTGAATTTAAAATTTTTATGGTAAATTATTCAGGATTAAGTATATAAGTGTATATGTTCTGTGTGTATGGTCATATACGTGTACAATATGTGGTTAAGGGTAACTGGTTGACCAGGTAACCTATATCGGTGGCCAACCCTAATATTATATTAAGAACGTCAACGTTAAGTTAGAAATTTCTTACGATTTATAAGAAAACTGGTTCTGGAAACCCTAATTTCAGTTCCAGGAATTCAAAACCCTAATTCGGAAGTTGAAAACCGTATTTTGGGAATGCAATGTTAGTATAAGATTTAAACGTTATTAATAATAACCTAATTAGGGATAACCTTAATTGATTTTGAAAACCCTAATTTCTGGATTAGAAACCCTAATTTATAATTAGGGAAAACCTAATTATTAATTTAATAATTTTAATGTTAATTTGGAAACATTAATCCTAATTTTCAAGTTATTAGTAATTAGAAAACCCTAATCTAATTAGGAAACCTAATTTCTAAATTAGAAAGAATATTTTTTATTTAAAACCCTAATTCTTGGGTTATAAACCCTAATGTACAATTATGACCCAAATTGCTAAATTAGCAATTTTAATTAGGAAATAATAATCCTAATTAGCAAGCTTGGATTATGAATAAGAAATTTTAATATAATTATATAATCCTAATTATAATTTAGAAATATTAATTTTCTATTTTGAAAACCTAATTTGGAAATCTTAAATTTGATTTTTGAAAACCTTAGGTTAAACCCTAAGGGTTGGATCAAATGACAACTTAGGAATTAAAAATGGAAATTTAATGACAATTTTGCCCTTTTTGCAATTATTTAATTACGAAGTGTGTGTAGATCTAGCCAAGATGAGAGTTGGTGATCAACTCTAACAACTCCTTGACTTAAAATCTCAGCAACTTAGCTATTTTATCAGCCTTATGACTCCATTATATCAAAATATATAGAATATAGAGAGAGAGAGGATACTCACTTTATTTTACAAACTCATCCAAGCCATTCTCTCTCTAAGATTTCGGGAATGAGAAAGAAAAGGAGTGAGAAGTTAAGACAATATCATTTCTTAGCTTAACAAAAACAGATTCATGGATCAGAAATCAAAAATCAAGCTTCAAAGTGGTATAAACCCTAATATTAGAAATCCATGTGATCCATGTTGTTTGATGTTGTTAGTTGTTTAATGTTATGTATAAAGGTGTCTTTTAGTGATCTGAGTTGATAGATCATATATCTATAACACTTAGATGCACAAAAATAGCATTTTTAGAAATATGGAAAAAAGTTGAAAAAGTGGCCTGACAGCCATAAGTCGGAGGCCTTAGATCCTTCTCTATTTTTGATTTTTGTTGTTTTATGTTATAAATGTGTTTTATGTCATGTAGACTATGGTCTGAAACTAGAAACATGGCCAGATCATAAATAGATTGAGAGATATGATCGGTCAAACCTCGTTGACCGTTCACGGAAATCAAATTCCGGGTACCACAGATTTCCAGAATTTCTAACAGCCATTTTTGAAGGCTTTGATCTTACTTCTGTTAAGTGTTTTAGCCATGTTGTTGTATTAAAGTTGTTCTCCAACATGTAGGCTTCATATGTATGCATCTAGAACCCCCAGATAATACGCTAAATTAAAGATAGGATGGGTCAAAGTACGGTTGACCGGCTGTTTTTGCAGATTTCTGGAAAACCCTGAAATCTTCATGAGCGATTTTTCTGACATGGTTTGACTAGCCTGGATCTTGCATGTGTTATGATGTTAGACTGAAATGATGACATGTTGTTGTACCCTGTCGTCAAGACTATAGCATTGAACCATTATATCCTACAAACAAAGCCTGGAACTCAATGATCAATGGTCAAGAAAGTAGACCCTTGAACTGTTCTTCATTTTTGGGTAACCCAAAAATGAAGAACAGCTTCTGACATGATTTGTGAGAGCTAATAACTCTCTGTTCTGTTGATGTATGGCCTTGAAACTTGATTCTAGTTGTAGTATTACGTTAATACTACAACATTAGCACTATAACCAGCACAGATAACAACAAAATCTAAGTTTTAATGGTGGTCAAAGTGTGTACCTTGTAGTTTGACATGAGTTCTGGGTTTAGGCTCAAGAACATCTATAGCGACGATTCTGTCGATATAGGACCCTTTATTAATTATTAATTTTTTAAAATTAATTATTTTAATTAATAAATAGATAAAAATGGTTTTTAATTATTAAAAATACAAAATAAATTCCTAAATTTTTTTAAGGTCCTAAAATTAGTTTTTAATTATTTTGAGTATATTTCATAAATATTTAATATTTTTGAAATATAAATGGTATTTAATTTATTTAATTATAATATTAAATAACTTATTTAAAAATGATTTTAATACATGAAAAATTATTAAAATTATATTATAGTATAAGAAAATATTTTAAGTTCTTTTTAATGACTTTTAATATTTTGGGATAAATTTCATTAATTAATCAATAGTAATGATAATTAATTAATTTAATAAATATATTAAATAAATTATGGAAAAATAGAATTAATGTTTTATAAATCATATAAAATGATTTAAGTGTTATAAAAATATTTGAAGTTATAAAATATAACTTTTGATATTTTGTCATGAAAATATTAATATTTTAATATTAATAACAATTAATGGATAATGAATTTAATTGTTTAAAAATCATATAAATGTGATTTTAAGGTATTAAAATACTTTGATATATTATAAATATATTATAATATTATGTTATGATTTTTATTAATATTTAGTATTAAATAAATATTAATGATAAAAGAATTATGTGGTATTTAATTCATATAAATACGATATTAATGATTGAAAAATCATGATAAATGATAATAATTATTTGAAAATTATTACGAGCTTACGAAAAATATTTTGACTGCTAATAAATTATCTTAGACAATGGTTAAGTATTTAGACAGAGTTTAATTGAACTTAAACTCGATATTTATCCGATTAGACCGTCGGGATGTCAGAATTATACCGAACATGACTCAGACTGTAAAAGTTTAACTTGAGGTTAAGTTTTATGTGAGTTATAGACGGATAGGATTATGTGATAATGTGTTTAGATTATTTGAAATATTGTGATGATATTATTCTAACTTATAGATCGATATTATTTATATATTATGTTCAGACAAAGCTTATTAAATTGCATAGCGATAATCAACGGTGCAGGCAAGTCATTCTTAACTCAACCTCAAGTTGTATTATTCAATTATACTTGTGGTTAATCATTTCTGATTGCCATGTCTAAGAATTATTAAATCGCACTATGTGTGTATTGCATGTGTTCATTAGTTATGAAAGGTTTATCACGTTCATTACCATTCGGTACAGATATATTTATTCATGTTAAATGCTTGTTTAGTCATAAAATTTGTTCATGCTAATTCACAACTATATTGTTGAATTATAGCTAGCTTATTATTCAAATTATTTCTATCATGATATATCCTTAAATAAACTTATTCTTGCTGGGCAAATTCATTGCTCACCCTTGTTATATCATGATAAACACACTGCAAATTAAGACGAATACGTCGGATACAAGAAAAGGTCAAAGACAGTTCTAGCTTTAGTATACGTGTGCAGTTAGATTTATATCAGTATTCTATATTAATGTTATTATAAGTCAACTAACTTTATGATTTGTGTATTAAGTGAAGGTTATTCGACCATGGGGAAAAATGTGTAAAGTTTATTGTATAAACAATTTATGTTTATATCTTCCGCAATAGTTATAGAATGATTGTACCAGATCCGTGGTGATTTAGGACCCAGATTTAGGGCTGCCACAGGGTAGATGACGGAGTTGAGATGTTTGATGTGGAATTTACTGCACAACTCCTCCATCATTTTGTTGTTGAGGTTCTTAGAATTGTTTGACACAATGACCTCTGGTTGTCCATATCGACAAATGACATTGTTTCTGATGAAAGCAATGATGACTTCTTTGGCAAACCTAGGGAAGGAGGCTGCTTCTACCCACTTGGTGAAGTAGTCGATCATGGTGAAGATAAATCGATGCCCATTACTGGCTTTGGGATCAATGGGCCCGATCACGTCCATTCCCCACATTGAGAAGGGTCAGGGTGAACTCATATTGTGGAGCTCCCGCGGAGGGGCATGGATAGCATTCTCATGAATTTGGCATTGATAACATCTCTTGACATGATCATCACAGTCAACTTTAAGAGAGAGCCAGTAATGCCATGTTCTGAGAATTTTCTTTACAAGTAGAGGGCCGCTCATTTGTGGGCCACATACTCCACCATGGATCTCATCCATGAGCCTCTAATCTTAGTCCTTGTCTACACATCTGAGGAGACCTAATCTTGTATCTTTTTTATAGAGTGCATCTCCGTTCAGGTAGAATTTCATAGCCAGTCGATGAATCCGCCTTCTTGCAGTCAGGCTCGCCTCAGCGGGTGTAGATCCATCTTGTAAGTACTCCTTGATATACTGATACCAAGGGTCCTTGATGGAAGGTAACTCATCCGATACTTTTCTAATGTAATTCCCATAGGCTGGAGCCTTTTATTGGGTAAATGTGAGGGTTGGCATATCTTCCTTGTCATGTATATTGATCAAGGAGGCCAAGGTTGCTAGCGTATCCGCAAAATCATTCCAATTCTGAGGAATGTGGAGGAAGGATATTTCTTCAAACTCAGAAGCCATCTGCAGAACCTGTCGATGGTAAGGCAGTAAGTGTAGACCTTTGGTGTGATAGATTCTTGTTGTTTGTCTGATTACCGACTCAGAATCTCCAAATAAAGTTAACCGTCTAATACCCATTGATTGGGCAAGTTTTAGCCCCATAATACAGCCTTCATACTCAGCTATGTTGTTGGTGTTGGCAAACTTCAATTTACCGGCGACGGGATGCAGCTCCCCCGTAATGGATACTAGAACTTCTCCAGCCCCAGAACCTTACATGTTTATAGCTCCATTAAAATACATCTTCCATGTTTGGCGTGCATCGTACTGATGGTGTTGTTGAATTGCCATTACCCCTTCATCGGGGAAGTATGTTTCTAAGGGTTTGAAGTCCCCTAAAGGTGCGGCTTCCAGTTGATCCGCAATTCCTTGACCTGTAATGGGCTTCTGCGTCACGTAAACACTGTCAAATTATTGTAGGATCAACTGCCATCTGGACAGTCGGCAGTTCAGCATGGGTTTACTGAACACGTACTTGAGAGGATCCACGCGGGATATGAGATGGGTTGTGTGACCATGGAGGTAATGATGTAACCTCATGGAAGCCCATGCTAAAGCACAACAAGCCTTCTCAATCATAGTGTACTTATGTTCACTGTTACTGAATCTTTTGCTGAGGTAATAGATAGCTCGCTCTTGGCATCTATCTTCTTTCTATCCCAGCATGCCGCCCATGGCATTGTCACTTATGGACAGGTATATGAACATGGGAACATCATCCCTAGGTGGTACCAAAATAGGAGCTTTGACTAGCTGCTCTTTGATTGCTAGGGAGGCCTTCTGGCACTCATCATTCCATTTCATAGAGGAGTTATTCCTTAATAACTTGAAGATAGGCTCACAGGTTGTTTTGAGTTGAGAAATGAACCTACTAATGAAGTTGATTCTTCCCAAAAATCCCTGTATTTCCTTCTCTGTCTGAGGAATGGGCATTTCTGTAATGGCACGGATTTTGGTGGGATCCACCAATCCCTTATGGTGACTAGAATCCTAAAGAACTTGCTCGATTTAACGCCAAAGGCGCACTTGGCTGGATTCCACTTCAAGTTGTACTTACGCAACATGTTAAAGAGCTTTTTGAGATGGTCTAAGTGGTATTCCTCTTTCGGGGATTTGAAGATAATGTCATCCACGTATATCTCTATCTCCTTGTGTATTAAATCATGGAAAAGAGCCATCATGGCTCGCTGGTAGGTAGCTCCGACATTGATGAGGCCGAATGACAACAGTCTATAGAAAAAGGTTCCCTAGGGCGTGATGAAGGCAGATTTCTCACGATCCTCTTCAGCAACCATGATTTGATGGTACCCCGCAAAGAAATCAGTAAAGGAGTACATGTTGTATTGAGCAGTATTGTCAATGAGAATGTGGATAAAGGCACGAGAAAGCTATCTTTAAGGCAAGCTTTATTCAGATCCCGGTAATCCACGCAAACTTGCACCTTTCCTCCTAGTTTAGGCACGGGGACTATGTTGGATAGCCACTCAAGGTATGTAGACACCATGATGATGCCTGCTTGAAATTGTTTCACAATTTCTTCTTTAACCTTTAAACTCCACTCAGGTTTAAATCGCCTAAGCTTCTTCCTGACTGGCTTGAATCCCTCTTTGATGGGGTGGCGATGAATGACAATGTTAGTGGACAAACCCACCATGTCTTCATGAGACCATGCAAACACATCCTGGAATTGGGTTAATAGTGTAACCATGTCATTCCTTTTGTTTGGAGTGAGGTCTGAACCAATCTGGATTAGCTTAGGGCTTTCTAAGGTTCCGAGATTGAAAGAATTGGTTTGATCAAGGTTGGGTTTAGGTTTGTCTTCGACCCATTCTTTGATCTTCGGAGGAATCTCAATGTCCTCTTGTATTTCCATCAAGGCTGAGTCCAATTTTCATCAAAGTTATAATCCTTGTGGAGAAAAGGCACATTATCAGCAAATATAGGCACATCTAAATTCAGAGTCCTGAAACAAAATATGCTTTCACTTAATATATATGAAACTATTCAATCGTACAAAGTGTTAACATGTACTGACAAAACAACTGCTAATATTGTACATAAAAGGAAGCAGTTATGATTATCTACAAGGCAGAAGGAGTTTCTACCCGTTTTACCCTTGTCGACCAATGAGAGGAGTGTTGCTCTAATTGTTAAGGGTGAAGTCCTGATGGACTGCAGTGATGGAGGGGCTATCATCGTCCTCCTTCTCCCAAATGATGACCATTATGTCTGGGAAATCATCGTCTGGGGTGTATATGTTTGTATGTTCATCATGGATAATGATGCGTACGTTTGACATCATTCTGATGATGTCTTGTTTACGTCTCTGTTCCTCTTCTTCCACTTCGGGATTTGGAACCAAGAGTTCTTTCTCCTTTACCGGTATCGGTTTAGGAAATAACATGGCCATTACATGGGCAGGCACCTTTACCGGAGACTGTACAGGCTCAGGAACTTTAGGTAGAGATAATCATCGTGTGGTTAAAGCTGAAGGAATCTATTTTTACTAATGAGGATTCCTGCGACTGGAACTAGCAGTATAGCCTAGTCCGGTTGTCCCTGTTTAACTGGACACTTAAATTGGGCGCTTAATGCCCTGATTGTCTTTGCCCAACCCTTGTCCAGGTTGATAACCCAATAACATCATTTCTTTAGTGACCGACATTACTTCGGCAGAAATTTGGGGTATGAGAGGTGGCGCCCCAACAGGATGGTAGTGAGTCTTGCTCACCTCCAGGGCATGAAAACTGACCGGTTGAACTTCTGAATTGAAGCTGATGAGTGGTATGTCACCTTGTACAGGAAATTCTGGCTCAGCATCGACAGTAACTAGGCTATTGTTGATAATGTATTTAAGTTGCTGATGAAGGGTGGAGGGGACTGCTCCGGCCATATGAATCCATGGTCTTCCCAAAATTAGGTTGTATCATGTATCTATTTTGAGCACATAGAAAGATATGCTGAATATATGTGGACCAATCTCCACTGGCAGTTCAATCTCTCTGACAGAGTTTTGTAGAGATCCGTCAAAAGCTTTAATAACCGGTGGTAAAAGTACAGTAATACGCGTGGTTGCATAGTAGCACACGGTATTAATTATTGATGCTTACGTAAAAAGCCACTCAGTTTACTCAATTATTGCTACAGTAATTGTTGCATAGTATCTCACGTTATTTGATTCAATTATTGTCACAAAGATTATCATCATTTAATATTTTATATTATTAAATCAATAATTGAGATAACAATGTTATTCATATTATTATTTGCAATATTGACAATGTCTAGAAAGTTCTATCGAGGAGAGGTATGGTCACCTAATCGGAAAGCCCCCTCTTTCCTGGGAATGATCTGGTTGTTAAATATTGTGAGTTATAATATTAATGATGAATAATTGTTGAAGTATTAAGAATGTGTTTATTGAAGATAAGTGAATTACAAAAGTTAGAGGGAAATAATGCAAACTTGGAAAACTTTAGGGGTAATAAAATGTAATAAGTTAAATCAATCTGGACCATTGGTGGTGGTTTTAATAGTAAATTAATCTGGACCATTGGTGGTGGTTTTAATAGTAAATCAATCTGGACCGTCGATGGTGATTTTAATAGTAAATCAATCTGGACCGTCGGTGGTGGTTTTAAGTGTAACGCCCCAGAAAATTGAACCATTTATAAATACGTTTAAAATGAATAAAATAATATTATTTGTTATTATTATGTGTTGATAAGATGTATGTTGTTCTATAACCTAATAACGTCGGAATATCGTAGTATTTGAATCACGTGAGAGAATTTAAGTGTTTGAATTTCCAAGACGAAAATAAAAGTTTTTCGAGAAAGTTTACGAAAAACACTATTCATCATTTATCGCTCGGGAATTATTTTTGAACTTCCGAGAAATACATAACGTTATAATATCGAGGTGAGATGGATTATGTAATAATAATCTAAGTATGGAAAATGCAATATTTCGCATGCGGACTTAAATTGAGAGCGTTGGGAAATTAATGTCTAAGTAATGAACTTGTGTAATCTTGTAGGATGTGCAAGTTCATTAAGAATTAAGGGACAAGCCCAAGTTGTAGCAATGTTTAGCCCAAGTGTGGATTAATGGGAAGCCCAAACCAAATTAAAGCAAGCCCAAAGGATAAGCTAATCAAACTAAACCTAAGCCCAAATGGTGATCCAATGGGTAAAGTAGGATCCATGGGGCAACCCATGGGTGAAGTAGTGGGAAAGAACTTGGTGTGATGGGCAAGAATTAAGAGTGATGAGCAAGATTACTTAGGCTTTAAGACATGAATAGTAAGGAGGTTAACTAAGGAGGTGGGATGTCTTAATGACCTTAATACCCTAACCTTAACCCCTCTATAAATAGCAAGCTTGGATTTGTCATTTACTTTTTCAAATTTCATCCAACAAACTCTCCTTACAAACAACTTATTCGTTAGAGCTAATAAGCACTTTGAAGCTTAAACCTTCCATTGTTAGATTTCCAAAGAAAGAGAAGTTAGTCTTCAAAAATAATTGATCTTGTCTCTTCTATCTTTATCATAGTAGGGTGATAAGAGAAGTGTAATCTAATAAACTTATATGCTAAAAACATATGAGAAGTGGATAAGAAATGGACTTAAGCCGAATAAGTTATGAATAAGTAACTTAAACTTAAACAAGTTATGAACTTATGGAATACACATGTGAATTTGTCATATGATAACTTAAGAAGTTTGTATGAATAATAATAGGTAAGCATGTAACTTAAATGACTTAATTAAGAGTAAGTGATAAGTAGGTTTTATACCTACTTATCTGGAATCTATTACATGAATTAGTTGCTTAAACCTATGTTTCTTAGTTACTTTTCATACATTTTATGTTATTTTGTGGGCTATGACATAACATTGGCATGAAGAAGCAAGGGAAAGCAATTCGGACATCTTTTGGACAAAAATACGTAAGCAAATGCAAGAAGGGAATATTGAAGGACTTTTAACACCAAGTTGAATGCATGTTCTTGGCTTGGAACTTGGAATGTATTGTAGATCTACTTCTTAGCTTTTCGGAACATCTTGAATCGTCCCAATCGGGGTTTAGATGCGAGAGTTATGGCCTTTTTATCAACAAAGATCAAAGTTAAGAGTTGTCATGCTTGCCATTTACATAGATTCTACTTTGAGCTCGCTTTCGATCTTGATCCGATCTGATTCTGTCAATTCATAAAGCATGAAAGTTGTAGATCTCGTTGATATCTTCGATTTGATAGGTTGCAGGCCCCGTAACTCCTAGCGGATCAAAAGTTATGCCTATTTTACCAAAGGACGTCGCAGCAGAAAACAGCGTAGCGCGGACCGCACTATAAATGAACTACACATAGCGCGGGGCGCACTACTACATCAGCATCTATTGTTCTCCCAGCGCGGGCCACACCTAAAATGGCATAGGATAGCGGTAGCAGGCTTAAAGCGTGAGAAAGCAAATTGATTTGGATTATTTGATGTCCAATTTGAGCTAGAATAGGATTCTTAGTTGCCTAACTTGCTTGGGTGTCCATTAGAACTATAAATACATGATGAGAGACATAAAAGAGAGAGATAAAGGCTAGTTTTGGACGATTTCATTAGATTAGATTTGAGTAGATTAGATCAAAACTCTAGTTCTTATTAGATTTGGGGATTGAAGCAACTTGGAGACCATTGAAGATCAAGAGCAGGAGCTTGAGAAAGATGGAGATTTGCTGACAAAAGATTTATTCTTTACTCTACTCTTATCTTTGTCGTTTAATGTGTATTCAATTGTGGATTCTTAGTTTTAATTCAATAATCATGAACTAATTCTTTGTTTGAGATTACAACGGATCTTATTGTGTAGTTTATTTTAATATTCTTCGCTATCAATTATTATGTTCTATTGTGAGGATTGTCTATTGTGATTTGGACTTAATTGCTTAATTGCCTAGCTAACAATTACCGTGATAATCTATATGAACTCGAAAGATGAAGTATTGATTTAGATCTTATCATGATAGCATGTGTTTATGATTTCTACATAGATAGAATTCATGATTCGTATTTAGGATAGAGATATGCCTTTACGCCATATGTAATCTTATAGAGAACTTGTGCTTTAAATCCTTTTTAATTGTAATTCATATAGAGATATAGTGGATTAGTTAATTAGGGTGTCTTGCTTAATTCTATCATCTGTGGATTTAAGTGAGTATGTGTATTATTCATTGAGATGTGGTTTTATCTGCTTCAGTGTTCTTGATTAACAATTCAGGATATAGAATAATTGATGAGAAGTGTGTTAACTTAAATGAAGCAATAAGTGAAGTTGTGATCTTAAATCTCCGTAATGTTAATTTAACTAGTGGTAGTTAGAATTAGTTTATTTATTTAAATTGAAATTCATTCATTTAAATAAGATTGAGTTGGTTACGGGTTAGTACTTGGTGATTTTTATTAAACAATTCCTCAAGGGAACGATACTCTACTTTCACTTTATTACTTGTTGACCACGTATACTTGCGTGTTGTGCGTAATTAGATTTTACTCAACAAGTTTTTGGCGCCGTTGCCGGGGAATTAGTTAATATATTTTTGCCAATATTAATTTCAATCAAATTAGTCTTAATTTAAACTTTTTTTTTTATTTTATTTAATTCTCTTCCTATTTTTCTTTCTTTTCAGGTACCATGGCGGAATTTAATTATCAATGGTCGTATACGAGAATGACTCAGCCAAGGGGAGTGGGGATTGATGGTCTCAATGCTTTTGCGTTATCAGCGCAACTAGAGACACTTTCGAGGAGGTTGGACGTTATTGTAGCCCAACGTAATCGAAGGATAACAGTTAATTGCAATTATTGTGCTGGTAATCATCCGAGTCATCAATGCACCAATAGTTTTGGGTCGGGACACCACGGTGGTGAATACCTCAACGATTATACATATGCTAATTATCATCAAGTTTGGGGGTATCACCCGGATTCGTCATGGAGCGATACTTATGAAGACCAATACTACGTTCCAAATCCATCACACACACCAGAATTTTCATGTCAACCTCCATTGCCACAAGAAGAAAAGCCAAATCTGAGGGATGTAATATTGAAGGGCATAGCAAACCTAGAGGAGATGAGTATTAGCCAAGAGCTGTCAACCCAAAATTTTAATAATTGGATGGAACAACTAGTCACTACCTCAACCAATGGTCCTCAATACATGGCTTAGACCTAAAATAGAAAATTCAAGGTCGGGGAATTATTGTCCAAGTTTATAGCGAGATGAGGAGAAGATGAGTAATCAAGCGAAGCCAAATCAAAATCTTACGGATCAGACAGAGCAAATGACCAAAGCCGTAAGCAACCTTCCTCCAAACACTTGGCCTGATGACATGGATGACGAAATTGACGGAGAACCCGAACCAAATCTGCGACTAGATTAGCCACAAGATATCGAAAGTGTTGAGACAATTGGGGATAATGAAATAGAGGTCGACGAAGATCTAAATGGGTCTCCACCAACGATCAAAGAGTCAGTCAGATTTGTAAAATCATGCCCACTTGTAGTCATGTCCTCGGCGAAGCTCTTGATGACTTAAGAGCGAGTACAATTTTGAATCCATGGTGGGACGAGAAAAAAAAGATAGACGAAGAGCCCATTGTGTGTGACAAGCTTCCATGCCCCAAAATGATCATATACACAATGGAGAAAACACCTAGCTGTGGGACGTTCTTGATTAAGAGCATACCAAATCAGAGCATGCTGCGTGACTTTGATGCATTGGCCATCACAAATGGGAACCTACCAAAATCTATATTATTTCCGATGGATGGAGGATTCCTCAACTTTCGAAGAGGAATTGGATAGCGTTGACAAGAAAAAGTCTGGCTGAAGGACTATATATCAAGCGCTTTTGGGAGGCAACCCAAGTTTAATTTTTATGTATAGTTTTTATTAGGTTTTATATTATTAGTTAATAAATTTGCATGTCTTAGGATCTAACAAGCTTGTTTCTATCATATTCACAGGTTAGTTAAGTCCAACTCAAGTGTGGTTTCCGATCTATTCCAATGTGTCTAGCCTATTCTTCAAACTTAGCAGACAAGGATGAAAAATGTTTAATTTTCAGGGAAGTCCTGTCTTTTAATTTTTATATCTTAGCCATTGAGGACAATGTCTAGTTTAAGTTTGGGGGCATTTTAGTCTCGTAATGCATATAGTTAGTTATTTGCATTGTAGTTCGTATAGTTACATTTAGTTTTTGCATTCTTGAAAAAAAAAATTGAAAAATCAAAAAATTAGTAGTTAGTTTACTATGTTTATATAGCATTTAGTACATCTTGCATGAGTCCAGCTATTTGATATTTACAGTTTGTTTTGGCCAATGATGAGATTGGAATTGGGTAGACAAGTATAGCACTGATTATTAGATTGTTGATGTGATTTCTTATTATGAATTGAGTCTTAATCTGTTTGAAACTAGTATAATAAGGATAACACATTAAAAATAACTTGTTGATTGATTGAGTGTAAATTGATACATAATCGGACTCTAAAGGATAATGCTAGTTTAAATGAATGAATGAATGACAAGAACAAGTAGTGATGGCTAAAGTTACACAAGAACCTAAGTTTGGGGGAATATTTGGGGTATATAAGCTAAAAAAACAAAAAAAGAAAAAAAAAGAAAAAAAAAGATATTGAGTTGAATAAATTGAGTCCTGTGGTGGGTCGAGAAGAAGCATGAAATGCACTCCCCATAAACACAGGCGTGAGATGGAGCGTAAAACGCACTCACAATACATCATTAAATTTTTTTTGAATAAAACGGGAAATAATAGCAAAAAGCCCCCGTAGATGAAAAATAAAGCGTAAGTATCCCATGCTGACCCTCGATATTCATAATTGTTTAATTTTAGTTGGATCTAGCTTGTTTTTGGATTACTTGAGTTGACATTGTATGATGCCTTCGAAAAGACTTATTATGTGTTAAATTTGATGATTGATTGAGAAGTTAATGATTTGTTTTGATATGATGTATTATCATGTTTACTTGATTTTTCTAAGGCCGGTTGAATAGACTTGTTTATGTCATTACTGCTGCATTCGTAGGCATGTTGATTAGTTGCATTGCATAGTATTGTTGTTTTGTGTTTTTGCTTGAGGACAAACAAATGTTTAAATTTGGGGGTATTTGATAAGTAGGTTTTATACCTACTTATTCGGTATCTATTACTTGAATTAGTTTCTTAAACCTATGTTTCTTAGTTACTTTTCATACATTTTATGTTATTTTGTAGGATATGACATAACATTGGCATGAAGAAACAAGGGAAAGCAATTCGGACATCTTTTGGACAAAAATACGTAAGCAAATGCAAGAAGGGAATATTGAAGGACTTTTAACACCACGTTGGATGCATGTTATTGGCTTGGAACTTAGAATGTATTGACATCTACTTCTTAGTTTTTTGGAACATCTTGAATCATCCCAATTGGGGTTCGGATGCGAGAGTTAATGCCTTTTTATCAACAAAGATCAAAGTTAAGAGTTGTCATGCTTGCCATTTACATAACATCTACTTCGAGATCAATTTCGGTCTTGATACGATCCGATTCTGTCAATTTTCAAAGCATGAAAGTTGTAGATCTCGTCGATATCTTCGATTTGATAGGTGACAGGCCCCGTAACTCCTAGCAGATCAAACGTTGTGCATGTTTTACCAAAGGACATCGCATCAGAAAATAGCGTAGCGCGGACCGCGCTATAAATGAACTACGCATAGTGCGAGGCGCGCTACTATGCCAGCATCTACTGTTGTCCCAGTGCGGGCCGTGCCCAAAATGGCATAGGGACAGCGCGGGGCGCGCTAAGCGGCGGAGAAACAGCTGATTTGGGTTATTTGATATCCAATTTGAGCTAGAATAGGATTCTTAGTTACCTAACTTGTTTGGGTGTCCATTAGAACTATAAATACATGATGAGAGACATAAAAGAGAGAGATATAGGCTAGTTTTGGAGGATTCCATTAGATTAGATTTGAGTAGATTAGATCAAAACCCTAGTTCTTATTAGATTTGGGGATTGAAGCAACTTGGAGACCATTGAAGATCAAGAGCAGGAGCTTGAGAAAGATGGAGATTTGCTGACAACAGATTTATTCTTTATTCTACTCTTATCTTTGTCGTTTAATGTGTATTCAATTGTGGATTCTTAGTTTTAATTCAATAATCATGAACTAATTCTTTGTTTGAGATTATAAAGGATCTTATTGTGTAGTTTATTTTAATATTCTTCGCTATCAATTATTATGTTCTATTGTGAGGATTGTCTATTGTGATTTGGACTTAATTGCTTAATTGCCTAGCTAACAATTACCGTGATAATCTATATGAACTCGAAAGATGAAATATTGATTTAGATCTTATCATGATAACATGTGTTTATGATTTCTACATAGATGGAATTCATGATTCGTGTTTAGGATAGAGATATGCCTTTACGCCATATGTAATCTTATAGAGAACTTGTGCTTTAAATTCTTTTTAATTGTAATTCAAATAGAGATATAGTGGATTAGTTAATTAGGGTGTCTTGCTTAATTCTATCATCTGTGGATTTAAGTGAGTATGGGTATTATGCATTGAGAGGTGGTTTTATCTGCTTTAGTGTTCTTGATTAACAATTCAGGATAGAGAATAATTGATGAGAAGTGTGTTAACTTAAATGAAGCAATAAGTGAAGTTGTGATCTTAAATCTCCGTAATCTAAATTTAACTAGTGGTAGTTAGAATTAGTTTATTTATTTAAATTGAAATTCATTCGTTTATATAAGATTGAGTTGGTTACGGGTTAGTACTTGGTGATTTTTATTAAACAATTCCTCGTGGGAACGATACTCTACTTTCACTTTATTACTTGTTGACCACGTATACTTGCGTGTTGTGCGTAATTAGATTTTACTCAACAAGTTTTTGGCGCCGTTGCCAGGGAATTAGTTAATATATTTTTGCCAATATTAACTTCAATCAAATTAGTCTTAATTTAAACTTTTTATTTTATTTTATTTAATTCTCTTCCTATTTTTCTTTCTTTTCAGGTACCATGGCGGAATTTAATTATCAATGGCCGTATATCTGATGAACGAGATTTTTTTAAATTTATTTTTAATATTTATTGAATTAAATAAATATTTTTCGATGATTTAATTATTGAATTAAATAATTAATTGATGCAATTGTGGTAGATTAATTTAATTATATGTGTTACATTTATTAAATTAATGTAGAGAATAATTATTATTCAAGTATGCAATTATGTGAGCTTATTGAATTAAATGAATTATTTAATCAAGTATGATATTATTTAATTAATTTAATTATTAATTAGAGAGTTAATAATTTGACATTATTTATTAATGAGAAATTTAATTATGTGAATTTATGAGAAATTATTATATTTTATTTAAAATAAATTAAATAAAATATTGGATTTATTTTATAAGGAGTGTGACATTTTCAAACTATATGATAAAGCTTTATTAAATTAAGTGGTTTTATAATCTACTCTTGATAGCCAAACATGGCCTTAGAGGGAGTTGAGAGCAGTTACCCATGATGGGTAACTGACCACAACGCGTCAGTTCATTTGGATACGACGTCTTCTTTTTCTTTCTTATTATTCCTAAGTCTAAAAAATAAGCAGATCATATTTTCTTAGAGTTCACAGAGAGAAAAGAATTTAGATTGAGAAAATATTGTGAGTGTGCAATCAATGAAATACCTGTAAAAGGATCATCATTGATCATCTTCTAATTTATACTTTACAGGGTAATCTCCTCCTTCCCAATTTCTAATTTACGTTGTTTGAGTTTTATAAAAATGGCTTTCACAGTTTTCTGTAAAGTCTCTGTATTTATAAAGGGTGTGGATTATGTGTTGTATATGTGGTTAATGTTACTACATTGTATTTAATTATATATATTTCACAAACCATATCATCTATTTCATTAAAATACATGTCGTATATGTTTTTCAAAATTACAGAGTTTGGATTTTGGCCATATGGCCTTATACGCGTTATTTCATGTGTTGATTGTATATTATCCCTAAATTTTACACTCGTATATTATTATGCATGTTGAGACGAAGAGACCAAAGTTTAAATAAACGGATTCGGTGTTATAACGAATCCGTAGTGACAATTTTCATGTTTTATTTTCAAAGCCTCCAAGAACATCAAAGTCAGTGAAATTCACATATTTTAGTTCTGTGATTATGTGTTTTAATGGGTTAAAACAATTCTATAAATGTTGGGTTATGATTATACATGAACTATAACATGTAGGTATGTCTAAATTCGTGTAGTAATATTTTTAAATTGGAGTTTTTGGCCGTGTTCTGCAATTTTCGCGAATTGCAGAACAATTCACAACTTCTTGCCAGCATGGATCACGCCTCTACATCTGCTGCTGGCCATGACTAAGTTTCAGTCAAGAAGACTACTAAAACAAGAATATTTCGTATGTCGGTTCTTGACTACCGCAACCTTAAATCGAAGATCATATATATAACAATGCGCCATAACGCCACTCTCCAGAAAGTTCAGAGATGGAATTTTTATAATGTTTAAGTCTAGCAATGTGTTAGTAACTTAATGTAATGAACATGTAAACATGTTAGAAGTATAATGTGATGTTAAAATAGATGTTTAACATGTAAATAACATAATGGCATGTGGATTAAATTATTAATACATAATTAACTTGTTATTCATGAAGTACAAATTATGTGACAAAGTGGTAGTTTGACTAAGTATAGTCATAACCAAAGTTTAGACAAAAGAATAATCGTTGATGATTAGTTAAGTTATAATTAACTGGTATTGTGAATGTGAATGATATATAGGATTAAATTCAAAGAACGTGCTTAGTTAAAGTGTAATCTACGCATGAGGCAAGTTTCCTAACCCTACTTGTCATTATTGTTCAGGTTTATTATTTACCTCGAGTAAATTATCATTAATATTATTCAAGTTCAAATGTTATATTAAATATTGATTATCTTTTTAAAGCATGATTCAATTGTACAATAATTGTCCTATTGTATACTTCTTGAGATTATTATTCAAATCGAATATCATTAATGTTGAACCTTATTAGACTAGTGAACTTTATTGATTCAACTAGTCCTTAGTTGATGAACGTTCTAAATTTCAAAACCCTTATTGAATTATCCAAACCAAACTTCCTTTGGTGCGGACTCGAATGTCAAACTGAGATGAACAACCTACGCAAAGGGATTTACTTATGCGTTAAGCGTTAAGATATTGTGCACGCGATATGGTACTAAGCTACCGATCCCCCAAGTACGAGTAGAAAGGTCCATAGTGTTATGGTATTTAAAGGTTTCTAGTATAACCCTTGATAACCTAGGACATAGTTCAAGGTCTTATGACCCTCAGAATTCTTTTGATTCTTGTTATTCATTCTTGATTCAAAAGTTGAGCTTTTATTCAGATGTTTTTTATTTTCTTGCATGTTATTATACTGTTATTTCATTGTTATACTTGTGGGCAATAGTGCTCACTCTTTCTTAATAATAACATTGCAGTTAAGAACGAAAGAACTGATGAACCTTCCACTAGTAAAGGCAAGTGCAAAGTTAGCAAGTGATGAAGACTTGTTGTTTATTTGATGATGTATTTTGTTTAAGACTTGATTTAATGATGTTGTTAAGACTTATTTGTTTATGATTCCGCACAGATGTTTAATGTTAGTTTAACCTGGGATTGTATTATTACTATTCGGATGTTGTAACCCTTAAGGGGAAGATTTTTATTCTATCTATTGCATGGCTTGCATTTATTATGGGTAGATAGATAGATGATATTTGCACAGTGAACACCAAATCCCGTGGAATTGAAGTAACTGGATTTGGGGGTGTCACAAGTTTGTATCAAAGCTGTAGGTTATGAACCTTAGGTGGGGGAACAACCTTAGGTAGTAGCCTTATAGAAAGAATATATTGATGGAAAACTCTTATCGAGTTATAAGAAATGAATTTCTGTAATTCATTGAAGATAATAAAAGACCTTATGTGTTTATGTGTTAGAGTATGCGTTAGATGATACGACTTAGTAACTAAAACTTAAAATTTTGTTGTCAGGATGTCGAATGTTGGAGAAGCTAGTCAAGTTGGGGAGGAAGAACCCCGTGTACCTATAGTACCTGCTGAGGATGAATCCCGTGTACCTATAGTACCGACAGAGGAGGAGCCCAGAGACATTCATGTCATTAGGGAGCAGTTGGTGCAGAGGGAATCATCTCCATTGATCACCGTTGTTGGTCGGGAGCATGAACACAGGAGACCCGATCTGAGGAGGATCCTGAGGAGGAATTTGTTGAGGAAAAGGAAGAGGAAGAGGAAGAGGAAGAAGAGGAGTTACCACAGTACACCGTTGATGCTGAGATGTATGACACATTATATGACCGTAACGTGGAATTACGAGATGAGGTGCAGGATCTGACTGAGCGATCTATTATTCAGCAAATTACTCTAGAGGAGAAGGAGAGGGAGATTTCGACTCTTCACTCACAATTGGGAAATGTAGAATGGGATTTGGTCCATGAGAAGGGTCAAATCGAAGATAAGACCGAGGAGATAGAGAAACTGAAGAAGGAACTGAAGGAAACCTCCGAAAGACTAAAAATAGCAGAGGAAGGCTGGGTAAGAAAATCACGTCGAGCTGATCGTGCAGAAGATGATGGTCGTGAAAAGAAGGCGAAGATTGGGGAGACATATTCTACACTTAACAAGGCAATGAATGAGACCCAAGATCGAATTTTGAGGTACCCAATCCAGTTCGAAGGACTACCATTGTACATGATGGATCGCAGGACGATGTATCTCATCTTAGAAGAGGAGTGTAGCAAGGCTAATCAGTACCTTGACCAACAGTGATATGATTTGTTTAATTATGTGAAGAACTTAATTAGTTTTAGATATAAATTCTGACGTGTTTATGAACGAAGGAATATTTTAAATGTTTAAATCCTGTGAATTCTTTATTCCAGGATAGTTGATGTAAATAGCAGTGATGCTATAGTTTGATGTTATAACTTTGATTTGAATGTAAATATATCAAGTTGTTTGAAATGATGTGTTAAATGAGTATGTTAAATTGTTAAGTAATGCCTTAACTATTTTGAGAAATAAATAAAGTTCTAATAAGCGTTTATTTAACAGAAAAATGCCGCCAAGGAGAACACAACAACGTCAACCGGCTCAGGAATAGTTAACCAATAATAACAATAATGCCAACGCTAATCCCGTGCAGCAGTTGGTTAACTTACTGACTGGAGCCATGAATAATCAACCGCAAGCTCCACCAAACACAACGTTTAAAGACTTCAAGGAGATGGGACCGCCAGAGTTCAAAGGTTCCATGAACCCATTCGAGGCTCAAACGTGGGTTAGGGAAATGGAAAAGGTTTACTGGTGGCAAGCAAACAAAGTACGAGGAGGTGAAGGTGTAATTACGTGGGAGAGATTTAAAGAGATGTTTTTCGAAATGTATTTCCCAACTAGTTCGCAGAATTAGATGGAGGTTGAATTTCTAGAACTGAAGCAGGGAAATATGAGTGTACCTGATTATGCGACAAAATTCAATGAGTTAGCGAGGTTCGCCCCGTATCAAGTTCACACGGATGAGAGGAAGGCGAGACAGTTTGAGCAAGGACTAAAGCCTTGGGTGTACAATGAAGGTATCAATGTTTCAAATTAAACACTTTTGTCTTTGAGTCTCGAAAAAGGCCATCCTCATTTGAAGGTGGGAGCGATCACGGTGACCAAGTACAATCAAGATCAGAAGAAGAAGAAGAGTGAAGGTGAAATTAATAACAAGGCCAGTGGAAGTAGCACAGGATGTAGAAATTTCAATCAGAAGAAAAGGTGGAACGACAACTCATCATCGGGGAATCAGCAAGGTAATCAGAAGAAAAGAATCGAAGCGTGTCCGACTTGCGGGAAAGCCCATCTGAGAGTTTGTATGAAAGGAAAAAGAGTGTACTATAATTGTGGTCAGGAAGGCCACATAGCACCAAACTGTCCAAACCCAAAGAAGGGTGCTTGTTTTACTTGTGGTTCGAAGGACCATCTGGTAAGAGACTGTCCCAAGAAGGGATCGTGAGGGTCAGGATCAGGAGGAAACCGGAAATAACGTTGAAATGCCTTAACCATCACCGACCAACCGCAACAAACCGAATCGGATCATGGACTTTCAACATGACGGTACAAGATGATGTAGTTCAATCCGTGATGTGGTGGCAGGTATCATTCCGATCAATAAAATTAATGCTTATGTTTTATTTGATTCGGGTGCTACTTGTTCCTTTATATCCGATGATTTTGCCAAGAATTTAGATTTGCCTAAGAATGAATTGGATTACCCTATAAACATAGAAATTGCGAATAGAGAAATAATCCCCGTTAAGTACGTACATAAGAATTGTAGAGTGGATATTAAGGGTAATATCATGAACGTAGATCTTATCCCTATTCGGCTTGGGGAATTTGATGTTATTTTGGGAATGGACTGATTATTCAATTACGGGGTTGTAATTGATTGCCAAAAGAAGCGTATTAACCTTATGACTCCATCAAAGGTTGTGTTTTATGGTAGCAAGTCGCCTAGACAAGCGAGTTGTTTGATGATGATGCAGGCCAGGAAGTTGTTAAGACAAGGATGTGTAGGATACCTAGGTTACATAGTCGACAGTTGAAAAGAGAACCCGATGGTAGAAGAAATACCGATTGTGAGGGACTTCGTCAACGTATTTCCAGACGATTTACCAGGACTTCCACCAGATAGAGAGGTAGACTTCGTGATCGATTTGGCGCCAGGAAATGCTCCAATATCGAAGGCACCATACCGAATGACACCAGTAGAGATGAAGGAATTAATGGTACAACTACATTAATTGTTGGACAAGAAGTACATTCAACCGAGCATATCGTCGTGGGGAGCACCGATGTGGCTCTGCATTGACTACAGAGAACTGAACAAGGTTACGATTAAAAATAGATATCCATTACCAAGGATCGATGATCTGTTTGATCAGTTGAAGGGAGCAAGATACCTTTCCAAGATAGACTTAAGAAGCAGTTATCATCAACTGAAGGTGAGGCCAGAGGATGTACCAAAGACAGTGTTCAGAACGCGATACGGTCACTACGAATTTTTAGTAATGTCGTTTGGTCTAACGAATGCTCCTGCAGCATTTATGGGACTAATGAACGGTGTGTTCAAGCCATTTTTGGACAAATTCGTGGTGGTATTTATAAACGATATTTTGGTATATTCGAAAACCAAAGAAGAACACGAAGAGCATTTGAGATTAACATTGGAAGTATTGAGAAGGGAGAAGTTGTACGCTAAATTTTCAATATGTGAATTCTGGATTAAACGAGTACAATTTCTTGGTCACGTGATCGATAAAAACGGAATCTCGGTAAATCCATCTAACGTAGAAGCCGTGATTAACTGGGATCATCCGAGAACGTCGTCCGAAGTAAGAAGTTTTCTTGGATTAGCAGGATATTATAGAAGGTTCATACAAGATTTTTCCAAGATCGCAACTCCATTAACGAATTTAACTCGAAAAGCTGTGAAATTTGTTTGGACGGATAAGTGTGAGGAAAGTTTTTAAGAATTGAAGAGGAGGTTGAGTACGGCCCCTGTCTTATGACCCTCAGAATTCTTTTGATTCTTGTTATTCATTCTTGATTCAAAAGTTCAACTTTTATTCATATGTCTTTTATTTACTCGTATGTTATTATACTGTTATTTCATTGTTATACTTGTGGGCAATAGTGCTCACTCTTGCTTAATAATAACATTGCAGTTAAGAATGAAAGAACTGATGAACCTTCCACTAGTAAAGGCAAGGGCAAAGTTAGCAAGTGATGAAGACTTGTTGTTTATTTGATGATGTATTGTGTTTAAGACTTGATTTAATGATGTTGTTAAGACTTATTTGTTTATGATTCCGCACAGATGTTGAAGGTTAGTTTAACCTGGGATTGTATTATTATTATTCGGATGTTGTAACCCTTAAGGGGAAGATATTTATTCTATCTATTGCATGGCTTGCATTTATTATGGGTAGATAGATAGATGATATTTGCATAGTGAACACCAAATCCCATGGAATTAAAGTACCCGGATTTGGGGGTGTCACAGTATACGAGAATGACTCAGCCAAGGGGAGCGGGATTGATGGTCTCAATGCATTTTTTGCGTTATCGGCACAACTTGAGACACTTTCGAGGAGGTTGGACGTTATTGCAGCCCAACGTAATCGAAGGATAGCAGTTAATTGCAATTATTATGCTGGTAATCATCCGAGTCATCAATGCACCAATAGTTTTGGGCCGGGACACCACGGTGGTGAATACCTCAACGATTATATATATGCTAATTATCATCAAGTTTGGAGGTATCACCCGGATTCGTCATGGAGCGATACTTATGAAGACCAATACTACGCTCCAAATCCATCATACACACCAGAATTTTCATGTCAACCTCCATTGCCACAAGAAGAAAAGCCAAATCTGAGGGATGTAATATTGAAGGGCATAACAAACCTAGAGGAGATGAGTATTAGCCAAGAGCTGTTAACCCAAAATTTTAATAATTGGATGGAACAACTAGTCACTACCTCGACCAATGGTCCTCAATACATGGCTTCCGAGATGAAATAGAAAATTCAAGGTCGGGGAATTATTGTCCAAGTTCATAGCGAGATGAGGAGAGAGATGAGTAATCAAGCGAAGCCAAATAAAATCTTACGGATCGATGAGAGCAAATGACCAAAGCCGTAATCAACCTTCCTCCAAACACTTGGCCTTATGACATGGATGACGAAATTGACGGAGAACCCGAACCAAATCTACGACTAGATGAGCCACAAGATATCAAAAGTGTGGAGACAATTGGGGATAATGAAATAGAGGTTGACGAAGATCTAAATGGGTCTCCACCAATGATCAAAGAGTCAGTCAGATTTGCAAAATAATGCCCACTTGGTAGTCATGTCGTCGGCGAAGCTCTTGATGACATAAGAGCGAGTACAATTTTGAATCCATGGTGGGACGAGGAAAAAAAGATAGAAGAAGAGACCATTGTGTGTGACAAGCTTCCATGCCCCAAAATTATCATATACACAATGGAGAAAACACCTAGCTGTGGGACGTTCTTGATTAAGAGCATACCAAATCAGAGCATGCTAGGTGACTTTGATGCATTGGCCATCACAAATGGGAACCTACCAAAATCTATATTATTTCCAATGGATGGAGGATTCCTCACCTCGATAGTTTTTATTAGGTTTTATATTATTAGTTAATAAATTTGCATTCTTAGGATCTAACAAGCTTGTTTCTATCATATTCACAGGTTAGTCAAGTCCAACTCAAGTGTGGTTCCCGATCTATTCCAATGTGTCTAGCCTATTCTTCAGACTTAGCAGACAAGGATGGAAAATGCTTTATTTTCAGGGAAGTCCTTTCTTTTAGTTTTTCCTATCTTAGCCATTGAGGACAATGTCTAGTTTAAGTTTGGGGGTATTTTAGTGTCGTATTGCATATAGTTAGTTATTTACGTTGTAGTTCGTATAGTTACATTTAGTTTTTGCATTCTTGAAAAAAAAATTAAAAAATTGAAAAATTAGTAGTTAGTTTACTATGTTTATATAGCATTTAGTACATCTTGCATGAGTCCAGCTGTTTGATATTTACAGTTTGTTTTGGCCAATGATGAGATTGGAATTGGGTAGACAAGTATAGCACTGATTATTAGAGCGTTGATGTGATTTCTTATTATGAATTGAGTCTTTTTCTGTTTGAAACTAGTATAATAAGGATAACACATTAAAAACATCTTGTTGATTGATTGAGTGTAAATTGGTACATAATCGGACTATAAAGGATAATGCTAGTTTAAATGAATGAATGACAAGAACAAGTAGTGATGGCTAAAGTTACACAAGAACCTAAGTTTGGGGGAATATTTGGGGTATATATGCTAAAAAAAACAAAAGAAAAAAAAGAGATATTGAGTTGAATAAATTGAGTCCTGTGGTGGGTCGAGAAGAAGCATGAAATGCACTCCCCATAAACACAGGCATGAGATTGAGCGTAAAACGCACTCACAATACATCATTAAATATTTTTTTGAATAAAACGGGAAATAAGAGCAAAAAGCCTCCGTAGATGAAAAATAAAGCATAAGTATCCCATGTTGACCCTCGATATTCGTAATTGTTTAATTTTAGTTGGATCTAGCTTGTTTTTGGATTACTTGAGTTGACATTATATGAAGCTTTCGAAGAGACTTATTATGTGTTAAATTTGATTTTATATCAGTTAACATTGTTGTGGAGCACACACACGCTATATTGGTGATAACAGTCTAAGATTTGATGATTGATTGAGAAGTTAATGATTTGTTTTGATATGATGTATTATCATGTTTACTTGATTTTTCTAAGGCCGGTTGAATAGACTTGTTTATGTTATTACTGCTGGATTCGTAGGCATGTAGATTAGTTGCATTGCATAATATTGTTGTTTTGTGTTTTTGCATGAGGACAAGCAAATGTTTAAGTTTGGGGGTATTTGATAAGTAGGTTTTATACCTACTTATCCGGTATCTATTACTTGAATTAGTTTCTTAAACCTATGTTTCTTAGTTACTTTTCATACATTTTATGTTATTTTGTAGGCTATGACATAACATTGGCATGAAGAAGCAAGGGAAAGCAATTCGAACATCTTTTGGACAAAAATACGCAAGCAAATGTAAGAAGGGAATATTGAAGGACTTTTAACACCAAGTTGGATGCATGTTCTTGGCTTGGAACTTGGAATTTATTGTACATCTACTTCTTAGCTTTCCGGAACATCTTGAATCGTCCCAATCGGGGTTCGAATTCGAGAGTTATGTCCTTTTTATCAACAAAGATCAAAGTTAAGAGTTGTCATGCTTGCCATTTACATAACATCTACATAGAGATCAATTTCGGTCTAGATTCGATCAGATTCTGTCTATTTTCAAAGCATGAAATTTGTAGATCTCGTCGATATCTTCGATTTGATAGGTGACAGGCCCCGTAACTCCTAGCGGATCAAAAGTTATGCATGTTTTACCAAAGGACATCGCATCAGAAAATAGTGTAGCGCGGACCGCGCTATAAATGAACTACGCATAGTGCGGGGCGGGCTACTATGCCAGCATCTACTGTTCTCCCAGTGCGGGCCGTGCCCAAAATGGCATAGGACAACATGCTGGGCTAAGCCAAGTGAGAAAAAAGTGATTTGGGTTATTTGATATCCAATTTGAGCTAGAATAGGATTCTTAGTTACCTAACTTGTTTAGGTGTCCATTAGAACTATAAATACATGATGAGAGACAAAAAAGAGAGAGATATAGGCTAGTTTTGGAGGATTCCATTAGATTAAATTTGAGTAGATTAGATTAAAACCCTAGTTCTTATTAGATTTGGGGATTGAAGCAACTTGGAGACCATTGAAGATTAAGAGCAGGAGCTTGAGAAAGATGGAGATTTGCTGACAACAGATTTATTCTTTACTCTACTCTTATCTTTGTCGTTTAATGTGTATTCAATTGTGGATTCTTAGTTTTAATTCAATAATCATGAACTAATTCTTTGTTTGAGATTACAATGGATCTTATTGTGTAGTTTATTTTAATATTCTTCGCTATCAATTATTATGTTCTATTGTGAGGATTGTCTATTGTGATTTGGACTTAATTACTTAATTGCCTAGCTAACAATTACCGTGATAATCTATATGAATTCTAGAGATGAAGTATTGATTTAGATCTTATCATGATAACATGTGTTTATAATTTCTACATAGATGGAATTCATAATTCGTGTTTAGGATAGAGATATGTCTTTACGCCATATGTAATCTTATAGAGAACTTGTACTTTAAATCCTTTTTAATTGTAATTCACATAGAGATATAGTGGATTAGTTAATTAGGGTGTCTTGCTTAATTCTATCATCTGTGGATTTAAGTGAGTATGAGTATTATGCATCGAGAGGTGGTTTTATCTGCTTTAGTGTTCTTGATTAACAATTCAGGATAGAGAATAATTGATGAGAAGTGTGTTAACTTAAATAAAGCAATAAGTGAAGTTGTGATTTTAAATCTCCGTAATCTTAATTTAACTAGTGGTTGTTAGAATTAGTTTATTTATTTAAATTGAAATTCATTCGTTTAAATAAGATTGAGTTGGTTACGGGTTAGTACTTGGTGATTTTTATTAAACAATTCCTCGTGGGAACGATACTCTACTTTCACTTTATTACTTGTTGACCACGTAAACTTGCGTGTTGTGCGTAATTAGATTTTATCCAACAGTAAGTCATGAGGAAATGAAAGTCTTGTATTGAAGATTTTGTTAAGTTATGAACTCATAATAAATAACCCATAATCTAATTTGAATGTAAGTTGTTGTATCATGTTTGAGATGTCTAGATATTGAAATGAATCCATTTGGAATGATGAACAAATAGTTAATAATAAAGTTTTGCCGGAATTCACACGATTGGACGATAATCGTCAAATTCGTGAAATTCTCAGAATGGAAGTCGTATTTTGTGTTTGAACTCGAGAACATTGGTTTCCAATGGAGACAATTCTTATTTGGTATTATAGAGTTGCGAACTCAAAAATGACCGTATTCCGACTTAGAACGAAGAAACGAGCGTTGAACGTTCACGATGTTTTATCATTTTTCGTTAAAAATGGACTAATAGGTGAATTTTTATCAAACGAACTCGAATAGAAAAAATTATTGCATGAACACATAGAGTATGTGATTTTTGAACTATAGGCTCTTGAACGAGCCAATTCGGACTTATAACGAAGAAGTTACGAGTCCGGGAGTTTCACAAAATTTTCAAAACTGTCCAAGTTTTCTGGTGCATAGAGCTAAGCCATGCCACGTATTTTGGCAATAAGCCCAAGCCCGCATCAAGCATACCAAAATGGACCTCAAATTTCTAGAGGGTCAAGCGCCAGTCACGACCCGTAACGGCGGGACTTCATGCAGCAGTCAGTCATTGTGTTCGATTTCTAGGCAATAACAGGTGACGCTACAGCGTGGAACCAAGAGTAATAGCCGACGACACAGCGCCAACCTTATAACCTAGACACTAAAGAATGTTTACTGTTGAACATGAATAGTAATTGATGAACATTTAATTAAGGATCTTAATGAAACATTGTTAAGACATAATTAAGCCTTAAGTATGAACACTTAGGGTTAAGTTAAGTCAATTACATATGAACGTAAGAATGACGTAACAAAAAGCCGGAACCAATAATAACAAATTTAATACGTAATTAGATTGAGAAGAAGGGTAAGATTCTTTAGGAATCATGTATGATTATTCATGACCTAATGTGTTATGTGATGTTATCCTCTATTATAGAAACCTTAAAGACCTAAACTGCACGTGTTATATCTCTGTAAGCAGACGCTAAAGGCAAGTACTCTAACCCTTGTTACAGTTCGATCTGGACAAGCTTTGTGATTCATGTATTCTTACGGATGAGTTAATGTCTAATGAAGTCAATGCCAATTCTTTCGGCTAGACTTATGATATGTTTATAATCTTTCAAGTATTGATAAGGATTTACCAAACTAATATTGTTGTTGTTTTCAAATGGAGACTGAGTATGCTAAACTATTTTGTCGTCAAACGACAGGCACGTGAGGTTGCCATAACTTAAACGTATACACGTTTAATGAATGTAGTGTTGATCAACATAGAGTAATATAGGCTGATCACCTAGACGTGCTCGTAAGCTATGCCGGACTTACGGACTTAGTGCCAGGAATTTCTTTTCAAAGTACATATGAAATGCTCACGGTCTTGAACCGGAATTGATGTTTTACTGAATATTATTGTTGTAAAACGTTTTGAATGAAAAGAAGTGCTAGTTTTAATCATCGATAGTACTTCGTAACTATTGTTCAGTTATTGAAGATATACGATTCCTATGTTTCAAGCATGCTATTTTACTAGGATTGTTGTACTTGCTGAGCTAGTTAGGCTCACTCTTTCTTGAACCATATGAATGCAGCTATGACCAAACTGACCGATGGATCCGGCAAGGATAAAGGGAAGGCGAAGGCGAATCCTTAAAGTACCTATGTAATAGTATAGGTTTTGTAATGATAATATTCTATCTTATTACAAAGACAAATGTAACAGTTATAAAGAACTTGGGAGAATGTTAATATTATTCTCAATATATATAATACATATTTGTTCTTTTGAGGCATTTCAACTGAATGTTTATGTGAACAGTATCACCGTGTAGCACCATCTGTCGGGTTGGAAAATACACGGATTTGGGGGCGTCACAGGTTGTTATCAAAGCATTAGGTTATAACACTTAAGGGGGGTAATAAACCTTAAGTTATAACCTTAAGAAAAGTTAAAGAAATAAAAATGGAAAATAACCTTATAAAAATGCATTTTATATGTTATGTGTTTTTATTATTCTACTGACGTGTACTAATCAAACTTTTGTGTTGTTGTAGATGTCAGGAGAAAATAGAGACGTACAGGTAGCCAGTGAAGGATAAGTTAATCAGGTAGAGATTATACCGAGCCCCATAGCAGCAGATCCCGAGATAATAGTGGTGGAGTCTGGAGACTCAGAGAGTTTAAATCTCATGTCGGTGTTTGACGGCATGATAGAAGAAGAGGTGGAGGTGGTGTCCTTCAATCCAGTAGCTATAGTGGCAGAGATGACTCCAGGGGAGTCGATAATGTCACTTTTCATGTCAGTATTTGATAAAAACATCCACTACTGTCAGGAGGTTAAGGAGCTGAAAGCAGAGCTCCAAGCGGGCATAGAGGATAAGACGGACAAGGAGTCCATGTGGGAGAAGGATCATGATGAAAGGGTTTTGGCTAAGGACAAGGTCCACGAGCTAAAACAGGAGGTCTTTGAGCTCAAGGGTGAGCTAAAGACCAAGAAGTACAAAATAGGGAGGATGTCCTATATCCATAGGAGTTCTGATGCAGAGTTCCAGCTGCAGGTAGCTGGTTATCCCGTGGAGGCAGGGCAGACGCGGCATACTATCAGCCGTGATATTATTTTCGGTCTTGCCAAAGCGGATTTTGAGAATGTCTTAAGGCAGATGTGATCTAGTAGTAGCTAGAGTAGTTTAGATGTGTAAATATTTTATATGTAGAAGTGACGTCAAACCCTCTTTTGTATAACAAAGGGTAGTCTATTGTAAATCCCAATTTTTGGAAAGCAATTGCGGGATAGTACTGTAATCAGCTTAGGCTGTGTAATGTAACCAATGTAGTGTTATACTACAATGAATTAATATAAGTTTTCTTTTCGAAACATGTTGAGTAAAGAATGTTTGAGTTATTGTTTAAAAATTGAATAATCACTAATTCACAGGAAATGAATAATAATGAAATATATTGTTTATTGTAACAGCAAAATGACACCAAGAAGAGTACCACGTAATCAGGGTGCAAACGTAAATCAACCGGAGGGAGGTCCGGTTAACCCCATGCAGGAGTTTGTGAATCTTTTGACAACCGCGTTTAATAGAACTGGGGCCAACATCCCCGTAAATCCTGGTGTAGCACGAGCTACCACTTTTAAGGATTTTAAAAGCATAGGTCTGCCGGAGTTCAAAGGAACTACGGACCCTATTGAAGCCCAAACGTGGGTGAAGGAAATCAAGAAAGAATTTGTGATAGCAAATGTTGACGAGGCCCAGAAGGTTCCCTTTGCAACCTACATGATGAAGGGAGAGGCCAACTTTTGGTGGGAGGCCAATCAAGCTAGGGCCGATATAGAGGTTCTAACGTGGGCGAGGTTTAAAGAGATATTTTTCAAGAACTACTTTCCCACAAGTATGCAGGGAAGGATGGAGATGCGGTTTCTGGAATTGAAGCAAGGGGAAATGTCCGTTCCCCAATACGCCGCCAAGTTTAATGAACTGGCAAGGTTCGCTCCACACCAAGTGGACACCGAGGTTAGGAAGGCATGGCGGTTTGAGCAGGGCTTGAAACCCTGGCTCTATAACCGTATTTCAGTATTCTAAAGTACTTCCTTTGGAATCATATTAGAGAAGGAAATAATTGCCGAGGGTGATAGCGAGGCGTTGAGCCAGTACCACAAGGATAAGAAGAATAAGGGAAAAATGGATGGGGGAGTAAAGATCGAGGGAGCTAGCGGTAGTGGCGAAGGGTACAAGAGGAAGGTGGTTAGCTCTGGGAATGCTGAAGTGAAACAAGGAGACCCGAAGAGGAGGATGAAGGCCTGCAAGACATGTGGGAAGACTCATTTAGGAGTCTGTCTCAAAGGTAAGGCCGTGTGGTATAATTGTGGACAGTAGGGGCACATTGCGCCTAACTATCCAAGTCCGAAGAAGAACCACGGATATTTTGTGTGTGGGTCAACTGACCACATGGCAAGGAATTACCCAAAGAAGGGGATGGACGGGAATAAGGGCGCCAATAGTGGTAAGTTAATTATTGGGGGTCCAGCGCAGCCAGGTAGGCTGATGGGCCGTACCTTTAACATGACCGTCCAAGATGCGATGGCCTCAAGGGATGTAGTCGCAGGTATTATTCCGATCAACAACTTAAATGCATACGTGCTGTTTGACCCGGGTGCTACTTGTTCGTTTATCGCTTGTAATTTTGCTAGACGGTTAGGATTACTTCCTAAAAAGTTGCCTATACCTTTAAACATTAAGGTAGCAAGCGAAGATATAATTCCTGTTGAAGATATTCATAGGAGTTATTGCGTAGAAATACGGGGTTGTAAATTATCGGTAGATTTGATACCGATAAAGTTAGGAGAATTCGACGTAATTCTCGGAATGGATTGGTTGGTGAACCATGGGGAAATTATAGATTGTCAAAAGAAATGCATAAATATTAGAACTTTAAAATCACCTCAAATAGTATTTTATGGTAATAAATCGCCGGGACGTTCGTGTTGTCTTACCATGACACAAACTAGGAAATTATTGAGGAAGGGGTGTGTAGGCTATTTGTGTCATGTGGTTGATACCCAGAGAGTGGGAGCGGCCATGGAACAAATACCTATAGTGAGTGAATTCATGGATGTATTTCCAAGTGAATTGCCGGGTCTTCCACCGGATCGGGAGAACGAGTTCATTATAGACATTGTGCCAGGAGCGGCACCAGTTTCCAGGGCACCGTATCGTATGGCGCCAGTGGAGATGAAGGAGTTGATGGTGCACTTGCAAGATCTGTTGGACAAAAAGTACATACAACCAAGTGTTTCTCCGTGGGGAGCACCGGTACTGTTTGTCAAGAAGAAGGACGGATCGTTAAGACTTTTTATCGACTACCGAGAGTTGAACAAGTTAACCATAAAGAATAAATACACATTGCCCAGGATCGATGATCTCTTTGATCAGTTGAAAGGGGAAAAGTATTTTTCTAAAATAGATTTAAGGATGGGGTACCATCAACTGAAGGTTAGGAATGAAGACGTGCCAAAGACAACATTCAGGACTTGTTATGGTCATTACGAGTTTCTGGTGATGTCATTTGGGTTGACTAATGCACCTGCTGCATTTATGGATATGATGAATAGAGTGTTCAACAGTTATTTGGACAAGTTCGTCATTGTGTTTATCGATGATATTCTAGTCTATTCTAAGACGCCAGAAGATCATGTCGAACACCTAAGAATAGTGTTGGAGACACTAAGGAAGGAGAAGTTATATGCGAAGTGTGAATTTTGGCTAGAGAGGGTACAATTTTTAGGTCATGTCATTGACCACGAGGGGATTTTAGTAGATCCAGCGAAGTTGGAAGCCGTAATGAATTGGGAACAACCAAAAATGCCGACTGAGGTGCGTAGTTTCCTAGGGTTAGCGGGTTACTATCGGAGATTCGTTCAAGATTTTTCGAAGATAGCTACTCGGTTGACTAACTTGACAAGAAAGACGGTGAAGTATGCGTGGACTGAGAAATGCGAGGATAGTTTTCAAGAACTGAAGAAAAGGTTGAGTGAAGCGCCTGTTTTGTCATTACCCGATGACACAAGAAATTTCGTAGTTTATAGCGATGCTTCGCATAAAGGACTTGGTTGCGTGCTCATGCAGCATGGCAAGGTCATTGCGTATGCATCTAGGCAGTTGAAGGATTATGAGAAAGTTTACCCTACTCATGATCTGGAACTAGCCGCGGTAATATTTGCCTTAAAGATATGACGACATTATCTTTACGGGGAAAAATGTGAGATATACACGAACCACAAGAGTCTAAAATATATCTTCACACAGAAGGAGTTAAACATGAGGCAGAGGAGATGGTTGGAGTTGATAAAGGATTACGACTGTGAAATCTTGTATCACCTTGGAAAAGCCAATGTAGTGGCCGACGCCTTAAGTAGACAGGGTCGGGAAAAGTTGTCTATGTTAACGGCTCAAACTGAGTTAATAACAGAGATGGCTAGGATGGAGATTAAGGTGAAGATGTCAAGTAAAGCGGGACAGAGACTGTTTGCGACGGAGATCCAATCTACTATTGCAGATAGAATTAAGGAGGTGCAGCTCAAAACTGATGAGTGTGACCAGATGAAGAAGCGGTTGACCAATGAAGAAGATATTAAGTTTAGTCTTGATAATGAGGGATTATTAAGATTTGAAGGAAGAATTTGGGTTCCAAATGAGACGAAATTAAAGGAGCAAGTGTTACAAAAGGCTCATAGTTCAAGGTACTCGATTCATCCTGGTAGCACTAAGAAGTATCAAGACCTTCGACAGAGTTTTTGGTGGCCGAATATGAAGAGAGAAATAGCGGAGTATGTGAGTAGGTGCTTGACTTGTCAGAAAGTTAAGGCCGAACATCAACGACCAATTGGCTTGTTAAGGTCATTAGAGATTTCGGAGTGGAAATGGGAGCATATCACGATGGACTTTGTGGTGGGACTTCTGACTACTTAGAAGGGGTATGATGCAATTTGGGTGATAGTGGACTGGCTGACAAAGTCGGCTCACTTCTTGCCAATTTGGGTTAAATATAACTTAGATCAGTTAGTTAAACTTTATGTTAAGGAAATTATTTCCAGACATGGAGTACCAGTTTCGATTGTGTTAGATCGTGACCCACGATTCACGTCGAACTTTTGGAGAAGTCTGCAAAAGTAGTTGGGGACACAGTTGAAGTTGAGTATGTCATATCATCTACAAACCGATGGACAGAGCGAGAGGACAATTCAGACGTTAGAAGATATGTTAAGATCTTGCGTCATGGATTTCAAGGGTAGTTGGGATGATCATCTACCATTAGTAGAATTTGCGTATAACAATAGTTATCATGCAAGCATAGGTATGTCGCCCTACGAAGCTTTATATGGAAGGAAGTGTCGAACGCCATTGTATTGGGATGAAGTGGGAGAACGCAGAATGCTAGGACCAGAATTGGTGCAACAAACAACGGATATAGTAAAGCTAATACGAATGCGATTGGTGGCAGCTCAAGACAGACAAAGGAAGTTTACGAATTTACATCGAGTAAATAGAGAGTTCGAGGTAGGTTCATATGTATTTCTGAAGGTATCTCCCTAGAAAGGAAAGATACGCTTTGGAAAAAAGGGAAAGTTAAGTCCTAGGTTCATAGGACCTTTTGAGATATTAGAAAAAGTGGGAGGGATAGCTTACGTGGTAGCATTATCTCCAGACCTAGAAAGAATACATAACGTATTTCACGTATCTATATTACGACCCTATAAGCCTGATTATAAACACATAATAGAGTATGAGCCGGTTTATATCGAGAAGGACTAAACCTATGAACAGATGCCAATCAAATCATTGATCGAAAAGAGAAAGTTCTTCGGAACAAAGTCATACCGTCTGTAAAAGTGTTATGGAGGAACCATGATATTGAAGAAGCAACGTGGGAATTGGAAGAAAAGATGAAGAAGAATTATCCTCAATTGCTTGAGTAAATTTTTTTTTATTTTAGCGAGATTCTGGGGACATAATCCTTATAAGGGGGAGAGAGTGTAACGCCCCGGAAAATTGAACCATTTGTAAATACGTTTATAATGAATAAAATAATATTATTTGTTATTATTATGTGTTGATAAGATGTATGTCGTTCTATAACCTAGTAACGTCGGAATATCGTAGTATTTGAATCACGTGAGAGAATTTAAGTGTTTGAATTTCCAAGACAAAAATAAAAGTTTTTCGAGAAAGTTTACGAAAAACACTATTCATCATTTATCGCTCGGGAATTATTTTTGAACTTCTGAGAAATACATAACGTTATAATATCGAGGTGAGATGGATTATGTAATAATAATCTAAGTATGGAAAACGCAATATTTCACATACGGGCTTAAATTGAGAGCGTTGGGAAATTAATGTCTAAGTAATGAACTTGTGTAATCTTGTAGGATGTGCAAGTTCATTAAGCATTAAAGGACAAGCCCAAGTTGTAGCAATGTTAAGCCCAAGTGTGGATTAATGGGAAGCCCAAACCAAATTAAAGCAAGCCCAAAGGATAAGCTAATCAAACTAAACCTAAGCCCAAATGGTGATCCAATGGGTAAAGTAGGATCCATGGGGCAACCCATGGGTGAAGTAGTGGGCAAGAACTTGGTGTGTTGGGCAAGAATTAAGAGTGATGAGCAAGATTACTTAGGCTTTAAGACATGAATAGTAAGGAGGTTAACTAAGGAGGTGGGATGTCTTAATGACCTTAATACCCTAACCTTAGCCCCTCTATAAATAGCAAGCTTAGATTTGTCATTTACTTTTTCAAATTTTATCCAACAAACTCTCCTTATAAACAACTTATTTGTTAGACCTAATAAGCACTTTGACGCTTAAACCTTCCATTATTAGATTTCCAAAGAAAGAGAAGTTAGTCTTCAATGGTAATTGATCTTGTCTCTTCTATCTCTATCATAGTAGGGTGATAAGAGAAGTGAATCTAATGAACTTATATGCTAAAAACATATGAGAAGTGGATAAGCAATGGACTTAAGCCGAATAAGTTATGAATAAGTAACTTAAACTCAAACAAGTTATGAATTTATGGAATACACATGTGAATTTGTCATATGATAACTTAAGAAGTTTGTATGAATAATAATAGATAAGCATGTAACTTAAATGACTTAATTAAGAGTAAGTCATGAGGAAATGAAAATCTTGTATTGAAGATTTTGTTAAGTTATGAACTCATAAGAAATAAGCCAGAATCTAATTTGAATTTAAGTTGTTATATCATGAAAGTTGAGATGTCTAGATATTGAAATGAATCCATTTGGAATGATGAACAAATAGTTAATAATAAAGTTTTGCAGGAATTCACACGATTGGACGATAATCGTCAAATTCATGAAATTCTCAGAATGGAAGTCGTATTTTGTGTTTGAACTCGGGAACATTGGTTTTTGATGGAGACAAGTCGTATTTGGTATTATAGAGTCACGAACTCGAAAATGACCGGATTCCGACTTAGAACAAAGAAACGAGCATTGAACGTTCATGAACGTTTATCATTTTTGTTAAAAATGGACTAATAGGTGAATTTTTAGCAAACAAACTCGAATAGATAAAATTCTTGCATGAACACATAGAGTATGTGATTTGTGAATCGTAGGCTCTTGAATGAGCCAATTCGAACTTATAACGAAGAAATTACGAGTCCGGGAGTTTCACAAATATTTCAAAACTTTCCAAGTTTTCTCGGTGCACGTAGTGGGCGTCATGGCGCTTGAAATTTCAAGGCTAATAAGCTGTAGTAGCTAGCAGCTTAAATGGCCCTCACTGGAGAGTCATGCCACAGTCATGACTTAGTAATGAAGGGACTCATGGCAGCCAAGTCCGATTTCTAGGCAATAACAGGATGCCAGCAACAAGGAACCAAGAGTAATAGTTAAGCGCCATAGCATTGACCTTTTATAACCTAGATAAAGAAAGAATGTTTACATGTTGAACATGAATAGTAATTGATGAACATTTAATTAAGGATCTTAATGAAACATTGTTAAGACATAATTAAGCCTTAAGTATGAACACTTAGGGTTAAGTTAAGTCAATTACATATGAACGTAAGAATGACCTAATGGAAAGCCGGAACCAATAATAACAAATTTAATACGTACTTAGATTGAGAAGAAGGGTAAGATTCTTTAGGAACCATGTATGATTATTCATGACCTAATGTGCTATGTGATGTTATCCTCTATTATATAAACCTTAAAGACCTAAAGTGCACGTGTTATATCTGTGAGCAAATGCTAAAGGCAAGTACTCTAACCCTTGTTCCAGTTCGATCTGGACAAGCTTTGTGATTCATGTATTCTTACGGATGAGTTAATGTCTAATGAAGTTAATGCCAATTCTTTCGGCTAGACTTATGATATGTTTATAATCTTTCAAGTATTGATAAGGATTTACCAAACTAATATTGTTGTGGTTTTCAAACAGAGACTGAGTATGCTAAACTATTTTGTCGTCAAACGACAGGCACGTGAGGTTGCCACAACTTAAACGTATACACGTTTAATGAATGTAGTGTTGATCAACATAGAGTACTATAGGGTGATCACCTAGACGTGCTCGTAAGCTATGCCAGACTTACGAACTTAGTGCCTGGATGTCCTTTTCAAAGTACTTATGAAATGCTCACGATCTTGAACCAGAATTGATATTTTACTGAATATTGTTGTTGTAAAACATTTTGAATGAAAAGAAGTGCTATTTTGAATCATCGATAGTACTTCGTAACTATTGTTCAGTTATTGAAGATATACGATTCCTATGTTTCAAGCATGCTATTTTACTTGGATTGTTGTACTTGCTGAGCTAGTTAGGCTCACTCTTGCTTGAAACATATGAATGCAACTAAGACCGAACGGATTGATGGATCCGACAAGGATAAAGGGAAGGCGAAGGCGAATCCTTAAAGTACCTATGTAATAGTACAGGTTTTGTAATGATAATATTCTATCTTATGACAAAGACAAATGTAATGGTTATAAAGAACCTGAGAGAATGTTAATATTATTATAAATATATATAATACATATTTGTTCTTTTGAGGCATTTCAATTGAATGTTTATGTGAACAGTAGCACCGTGTAGCACCATCTGTCGGGTTGGAAGATACCCGGATTTGGGGGCGTCACATTAATAGTAAATCAATCTGGACCGTCGGTGGTGGTTTTAATAGTAAATCAATCTGGACCGTCGATGGTGGTTTTAAAAGTAAATCAATCTTGACCGTCGGTGGTAATTTTAAAAGTAAATCAATCTGGACCGTCGTTTGTGGTTTTAATAGTAATCAATCTGGACCGTCCGTTCTAATAGTAAATCAATCTAGACCGTTCATGAATTAGTTAATATTTAGTCATTTCTCCTATAAATAGAAGCTTAATTCTTCTTCATTCTCACCAATTCACTGAGACTCACAAGAGAAACTATAGAGAGAGAAACTATAGAGAGCAAGAAGAAGAGTATTCTGCTACTTCACTATTGCAGTATCCAGTCTTCTACTAAGGTAAGGGATATTATTTGTTGTATTCGTAAGGGATATTATTTGTTGTATTCATAAGGGGTATTATTTCTTTCATATTCATAAGGAATACTATTTTTCGTATTCATCCTTTAAATATGTCGGAACAACCTATCTACACAGATTACATACCATATGACAGGTGAAAATCCATTTGCAGTTTCGTATGTTATTTCTTTTCATATTCTTAAATCTAAACTTACAATGGTAAGTATTGCTTTTATAATCCCTGAAATTAGTGGGATATCCTTTAAGTTTTGCGCTTCATCCAGTATTAATTAATTGGAATATTGTTCTGAACTTTCTTATTAAATATCAATATTTTCACCTGAGGTACTATTCACGGGTTACTTTTCACTAGAATATTATTCACTCAGGTATTCGGGGCATTTTTCATGCTGGGGTACTATTCACGAGTTAGTATTCATGGGTTACTATTCACCCAGTTACTATTCACTCAAATATTATTCACTCGGGTATTTGGAGCACTTTTCATGTCGGGGTACTATTCACGGGGGTACTATTCACTCGGGTACTATTCATCTGTAGTACTATTCACGATAAAAATTGATTTCTTTTCTGTCCAAGATTATTTTTGATACATGAATATTATTCTTGAATTTTACTCCACAAAGTAGTATCATGTTGACAATTTGGACATTATTAAATTCTGGATAAATTAAATTATAAATCTTTAAAATTTATCCTTTGCTTTTATTTAATTGAATTATTATATCATTGTCATCATCCTAATGCTTATATTGTGATGAAAGTCATCTTTGGCTTACGTGCATAGATGGACTGTTGATTGGTATGATTATGACCAGGGATCATTCGATATAATCATGACCCGTAATGTTACAAATGATGTGGTAAGAATCCTCATTGGCCTGTAGTGCATTGATGGACAGTTGTTGGTATGATTATGACCAGGGATTATTCGGTATAATCATGACCATTGATGATTACATGAATATCCTTGGCCCGTAGTGCAGGGATGATTTGACGATGTGGTTTATTTATTAAGCTGAGTCTCAGCGATAAAGTTGATGAAAAACTTTTTAAATCATAGAAGATAGTAGATATCATGCTCTACTTGACTCTTCTAATTGATTGCTTGTTCCGCTGTAGTTAAACTTGTTGTCTATTATATTCTATCAGTTTAACATTGTTGAAGGCTAACGATAACTTATTCTGCATTATCTTAGTCATAATATTTCTTACTAGGCTAGTTGAGCTCACCATTTTTCTTTCATTATTCTCTTCAGGAAATGAGAACATAGCCGGGACTAGTCGGGGAATGGAGTGATGGTCCGAGATGGTTTTTTAGTAATCCTCACTATTTAGTGTGATAATAAATGTAATGAGGATTGAATTTGTGTTTGGATATTGTCTATGAGACAATATTCGTGTAAAAATTCTCAGCTCTTGTTGTATAATTAAGTTTGTATTTGTATTCAGTGCCATGTATTTGGCAACCCAAGATGGGTGATGTATACCTATTTTGGGTGCGTCACAGTTAGTATCCAAGCCATAAAAAAGAGCCCCGAGCCTTTATCTGGTGACTTCCAAGTCTTGGGATGCACCGAAAACCAGAATTTCCGTAGGGGACGCCGTGAGTAACGGTGGCAAGTTGATAGGTATCATTGTGAGGTGCTATCCAAGTATTGGATGCAGGTCACAGTTGGTATCAAAGCTTAGGGATATGATCCCTGGCTGAGATGTGAGACAAGAACTAAGAGGGGAGAGACAACGAATTCCTTCGCTAGTATGACCTACCAAAGTTTATTTGGTATTTAATTGGTCGGTCAGAGTATAGGGATAATATGTGAAATGTCAGTTAACCCTTGTTTTGTGATAGTGTTGAAAATGGCATCTGAAAATGTTGAGATCAGCAATGAAGCAGAATGAGACCGTTGAGTCACCAACGATTAATACCCAGGATAATGTGCAACAGGAAGACAATAATCCTCAGGTAAACAACAACACTAATCAAATGATGAACGATGGGATGTTTAGAGGCTTTATGCAATTCATGCAACATCAGGCGAGAGTGGCTCCTGTTCAAAATGCAGGTGGAAACACTGGCAACTCACAGGTGGTCACTGCTAAGCAGTTTAAGGAGCTGGGACCACCGGAGTTTTTGGGAGAACCAGAACCACTTAAAGAAGAGATATGGATAAAGCAGATCATCAAGATATTTGATGTCTTGGGGTGCTTCGAGGAGCAAAAGGTTCCTTTTACCACCTTCATGTTGAGAGGAGAGGCATATTACTGGTGGAAATCAGTAAAGCGTACTTAGCCTGCCGCACTCAAAATGTCTTGGGAGAAGTTCCAAGAGCTGTTCAACGATAAGTACTTTTCCGAAAGTATTCGTCACATGAAGGAGGTGGAGTTTATCAAGTTGGAGCAAAATAATATGACTGTAAGACCCCAACTTTTATGAATAAATATGAATTTTCTATAAATATCATTTTTGATTATTATGGAATGAATTTGTTCTAATATTATAGTTCTGGGTAATATTTATAAATTCTTCAAAGTACGCAAGTTGTTATATAATATTCGATTAGTCGGGGAATATTCGTTTTAACAGGGAATATTCGTACGACGGCACAATCGTTGGTGGATCCCATAACGGAATTATTGTCGAATTGAGAAAACGACAAAAATATCTTTTTATAAAATAACGGCGAAAGTTTTACCGTTAACACTGTTGGAATACCTGGTGGTTAAAATACAGTAATACGCGTTATTGCACAGTAGCACACGGTATTGCACAATATTTTTGAATTATTGATTCTTACGTAAGAAGGCACTACTCAATAATTGTTACAGTAATTACTGTTTAATATTTTATTTTATTGGTTCAATAATTGTTGCGTTGATATTTTATATTATTGTTGTTTTAATAATTGTCACTGCACAGTATTTTCTATTATCAGATCAATAATTCATATTATTTGAATAATATTATTAGATATCATTATTGGCAATGTCTAGAAAGTTCTCACAAGGAGAGGTTTGGTCACCTAATTGCGGCGCCACAAGAAGAGAAATCCTTATTGAAAACCCTCTTTCCCGGGAACGACACTTTTTCATATTATTGTGATTCTCAGTAATATTATTTGTGAATAATTAATTATTGATTTATATGATAAAGAAATATTTATTTTTTGTGGACACCAATGATAGATAAGAAAATATTTATTCGAAGTGGATTTAAACAGAGGAATTTTTAGCATGTGACATTTGTTGAAAGTTGGTATTTTATCTTTTCCGATAAAATAATTCATTCAAATATATTATTATAATATTACATTATAGTAGTATGATGTTATTATAGAATAGTACGTTTTTATAATTTGAATGATAGCATTATTATAGTAAATTCATGGTATAAAAGTAAAAGGAGGTGGAAGAAAACAAATTGAATTTGAATTCCAGTGATGCAAGCGATGATGTCATCGGACGATGAGGTAAGCGATGATGTCATCGGACGATGAGGTATGCAATGATGTATTATGATCGATGACGTCAGCGGCGATGTCATAAATTATGGCAAAAGACTATTTTACCCTTACTCTGCCAAGCCTATAAATAGAAGCTCATTTCTTCATTATTTTTCACGAATTCATTCAAGCTATAGAGAGAGAAAGTAAAGAGAGAATAAGAGAGAAAGAAGAAGAGATTCTGTTACTACACTATTGCAATATCCAATCTCCTACTAAGGTAAGGGGTATTATTCTTTCGTATTCATGAAGAGAGTTATTTTCTTTCAATACTCGTAAGGGTTTTTATTCCATTCATTATTATTCTGTTGGAATAACCTTTTTGTGCGGTCTATCGCATGCTTGGTGAATTCTGTTGTTATTCCATTCTTTATTATTCTGTTGGAACATCCTGTCTGTGCGGATTACGCATGACCTGGTTCCATTCTTTATTTTTCTGTGGAACATCCTCGCCTGCGTAAGATTACGCATGACCGGTTCCATTCTTTATTTTTCTGTTGGAACATCCTGTCTATGCGGATTACGCATGACCTGGTTCCATTCTTTATTATACTGTTGGAATATCCTGTCTATGCGGATTATGCATGACCTGGTTCCATTCTTTATTACTCTATTGAAATGATCTGTCTACGTGAATTACTGCATGGCGGGAAAAAATTCATTTGCGGTTTCATATATTCTACTATACTCAGTTGGTTAAAGTTTTGGCTTCTATACTCCATGAAATTAGTGGGATATCCTTGATATTTGCGCTTCATCCAGTATCTTTTCATGAAAATATTCTTCTGAGTATTCTTGAATTTTACTCCACAAAACAGTATCATGTTGACAATTTGGACGTTGGATAAATTAAATTATAAATCTTTAAAAATTTATCGTTGAACTTGTTTTTATTGAATTCTTATATTATTATCATCATCCTCATGTTTATAATATGTTGAAAGTCATATGTGGCTTGTAGTGCATAGATGGACTTGGTATGATTATGACCAGGGATTATTCGGTATAATCATGACCGTGATGTTACAAATGATGTGGTAAAAATTCTCATTTGTCGTAGTGCATTGATGGACAGTTGTTGACATGATCATGACCATTGATGAATACACGGATATCCTTGGCCCATAGTGCATGGATAATTTGTGGTCGTGATACTAATGATTATATCCTCGTCATTGTAGCGTGGATGATGTGAATTATTTATTGTCGAGTCTCAAATGATAAAAGTAATGAAAAACCTTTTCAATAATAGAAGATAGTAGATTTTATTCTCTACTTGACTCTTCTAATGGATTGCTGGTTCCGCTGCAGTTAAACTTGATGTTTGTTATATTTTATCAGTTTAACACTGTTGAAGTCTAATGATAATTTATTCTGCATTATCTTAGTCATAATATTTCTTACTGGGCAAGCTCACCCTTTTGCTTTCATTGTTCTCTTCAGTAATTGAGAACGTAGCAGGGACTAGTCGGGGAATGGAGTGACGGTCCAGATGATAGCATTAGTAGTCCTCACTATTCTATGAAATAGTGTGATAATAAATGTGTTGAGGACTTATTTTGAGTTTGAATACTGTCTAGAAGATAATATTTGTATTAAAACTCACAGCTCATGTTGTATATTTAAGGTTGTATTTGTTTTCTGTACCATGTATTTGGCGACTCAGAATAGGTGATGTATACCTATTTTGGGGGCGTCACAGTTGGTATCAAAGCTTAGGGATATGATCCCTGGCTAAGATGTGAGACTAGAACTAGGACGGGAGAGACGGGGAATTCCTTCGCTAGTATGACATACCTAAGTTTATTTGGTATTTAATCGGTCGGTCAGAGTATAGGGATAATATGTTATATGTCAATTAACCCTTGTTTTGTGGCAGTATCTGAAAATGACATCCGAGAATGTTGAGAATAGGAATGGAGCACAAGAGACCGTTAAGTCTCCACATATCAATAATCAGGATAATGTGCATCAGGAAGGTAAAAATCCTCATGCAAACAACAACACTAACCAAATGATGAATGATGGAATGTTCAGAAGCTTTATGCAATTCATGCAACATCAGGCGAGAGCGGCTCTTGTCCAAAATATAGGTGGAAAAACTAGAAACTCTCGGACGGTCACCGCTAAACAGTTCAACGAGCTGGGACCACCAGAGTTTATTGGAGAGCCAAAACCACTTAAGGCGGAAGCGTGGATAAAGCAGATCACCAAGATATTTGATATCTTGGGATGGTCCGAGGAGCAAAAGGTTCCTTTTGCTTTTATATGCTGCGAGGAAGGCAGATTACTCGGGTGGAATAGATAAAGCGACTCAACTCGCCAGACCAAAGATGTCTTGGGAGAAGTTCCAAGAACTATTCAACAACAAGTACTTTCCCGAAAGTATTCGTCACATGAAAGAGGTAGAGTTATCAAGTTGGAGCAGTAACAATATGACCGTGTCGCAAAGACGGGCTAAGTTCGCCGAGTTATCCCGATTTATGCGCCTCACTTGGTTGATAATGAGGAGAGAATGACGCAGATGTTTCTAAGAGGTTTGAAACCCGAGATGCGTCAATATCTAATTTCTCATAAACTGTGTTTGTATTCAGATGTTATAAATAGGGCTCAGTTATTGGAGCGCGATAATGAGTTAACCCAACCAAGATAAAGCAAATTTAAAAAAGATAATACCAAAGGGTAGCAATCATCGGCCAAGACAACAAACGTGGAGGGAATAAACATGCCATAAGTGGTAACCACTTTGGTGGTAATCATGGTCAAGACAATAAGAATGGACATTTCAAGAAGAGGAGATTCAATAATGATGGAAAGACGTCAGCACCAACACTCGTTGTTAAGGAAGGAGATCGACCACTTATCATATGCTTCAAATGCAAAGGGGAGGGACATATCAGTCTAAAATGCCCGATGCCATCCAAAGCGTTTTATAATTGCGGAAGAGAAGGTCACCTAGCCAGATTTTGTCGTGCACGGAAGACAAGTCTAGTTGGAACGGTGACACAAAATACCATCCCAGACAAGTCAAAACCAGTAGTTCAAGGGAGAGCTTTTGGTGTGACCTCCCAGAAAGCAAGGAACCTGAACGAGGATATCACGGATAAGCTTATCATAAACTCTAGCGAAGTCTATACCTTATTTGATATCGGTTCTACCCATTCTTTTATTTCTCTTACTTGCGCTCAACTATTAAATTTGACTCTGGAGCAATTAGACTTTGACTTATCTGTGGAAACTCCGTTGGGAGAAACCTTCATTACATCCATTGTTTATAAGTCTTGTTTGGTTCAAATTGGTACCTTCACATTACTTGTCGATCTTATTTCATTGAAAATACTTGCATTTGATGTGATTCTAGGGATTGATTGGTTAACTACTCATCATATAAAAGTTGATTGTTTTCGTAAGGTTGTTAGCTTTCATATTCCTAACCAACCTATTATGCGAATTCAAGAAACCAAACCATTAAAATCAATCACTGCCATCTCAAGCTATAAAGCTATTCGTTTATTAAAAAATGGATGTCAGGCTTTAAACAAAAATACGTCAGATTTGAATCATATTTCCATTGTTAATAAATTTCCTGACGTATTCCCTAAAGAACTTCCTGGCCTACCCCCAGAGCGTGAAATTGAATTTTGTATCGACATTGAACCCTGTACAAAACCCATTTCCAAAGCCCCATATCAAATGGCTCCTATTGAACTTCAGGAGTTAAAGACCCAATTACAGGAATTGTTAGACATTGGTTTCATTCGTCCTAGTATGTCTCCTTGGGGTGCCCCTGTTCTATTCGTGAAGAAGAAAGATGGGAGTATGCAACTTTGTATTGACTACCGAGAATTGAACCATGTCACCATCAAAAATAGGTATCCGTTACCTTGCATTGATAACCTGTTTGACCAGTTGCAAGGAGCACAATTCTTTTCAAAGATTGATCTTCGTTCTAGATATCATCAGCTGAAGGTTAAAACTAAGGATATTCCAAAGACCGCCTTTCGTAACTCAAAGACGGCATTATGAATTCTTAGTCATGTCTTTTGATTGACTAATGCTCCCGCCGCCTTCATGGATATGATGAACCGAGTATTCAAGGAATATTTGGATCACTTTATGGTCGCCTTTATTAATGACATCCTCATATATTCCAAAAGCCGTGAAGATCATGAGCAACACTTGAGGTCGATACTCCAAAAGCTTCGTGAAAACAAGCTTTATGCCAAGTTGAAGAAATGCGAGTTCGCTTTGAGTAAGTAGCATTCCTTGGCACGTAGTATCAAGTCATGAAATATCTGCTGATTCGACAAATATCAAGCTATTCAAAGTCGAGCAACCTAAATCGATGACCAAGTACGTAGCTTTCTCGGATTAGCTGGTTATTATCGGAGATTCGTGGAAGGGTTTTCTCGAATCGCTACTCCATTAACTCAGCTGACTTGGAAAGATATAAAATTCGGTTGGAGCGTGGAATGTGAGAAGAGTTTTCAAAAACTCAAGAGGAGACTCATTTCAGCACCTGTTCTGACAATACCATCTGGCTTGGAGGGATTTGTCATCTACAGTGATGCATCGATCAAAGGGTTAGAATGTGTTCTCATGAAACATGGGAAAGTCATAGCCTATGCCTCTCGGCAACTCAAAGAATATGAGAGGAATTATCCTACTCATGATATAGAGTTGGCAGTTGTTGTCTTCACACTTAAAATTTGGAGGCATTACTTGTATGGGGAGAAAGTAGAGATCTTTACAAATCATAAAAGCCTCAAATATTTCTTCACCCAAAAGGAACTCAACATGCGGCAACGACGTTGGCTTGAACTATTAAAAGATTATGATCATACCATTCAATACCATCCTGGTAAAGCAAACATAGTAGCTGACGCATTGAGTAGAAGATCATATGCGGGTGCGAGTGCGATATTGTCAACGCAAAGGCCCATTTTATATGACTTGCAAAAGATGGAGATAGAGTTAAAGACTTCAGGGACCAACGTGATGATGGTGAATATACGAGTAGAACTGACTTTAATCGATAAAGTTAAAGCTGCTCAAGCTACAGACCTGGAACTGATGCGTATGAGGAAGAAAGTGTAAGAAGGTGCTATACCGGAAGCAAGAATTGATGAGGAAGGAATACTTCGAGTTAACTCCAGACTTTGTGTTCCTAACGACCCTGATTTAAAGTAGAAAATCATGATGGAGGCACACAACACACTGTTTACAATTCATCTTGGGAATACCAAAATGTATCATGATCATCGACATAAATTTTGGTGGAGCAATATGAAGAGAGAGATCGCGGAGTTTATCTCAAGGTGTCTAACTTGTCAACCAGTTAAGGCGGAGCATCAAGTAACAAAAGGTCCATTGCAACCACTTAAAATTCCAGAATGGAAGTGTGAGCACATTACCATGGATTTCATTACCGGTCTTCCCAAGGTTTCTCAAGGCATAGATGCGATTTGGGTCATTGTTGATAGATTGACCAAGTCGGCTCATTTCTTACCTATACGAGAAACTTATACACTTGAACGACTTGCTCGTATGTACATAAATGAGATTGTAAGACTGCATAGTATGCCAATATCCATAGTTTCTGATCGAGACCCAAGATTCACTTCACGATTTTTGGTTAGTTTGCAGAAAGCTATGGGCACGGATTTACGATTTAGCTCGGCATATCATCCTCGCATTTAAGCAGGCAATGGAGAGGACTATTCAAACTCTTGAAGATTTATTAAGACTCTGTGTCCTTGACTTCAAGGGAAGTTGGGATAAGTTCTTACCATCGTGGAGTTTTCCTACAACAACAGTTATCAAAAAAGTATTGGCATGGCTCCATTTGAGGCATTGTATGGAATAAAGTGTCATTCTCCAGTATGCTGGGATGAAGTGGGTGAAACAACATTGTTGGGACTGGAGTTGGTACGTATTACTACGGAAAAGATTCAAACGATCCGACAACGTATAAAAACATCACAAGATCGATAAAAGAGTTATGCCGATCTTCATCGAAAGGACGTGGAATTCGATATTGGAGATCATGTGTTGTTACGTGTTGCTCCATGGAAAGGAGTTACGAGATTTGGAAAGAGAGGAAACCTCAATCCTCGATTCATTGGCCCATTTTTAATCCCCGATCGAGTAGGAACTGTGGCCTATAGACTCGCTTTACCGCCAAGTATGTCTCGTGTTTATAACGTTTTTCAAATATGCATGTTACGTATATATGTGGAAGACCCGAACCACATTATTGAGTCAGAACCGGAAGAAATAGCGGAAAATTTAACGTATGAAGAGGTTCCTGTTAAAATCTTGGATAAGAAGAAACATGTTCTACGCTCCAAGGTAATACCTCAAGTCAAAGTTTTGTGGAGAAACCACGATGTTGAGGAAATGACCTGGGAGTTAGAATCTGAAATGAAATCAAGGTATCCTTACCTCTTTGACATACCAGGTACGTACCCTAATTTTGAGGGCAAAATTTCATAAGAAGGGGAGGTTGTAAGACCCCAACTTTTATGAATAAAGATAAATTTTCTATAAATATCATTTTTGATTATTATGGAATGAATTTGTTATAATATTATAGTTGTGGGTAATATTTATAAATTCTGCAAAGTACGCAAGTTGTTATATAATATTCTATTGGTTGGGAATATTCGTTTTAACAAGGCATATTCGTACGACGACACAATCGTTGGTGGACCCCACAACGGAATTATTGTCGGATTGAGAAAACGACAAAAATATCCTTTTATAAAATAACGACGAAAGTTTTATCGTTAACTCTGTTGGAATACCTAGTGGTTAAAATACAGTAATACACGTTGTTGCACAGTAGCACATGGTATTGTACAGTATTTTTGAATTATTGATTCTTATGTAAGAAGGCACTACTCAATAATTGTTACAGTAATTATTGTTCAATCTTTTATTTTATTGGTTCAATAATTGATGCGTTGATATTTTATATTATTGTCGTTTCAATAATTGTCACTGCACAGTATTTCCCATTATCATATCAATAATTCATATTATTTGAATAATATTATTAGATAGCATTATTGGCAATGTCTAGAAATTTCTGTCAAGGAGAGGTTTGGTCACCTAATTGAGCGCTAGTAAGGAGAAATCCTTATTGGAAAGCCCCTACTTTCCTGGGAACGGCCTGGTTGTCATTATTGTGATTCTGTAATATTATTTGTGAATAAATAATTATTGATTTATATGATAAGGAAATATTTATTTTATGTGGACATAAATGATAGATAAGAAAATATTTATTCGAAGTGGATTTAAACTGAGGAATTTTTAGCATGTGACATTTGTTGAAAGTTGATATTTTATCTTTTCTGATAAAATAATTCATTCAAATATATTATTATAATATTACATTATAGTAGTATGATGTGATTATATAATAGTACGTTTTTTATAATTTGAATGGTAGCATTATTATAGTAAATTCATGGTATAAAAGTAAAAGGAGGTGGAAGAGAACAATTAGAATTTGAATTCCTATGATGCAAGTGATGATGTCATCGGACGATAAGGTAAGCGATGATGTCATCGGACGATGAGGTATGCAATGATGTATTATGATCGATGACGTCAGCGGTGATGTCATAAATTATGGCAAAAAGACTATTTTACCCTTACTTTGCCAAGCCTATAAATATAAGCTCATTTCTTCATTATTTTTCACGAATTCATTCAAGCTATACAGAGAGAAAGTATAGAGAGAATAAGAGAGAAAGAAGAAGAGTATTCTATTAGTACACTATTGCAGTATCCAATCTCTTACTAAGGTAAAAGATATTATTCTTTCGTATTCATGAAAAGAGTTATTTTCTTTCAATACTCGTAAGGGTTGTTATTCCATTCTTTATTATTCTGTTGGAACATCCTGTCTGTGCGGATTATGCATGACCTAGTTCCATTCTTTATTATTCTGTTGGAACATCCTATTTGTGCGGATTACACATGACCTGGTTCTATTCTTTATTATTCTGTTGGAACATCCTGTCTGTGCGGATTACGCATGACCTGGTTCCATTCTTTATTATTCTGTTAGAATATCCTGTGTGTGCGGATTACGCATGACCTGGTTTCATTCTTTATTACTCTATTGAAATGATCTATCTACGTGGATTACCTTATGGCGGGCAAAAATCCATTTGCGGTTTCATATATTCTACTATACTCAGTTGGTTAAAGTTTTGGCCTCTATACTCCATGAAATTAGTGGGATATCCTTGATATTTGCGCTTCATCCAGTATCTTTTCATGAAAATATTCTTCTGAGAATTCTTGAATTTTACTCCACAAAACAGTATCATGTTGACAATTTGGACGTTGGATAAATTAAATTATAAATCTTTAAAAATTTATCTTTGAACTTGTTTTATTGAATTCTTATATCATTGTCATCATCCTCATGTTTATAATATGTTGAAAGTCATATGTGGCATGTAGTGCATAGATGGACTTGGTATGATTATGACCAGGGATTACTCGGTATAATCATGACCGTAATGTTACAAATGATGTGGTAAAATCCTCATTTCCCGTAGTGCATTGATGGACAATTGTTGGCATGATCATGACCATTGATGAATACACGAATATACTTGGCCCGTAGTGTATGGATAATTTGTGGTCATAATACTAATGAATATCCTTGGTCGTAGTGCAGGGATGATGTGGATTATTTATTAAGTTGAGTCTCAGCGATAAAAGTAATGAAAAACCTTTTAAATCATAGAAGATAGTAGATTTTATTCTCTACTTGACTCTTCTAATGGATTGCTGGTTCCGCTGCAGTTAAACTTGATGTTTGTTGTATTTTATAAGTTTAACACTGTTGAAGGCTAATGATAATTTATTCTACATTATCTTAGTCATAATATTTCTTACCGGGCTAGTTAAGCTCACCTTTTTTTTCTTTCATTGTTCTCTTGAAAAATGAGAACGTAGCGAGGACTAGTCGGGGAACGGGTAGACGGTCCCGATGATAGCATTAGTAGTCCTCACTATTCTATGAAATAGTGTGATAATAAATGTATTGAGGACTTATTTTGAGTTTGAATACTGTCTAGAAGACAATATTTGTATTAAAACTCACAGCTTATGTTGTATATTTAAGGTTGTATTTGTTTTCTGTACCATGTATTTGGCGACTCAGAATAGGTGATGTATACCTATTTTGAGGGCGTCACAATGACCGTGTCGCAGTACGAGGCTAAGTTTGCCGAGTTGTCCCGGTTCGCATCCCATTTGGTTGATAATGAGGGGAGAATGACGCGAATGTTTCTGTGAGGTTTGAGACCCGAAATACGTTATTACCTCATTTCTCACAAACTGTGTTTGTATTCAGATGTTGTAAATAGGGCTCAGTTATTAGAGTGCGATAATGAGTCAGCCCAACCAAGAGAGAGCAACTGACATGTTAATAATACCAATGGTAGCAGTCATCGAAGCGGTGACAACAAACGTGGAGGGAATCAACATGCCATAAGTGGTAACCACTTTGGTGGAAATCATGGCCAAGATAATAGAAGAAATGATTCAAGTGGAAATTTTAAGAAGAGAAGATTTAACGATGACAGGAAGATGTCGGCACCAGCACCAGCAACATATTCTAGGGGAGGAGAACGACCGCCAGTTAGATGCTACAGATGCGGAGAGGAGGGACATATAAGTTCAAACTGTCCATAGCCTTCCAAGGTATGTTTTAGTTGTGGAAAAGATGGTCACATAGCTCGATTTTGTCCTGTAGCGAAATCAAGTCCAGCTGGGACGGTGGCACCAAATGCGGATACGGACAAAACAAAGTCGGCAGTTTCAGGAAGAGCGTTTTTCATGACTTCTCAAAAAGCGAGTAACCCGAACGAAGTAAGCACGGGTTAGTTAATTATAAATTCTTGCGAAGTTTATACCTTATTACATACCGGTTCTACCCATTCTTTTATTTCTTCTACTTGCGCTCAACGTTTAAATTTAACTCCGGAGAAATTAGACTTTGATTTATCTGTGGAAACTTCGTTGGGGGAAACCTTTATTACATCTACTGTTTATAAGTCTTGTTTGATTCAAATTGGCAACCACTTGTTAATTACCTATCGATCTTATCTCTTTGAAAATACTTGCATTCGATGTGATTTTAGGAATTGATTGGTTAACTACTCATCATGCTAAAATCGATTGTTTTCGTAAGGTTGTTAGCTTTCATATTCCTAACCAACCTATTATGCGAATTCAAGCAACCAACCCACTAAAGTCAATCATTGTCACCTCGAGCCATAAAGTTATTCGTTTATTGAAAAACGGATGTCAAGCTTTCTTAAGCCCGTGTCACGGATTTAAACAAAAATACGTCAGATTTGAATGATATTTCCATTGTTAATAAATTTCCTGACGTATTCCCTGAAGAACTTCCTGGCTTACCCCAGAGCGTGAAATCAAATTTTGTATCAACCTTGAACCCGGTACAAAACCCTCAAATATTTCTTCACCCAGAAAGAACGTAACATGCGCCGAAGACGTTGGTTCGAGCTATTGAAGATTACGACCATACCATTCAATACCATCGTGGAAGAGTGAACATGGTAGCTGACGAGTTGAGTAAAAGATCATATACGGTTACAAGTGTGACGTTGTTAACACAAAGACCCATTTCGTACGACTTACAAATGATGGAGATAAAGTTAAAGACTCCAAGAACTCACGTGATGATGACAAATATACGATTAAAACCAACTTTAATCGATAAAGTTAAAGTCGATCAAGCTATAGACTCAGAGTTGATGGATGTGAAGAAGAAGGTTCAAGAGGACGTTATTCTAGAAGCAAGAATTGACGAAGAGAGGAAATCTCAACCCTCGATTTATTGGCCCATTTGAAATCCTCGATCGAGTAGGAGCTGTGGCTTATAGACTCTTCTTACCACCAAGTATGTCTCATGTTCATAGCGTTTTTCAAGTATCAATGTTACATAAATATGTGGACAACCCGAACCACATTATTGAATTAAAACTATACGAGATAACAAAAGATTTAACGTATGAAGAAGTACCTATTAAAACCTTGGATAAGAAGGAACATATTCTACGCTCAAAGGTTATACTTCAAGAGTTAGAATCTAAATAAGGTATCCTCACCTCTACGACATGCTAGGTACGTACGTAAATTTCGAGGGCCAAATTTTATAAGGACGAGAGATTGTAAGACCCCGAATTTTATGAAATGAAAGTATTCCATTTTCTTATAATTATTATTCTATTTAGTAAATGGCTAAATTGATAAAAGGTTAAAGTTAAGGGTGATATTTGAAAATTTTGTAAAGTAAGCAAGTTGATATAAAATATTCATTGTGTTGCGGAATATTCGATTGGTTGGGGAATATTTATTTTATCAGGAAATATTCGTACGACGACAAAATCATTGGTGGACCCCACAACAGAAGTATTATCGTAGATAGAAAACGACAGAAATATCTTTTTATAAAAATAACGGCGAAAGTTTTACCGTTAAACTGTTGAACTACCGGCAGTAAAAGTACGATGTCTACGCGTGGTTGCATAGTAGCACATGATATTGATTATTGATGCTTACGTAAGAAGCCACTCAGTTTACTCAATTATTGCTATAGTAATTATTGCATAGTATCTCACGTTATTTGATTCAATTGTTGTCACAGTATCAACTGCATAATATTTTATATTATAAAATCAATAATTGAGATAACAATGTTATTCATATTATTATTTGTAATATTGACAATGTCTAGAAAGTTCTGTCGAGGAGAGGTTTGGTCACCTAATTGCGTGTCAATAGGGAGAAATCCTTATCAGAAAGCCCCCTCTTTCCTGGGAATGATCTGGTTGTTAAATATTGTGAGTTATAATATTAATGATGAATAATTGTTAAAGTATTAAGAATGTGTTTATTGAAGATAAGTGAATTACAAAAGTTAGAGGGAATAATGAAAACTTGGAAAACTTTAGGGATACTAAAGTGTAATAAGTTAAATCAATCTGGACCATTGGTGGTGGTTTTAATAGTAAATCAATCTGGACCATTGGTGGTGGTTTTAATAGTAAATCAATCTGGACCATCGATGGTGGTTTTAATAGTAAATCAATCTGAACTGTCGATGGTGGTTTTAATAGTAAATCAATCTGGACCGTCTCTAGTGGTTTTAATAGTAAATCAATCTGGACCGTCGGTGGTTGTTTTAAAAGTAAATCAATCTGGACCGTCGGCGGTTGTTTTAAAAGTAAATCAATCTGGACCGTCGGTTGTGGTTTTAATAGTAATCAATCTGGACCGTCCGTTATAATAGTAAATCAATCTTGACTGTTCGTGAATTAGTTACTATTTAGTCATTTCTCCTATAAATAGAAGCTTTATTCTTCTTTCATTATCACTAATTCACTGAGACTCACAAGAGAAACTATAAAGAGTAAGAAGAAGAGTATTTTGCTACTTCACTAGTTTAGTATCCAGTCTTCTACTAAGGTAAGGGATATTATTTGTTGTATTCGTAAGGGATATTATTTTTTGTATTCCTAAGGGGTATTATTTCTTTCGTATTCATAAGGAATACTATTTTTCGTATTCATCCTTTAAATATAATCGAATAACTTTGTCTCACGCTTGATTACGCATCGTATTTATATGAGTGAAAATCCATTTGCAGTTTCGTATGTTATTTCTTTTCATATTCTTAAATCTAAACTTACTATGGTAAGTATTGTTTCTATAATCTCTGAAATTAGTGGGATATCCTTAAAGTTTTGCACTTCATCCAATATCGTTTAATTGGGATATTGATCTAAACTTTCTTATTAAATATCAATATTTTCATCCGGGGTACTATTAACGGGTTACTATTCACTAAAATATTATTCACTCAGGTATTCAGGGCACTTTTCATGTCGGGGTACTATTCACGAGTTACTATTCTTGGGTTACTATTCACCCAGTTACTATTCACTCAAATATTATTCACTCAGGTATTCGAGGCACTTTTCATGTCGGGGTATTATTCACGGGGTACTATTCACTCGGGTACTATTCATCCATAGTACTATTCATGATAAAAATTGATTTCTTTTCTGTCCAAGATTATTTTTGATACATGAATATTATTCTTGAATTTTACTCCACAAAGTAGTATCATGTTGACAATTTGGACATATAAGGAGAAAACATAAACACCAATTAGTCATATATTGAACTTACGCATTGGTTTACTTAACTTTACTTCTTAGGGTTCACGTTCTTGCAATATAAGTTTACGCGACCAACTTCCTTTACCAGTTTATGGCTTTCTTGAAAATTTCTATCTTATTAATACTTTCGTTATTCATTACATGAACCCCATGTTCATTACTCGTTCTTAGTGTCAAAGCCATATGAATCGTTATATGCTAAGACCGATCGTTCATCGCAACAACGTTGCGTTCACAGCGTCTATACGCTTCACACTTATCTCTCATTATCATGATATAACATCGAAATGTTATTCATTACCTCAAATCACTCAACGCCCTAAGGAATCACAACCATAGCAATTCCTCACGTTCGTTCATCCCGACTACGGTCCCCGGATATCGGTTACGTAACTCGTGATTTATATTCTTTGTTATTTAATCTCGTTTAATCTTTACGTTCAACCTTTAATAAAGGTTTAAGAAATTTGCTTAAGTGTTATTTTAGGTGAACTATATGTTCATATTTCTTTCTTGCACATCCCCTAGTAATTGAGCATTTAAAATCTCATTTATGGGCATTGCCATACCATAATGTTGCATGTGCCCTACCCTCGCTTTCCTCTCGTATTTGTAATGCGACCTACTTTCTCTCCTCTTCCCCAGGTTGGCGTTTGGCGGCCAGTCCTTTATTATCTCTCGCTTCTGCGACGACACTCTCCAAGATTATGGTAGAGGCTTTCATGACTGCTTTCCACTTCTCATGATCTGTCATTGTGGCTGTGGTAGAGACAAAACCCTAGAAATTTTTCTAAGTGTTAAATAAATTCTTTGAGACGCTCACTTCCCGATCTCATAACTCCTTCGTTATAACTCAGAAGGAGGTCGTTCCAAAGCCATTTTCTTCCTTATCTTACGTACTTCAATACCCCTTGGATAGAACTTCGTTCTGAATCCATTAACGTACCATTCGATTGGCTTGATCTTCATCCTTCGGTCATTTTTACACTTTTAACGGTCTTTGTTCGACCGTCCGTAATTCGATCATCCGAACTCGGAACTCACTCGTTCTTGAGTCCACGAATCATGTTTTCTATGTTTTCTTACTTTCTTATGAAACCCTACATGTTCAGGTTCGTTTACTAACTTTCTAATTCTCGTTCGTCTTTTACGAAATTTTTGCCAAAACTTCGTTATAGCTAAGTTTTAATCCGTTCTTCAAGAACGTTTCTACCGTTCCTAACCAAGCAATACATAACTAACTTATACGCGATGGTTTTAAACTTGTTTATCAACACCAATTATCCTACGATGGTTTTAAATTTGTCCATCAACAACGTTCTTCGTGGTCTTCGCGTGTTCTTCGTGTTCTTCGTTCGTTCTTCATTTTACTCGATATTTTGGATTATGATTTCACTTGTTATTGGAATTTGATGTTATAGAACATTATTCCTTACTTATTTAACCTACTTATTCATATAATCCACTCAGATCGTTCTAATTCATTACGAATCTTATACTTCTTTAAGAAATTTATTAACTAAACTTCAAATTTATTATTTCTTCTTTTCTCATGATTTCAACCATATGAAATCATCTCTAACCTTATCTACTTCTTATCTTTATTAAGTTATGTTTTTAAACATAAAAAATTAAAGAAAATTTATAAAAGATTAGGTTTCGGATTACCGTTCTTCTTTATTTTCCTCCTGCTAGGCAAAGCCGGTGATTTGCAAGCTTTTCTATTTCACGAACACTTTCGATCCGATCATTCATGCTCATTTTCTTCCTTCTCCCTCCCATCCGACTTCCCTCTCTCTCTCAAGTGTGGGATTTTTCAAAATCCAAAAATAATGAAATGAGCTTCTTATTGATAGATTTTCAAAGCTAGGGGCAAAATAGCCCTAAAGTTACTATTCACACCTCCTCCAACACTTAGCCATCAAGTAAACTTGGCCTCCACCCTTACTTGGTGGCCAAGTGGCCGCCCCTCTTGCCCCATGGGTTGCCCCATTGGTTTTACCCATCCGTTTACCCATCGGTTCGATCCGCGGTTCCTTTTCTTAGTTTAGGCCTTAACCCTAATTCTTATTGGGCCTATCTTGGGCTTGATTTCACAAAGTGTTGGGCTTGACATAATACAAGTCCAATTAGATTCTACAAAGTCCAGGAACTCAAAGTTCATTAAGACTTATCGTATTCTACGCATCTAATTCTCGTATTTTCTTTGTATATAGTTCGTACGATATTCGTATTATACGTCGTACTAATCTCCTTACTATACTCATATAATAACTAGTATTATCCTCGTATTTCTCACGCATAATAACACTAATGATTATACGTGATCATAAAATTCTCGGAACTCACTTTTCCTAACCCTAGGTTTTGAGTCCGTAGGCGAAAACTTCTTTTTTGCCATAACTGAAATATTATTGAATATTCCATCACGTCTCAAGATTACACGTAATCAATAACTTCTCGGAATTTCAAAATAAATCTCCGAGCAGAAACGGATGAATAGTGCCTATTTCGTCTTTTTCCCCGAAAATATTTTGTTCCCGAAAAACTTTCGTTTTCATCTTGAAAATTCTTATTCCTTCAATCTAGCTCGTAGCCAAAATACTCCTGATTAATAATCATCATAGGTTTTAGAACGATTAATAAACACATAGCACAAAATAGTATTATTAAAAATTAGTTTTATTAATAACTAATTCTTTAAACCTAAATTCTGGACGATCCAAATTTTCGGGTTGTCATATTCTTCCTTCCTTATAAAAATTTCATCCTCGGAATTTCTTAAAACCACACCCTTACCCGGGTCATCACATTCACCCCTTCTTCATAGAATTTCTTCCTCAAAATTTTAGCCTACCTTTCTTCTCAACTTCAGTTCAACGTAGTTCTTATCTTTCTCTCATTCCTAACCCCCATAACCTATCAAGAATCATGAAGCAGAAGGAATAACGAGGAATATAAAATTTCCTCTTAAAACGTTTCATACTTTTGCTGAGGGGTCAAATCGACCATGAACTCTTACTGGGTTAACCAGCATTTCGCCGTAAGCCCTCCTTTAACAATCAGTTTACAATCACAAAGAAAGTAACTACCTCTTCCATGTTCTCCTCAGACTAAATCAAAACAATTTGGTTTGGCACCAGTTCTCAAAGAAAGCTCGATGACATACCATTTATCTAGCCGAATCAAGTAGCTTAGACCATACCAATAAATTGGATATCAACGTGAAACCTTCATCTAGTCAACTCAATTGACGTCGACTACTTCTTTAAATTCTTTTCGCAATACATCAAAACGGTTTATGATGTCATGATACCGTACTTTTTATAGTACGTTGAGGACTTCGTCAGTTTGTGACTTCATCATTATACATCATACCATTACGGGTTGTTGATCCTAAGATCACATCCAACACCAGGTTCAATGATATTAACAACTCCATCCTTTTACCATCCTTGCATCAAATGCTCGGATGATATAAAAATTCATTTTGATATTTCAAATCAACTGTTGTCTACCCGAAGCAATTAGCATAGACATACCAAGAATAGCTCTTTTAAAATACTTTGGTTCCAAAAGTTGAACCAATTCTTTCCTTTTCAAAATGTACATATCAGCACGAGTTCAATAAAGTTTGAAATCTAGCATAGCTAGATGAATTGGAATATCTTATTTCTCCATCTTCCTTCATTGTCTTACTGCAACAATAATTAATCTTCTCTAGCACCTTTAATACTAAGCCTACTGAAAATAACTCATTTTCAGTCTAAACATTCCTATATCTTAGTACAGTCCATCAACTTACCACACATTATGAGTTTAGGAACTTTCCACAATAATATGAGTTTAAGAACTGTCCAGACAGACCATAGGCGTCCATTCGCTGAGACGTTCGAAAACATACCATATTATTATGAGTCACAAACTTACCATAAGTATGAGTTTCAAGAACTCGCACCTACCTTATCGTTCTCTACCTATCAAGTATATACATGAGAAAAGATTCACCTTCTCATCATATACATCTTGATAGCGCGACCAATTCCAATGATTATCACTACCAGAAGCTAAGTGATTGTAGAACCAAACACAATTCCCTGCCTATACAGAAAATTGGTCAACTCAGCTTCTAACCGATATAAGAAGCTAAGCGGTTGTTAAACCAAGAACAATTCTCCGCCCATACAAAGAATTGTTCAACTTAACAACTATATCGCATAAGAAGCTAAGTGGTTCTAAAACCACATACAATTTCCCCGCCCATTCAAGGAATCATACAACTCAGCTGCTGATATGAGTCCTCAATTGAAATTTTACAACTCCTAAATTTCTCTCTACTTAATACGAATTTTCTTTAATTCATATACTATCCTTCATAACTCAATCTAAGTTCTTCTTCCCGTACTACTTCATAGTACCTTTCATTCATAGCACTAGCTATAAATCATTCATCGTTTAATAACCCATCTGTTACTACGAGTCACTATGATCACGTGGTGATCTTCTTATCATTCTCTCTACGATTATAGTCTTAGGTACTCCTACCTAAGGTTTATAACCTATCAGCTCTGATACCAACTTGTAACGCCCCGAAATCCGGTCTATCTTCACACCCAGATTCCGTACATCACGAGTACATCATTCATCCAACATACATCATTATATACTGAAATATAACAACATACACTCTCATATCCCAGGTTCTGGAACCTTATGACCTCTTTTATTACAAATAATGATAATTACATTATTCAGTTCATCTTACAAGAGTGACTTTTATCCGCCACCAAGGATACATAATAGTTCATTAAACTAGTCTATAGTTCAGTTTTTATCTTTCTACATTACAAGTCTTCACTTGATCTTCTCGCTCATTCACCTTCTGAATGGTACTGCATCTGGATACCGTCAGCTTGATCTTTACGGGATCCTTAAATTCTTCTAACCTTGTTCGCTGAAAATTGTTTTTCATTTAAAGCAAGTGTGAGCATTCAATTGCCCAGCAAGTCATAACAGTTGAACAAACAACTTCAGAATTAAAACATTTCTCTAGAACTTTTATAACCAAACAAAGGTTATGAAGCAGCTTGAATAATAGGAATAGTCTCGATTCCTATCATCTTAAAACATCAATCATTTTCACTTTGAAATACTTTCATTCTTCTACTTTTTCATACACATCCTATCTGGCTAGAATCATTAGCACAGACTTAACAATAATGGTTCATGTATAAACAGAACATACTTGTATTGAACATCTCAATCACAGAACAATACATATCATAAAAACACCGAAGTGTTCAAATTGTGGCTCAAGGCCTTATACGTTCTACCACATTGTACAAATATCGCACATTCGCACATAGACAGAGCTTCTCAAGTACAACATCTAAGCAGTTTAAGAAACTAGCATTCATGTAATATAAATGAAGTTAGGAAACTTGCCTTATGCCCAGCTACAGCATACGCTGAACTGCTCATTTCAGTTCATATATAACACATAAGGAGAAAACATAAACACCAATTAGTCATATATTGAACTTACGCATTGGTTTAATTAACTTTACTTCTTAGGGTTCGCGTTCTTGCAATATAAGTTTACGCGACCAACTTCCTTTACCAGTTTACGGCTTTCTTGAAAATATCTATCTTCTTAATACTTTCGTTATTCATTACATGAACCCCATGTTCATTACTCGTTCTTAGTATCGAAGCCATACCAATCGTTGTATGCTAAGACCGATCGTTCATCGCAACAACGTTGCGTTCACAGCGTCTATACGCTTCACACTTATCTCTCATTATCATGATATAACATCGAAATGTTATTCATTACCTTCGTCACTTAACGTCTAAGGAATCACAACCATAGCAATTCCTCACGTTCGTTCATCCCGACTACGGTCCCCAGATATCGGTTACGTAACTCGTGATTTATATTCTTTGTTATTTAATCTCGTTTAATCTTTACGTTCAACCTTTAATAAAGGTTTAAGTCATTTGCTTAAGTGTTATTTTAGGTGAACTATATGTTCATATTTCTTTCTTGCACATCCCCTAGTAATTGAGCATTTAAAATCTCATTTATGGGCATTGCCACGTGCCGCCGTGACTGCTGCCCCTCGTACCCTTTCCTCTCGTATGTTATGGCTGACCTACTTCTCTCTCCTCTCTTCCCGGGTTGGCGTTTCGGCGCCAAGTCCTTTGTTATCTCTCGCACTGCGACGACACTCTCCAGAAGATTATGGCCGAGCTCGCACTGCGGCGCCACTTCTCACAGTCTATCTGGCGCTATGGCGCTGAGACAAAACCCTAGAAATTTTTCTAAGTGTTAAATAAATTCTTTGAGACGCTCACTTCCCGATCTCATAACTCCTTCGTTATAACTCAGAAGGAGGTCGTTCCAAAGCCATTTTCTTCCTTATCTTACGTACTTCAATACCCCTTGGATAGAACTTCGTTCTGAATCCATTAACGTACCATTCGATTGGCTTGATCTTCATCCTTCGGTCATTTTTACACTTTTAACAGTCTTTGTTCGACCGTCCGTAATTCGATCATCCGAACTCGGAACTCACTCGTTCTTGAGTCCACGACTCATGTTTTCTATGGTTTCTTACTTTCTTATGAAACCCTACATGTTCAGGTTCGTTTACTAACTTTCTAATTCTCGTTCGTCTTTTACGAAATTTTTGCCAAAACTTCGTTATAACTAAGTTTTAATCCGTTCTTCAAGAACGTTTCTACCGTTCCTAACAAAGAAATACACAACTAACTTATACGCGATGGTTTTAAACTTGTCCATCAACAACAATTATCCTATGATGGTTTTAAATTTGTCCATCAACAACGTTCTTCGTGTTCTTCGCATGTTCTTCGTGTTCTTCGTTCGTTCTTCATTTTAATCAATATTTTGGATTATGATTTCACTTGTTATTGGAATTTGATGTTATAGAACATTATTCCTTACTTATTTAACCTACTTATTCATATAATCCACTCGGATCGTTCTAATTCATTACGAATCTTATACTTCTTTAAGAAATTTATTAACTAAACGTCAAATTTATTATTTCTTCTTTTCTCATAATTTCAACCATATGAAATCATCTCTAACCTTATCTACTTCTTATCTTTATTAAGTTATGTTTTTAAACATAAAAAATTAAAGAAAATTTATAAAAGACTAGGTTTCGGATTACCGTTCTTCTTTATTTTTCTCCTGCTAGGCAAAGCCGGCGATTTGAAAGCTTTTCTATTTCACGAACACTTTCAATCCGATCATTCATGCTCATGTTCTTCCTTCTCCCTCCCATCCGACTTCCCTCTCTTTCTCAAGTGTGGGATTTTTCAAAATCCAAAAATAATGAAATGAGCTTCTTATTGATAGATTTTCAAAGCTAGGGGCAAAATAGCCCTAAAGTTACTATTCACACCTCCTCCAACACTTAGCCATCAAGTAAACTTGGCCTCCACCCTTACTTGGTGGCCAAGTGGCCGCCCCTCTTGCCCCATGGGTTGCCCCATTGGTTTTACCCATCCGTTTACCCATCGGTTCGATCCGCGGTTCCTTTTCTTAGTTTGGGCCTTAACCCTAATTCTTATTGGGCCTATTTTGGGCTTGATTTCAAAAAGTGTTGGGCTTGACATAATCCAAGTCCAATTAGATTCTACAAAGTCCAGGAACTCAAAGTTCATTAAGACTTATCGTATTCTACGCATGTCATTCTTGTATTCTCGTATTTTCTTTGTATATAGTTCGTACGATATTAATATTATACGTCGTACTAATCTCCTTACTATACTCATATAATAACTAGTATTATCCTCGTATTTCTCATGCATAATAACCCTAATGATTATACGTGATCATAAAATTCTCGGAACTCACTTTTCCTAACCCTAGATTTTGAGTCCGTAGGTGAAAACTTCTTTTTTGCAATAACTGAAATATTATTGAATATTCCATCACGTCTCAAGATTACATGTAATCAATAACTTCTCGGAATTTCAAAATAAATCTCCGAGCAGAAACGGATGAATAGTGCCTATTTCGTCTTTTTCCCCAAAAATATTTTGTTCCCGGAAAACTTTCGTTTTCGTCTTAAAAATTCTTATTCGTTCAATCTAGCTCGTAGCCAGAATACTCCCGATTAATAATCATCCTAGGTTTTAGAACGATTGATAAACACATAGCACAAAATAGTATTAATAAAAATTAGTTTTATTAATAACTAATTCTTTCAACCTAAATTCTGGACGATCCGAATTTTCGGGTTGTCACATCATCACCCGTTGGGAAAGATACATTGGATTATCCTTCGACACTGCAGAAGTCATGTGAGATGTGGATCCTTCAGCCTCTCCATAATTCCATGGAACTTTCCATAGGCTGACAATAGGATATTGTTGTCTAAATGGCAGGATAATTGGCTCTGGCGCAGCCACTTTCAAAGGATTGTCAATACCTTTGAGCTGAACGGGTTGGATTGTATGTGAGGGTGTAGTTGTATCTGCCTCAGAAGATATGACTGCTACGACTTCCTTCCACTTTGAAAGAAATGCGTCCCCACTCTCTAATACCACAACATCATCGTCTGCCATCTGCAGGACACCGCAGTCAATTAAATTTTGAATAAGGTGCCGGAGTGCCCAGCATTCTTCCCTGTTGTGACCGCGAGATCCAGAGTGATACTGGCACACTCCATTGAAATCAAATTGTCTTGAACGCGGGCTGACTGGAGGTATCAGAGTTGTGATTCTTCCTTCATGTATCAACATCTGCAGTATTTCTTCCATCGGTTGGCCTAGGTATGTAAATTCCCTTTTGTTGGCAAAATCCCGACGGGTTTAGCATTTGCTCTTTTTGTAATTTTATCCTCCAGTGTTTCCTATTTTGGAGTATGTGGTGGAGTGTTGGTAACAAGAGGAAGGGGACTAGCATGCTCCATACTAAATAATTGGCATGTGACTTGGTGCTGATGGACCACTAGTTCTGCCAATTGGTTAAGTTGCTCACGCAGAGCATTCATTTTTCATTCCATTGTAAACTGGAACTTTACATAATCCCACTTGTCAGCATCATCCTTGCTGGTCTGGGAAGATCCACCCTTAAAATTGGAACTCTATCCACTGCTCCAATTAATCATATTAACCTCCCATTCTTTGTGTTGAGGAAGAGGGTTGTCTTGCACATGGGGTTGATCGGGTTTGGTGACCACGATCTCACCGATGTCTATTAAATCTTGGATCTTGTGTTTCAAGGCCCAGCAATCCTGAGTATCAAGTCCCAGAGCCCTGCCATGATAAACACATTTCCGAGTAGCATTGAAACCCCTCCCATTCAGGTTGGCTGGTGGAAGAAGATGCGTAATTTTCTTCTGAGTGGTCAGAAGATTAAGAATGTTCTCGAGTGAGTCCCCTAAGGGTGTGAACACTAGAGTGAATTTGACTTCTCCACCCTTAGGCAATGGAGGGTTTGAAGACTGTGCTTGAAAGGGAGTGTAATTTCTCCTTTGTATAGGCATATTCTAACTGCCCTTTTGACTTTATAGTATCAAGGAAACATCCTCCTCTTTCTTTTTATAGACCCTTCGGGGGTTGTTTCCATAATTTCCGGACTGGATGTGCTCAAAGAATGCGACTTTAAGGGGCGCCTAGGTCTTGAATCTTTCCTGACTTCAATCCCATCTCAGCCATCTCCCCATGTTTAATCATTTTAGAGAATGGTTTGCCAATACCAGCTAAGACTCTCTCATAGAAAGGAGCTTTTTGTATGTCTATGAAGGTCATCACCATCTCTGACTCATTCATAGAGGGAACGACTTGAGCAGCAATGCGCCTCCACCTTTAAGCATATTCTCTAAAAGATTCATTGGTTTGTTTTCTGACTTTAGTAATTTGGTACCGGTCAGAAGCCATTTGAGACTAGAAGTTGTACTGAGTGAGGAAGGCATGAGCTAGCTCCTCCCAGCTATGGATCTTTGAATTGTCTAATCTGGTATACCACGATCGGGCTTCTCCAGTCAGACTTTTCTGGAACAGCTGCATTCTGAGCTTCGCAGCCTCGGCATGAGGTACGAGTTCTCCAATGAATACCTTCAAATGTGTGTAAGGATATCCTAACCCGTCATACTTTTCAAAGTCAGGAGTCTTGAACTTCTCTGGATAATGCACACCAGGGAATATACAAAGGTCAGCATTTGAAACACTCCCATGTGCTCCAATTCCTTTGATAGAACAGATGGTCTCTTCCATCTGAAGGACTTTCTTTCTGATATCACCGGCGTCTAGATCTTCTTTGAGAAAGGTGGTATCATGAATTTTGTTGGTTGGATCCAACTGAAGCTCAGGTACTGGAATGGCTTTATTCGGACCTTGGGTTCCTCCTTGTGTAGAGGATTCAGCATGTACGGGTATCCTTGTACCCTGAGTAGATTGGTGTAGTTCTTTAACCAGAACAACCAAATCTGTGATTTATTTACTTAATCCATCGAATTCTTCATGAGAGACTGGATTAAGATTATCCTGGTCAGATGAAGACATAATTGGTCTTAGGCTCGTGGCCTTTTTGGACTTTGAACATGTAATAGGTCCGATTGTTTCCTTGTGAAAAATTGACGTAGTTTAGTTTTTAGGGAATGTATAAATGTTTACATGTTATGTGATGTATCCATTTTAGGAGTATTATCCTGCAAAATAGATGTTAGCCGTAAGTAATTCGGGATAGCATGTAAATATGCTTGTAAACATATTTCTCATTACATGGAGATGAATATGGAATGAAATTGCAAGTAATTGACTTTAAAAGTAATTTTCAATGAGAAAGCATGAAGAGACTTTCCTCCGCGTTTGGTTTATCAGAGGCTGACCTATCTAAGGATACTCTCGCGGCTTTTCGGCATGGAGGTTCCCAAATCATTGCAATTTACTCGACGGGAAGTTAATCCTGGCTTTCAACTGGAGTGAATTTGGGTGGTGCATTTCTTGAGCCTCGTTGGAATTAGTCTTCCTACGAGTCCAGTAATCAAACACCGACATGATAGCCTCTTGATGGAGGAACCACACAACATACATTCACATACAACGTGTCTCACCGTTTATGAAAATGATGACATATGCGAAGCACTACTATCACAAACAGATATAGTGTAAAGCAGTAAGTAAATGCATTCGTACACATCCATCAAATGTAAATGCAACATCCACACACAAGCATATAACAGTTTTGAAAAGCTTGTAATAGCAACTTAAGTCCTCTTACTGGTGTCCCCAGCAGAGTCGCCACCTGTCGACATTGGGATTTTTATTTGTCCCTTTTCTGTTCTTGCCTTTTGGTGTTCTCATGTTAGGTGAGATTTGTTTGAAAAAACAAGTTGTGAAAAGGTCTGACATTTATATGTCGACGATTTGACTGTAAGAGTTGCCAGTTGGTTTTTTAAATAGTTGTACCAACACAACCGAGAAAAGGTTTGCACATTGACCCAGTGATGTGACACTGCTAAATGGGTCTGTGAAACTGAGATTCATTAGGGTCCATGGACTTGGTTATGCGGAGGGAAGGTGTTAGGCACCCCCCAGACATCCGTGTTACCACGGCGACCGCCACTTTTCAAGAAACTGTTATGTGAATGTCTGTGTGTGTGTGTTAATGTGATGTTATTTAGAATTAGTGCGAGGCCTCGTTCGCACCTATATACAAAGGGTTTGAATTTATGTAAAAATTCAATTTTAAACAAGATACAGCAGTGATGTTTTGTAAAAGAGGGTTTTCAAACCTTTATGCTCAATAGTAATTGATACCTTTTGATACGTCCATTTTATTAAATGTTCGGCTGGATTGCTTTTATTTTCAAGATGCGAAGCATCTTCGAGAAAATAATGTACAAAGCAGTGCCAAATTCCTCATGGGCATGGGAGCCATCTAAGGAAATCCAAACACCGTGAATAAATTTATAAGCTGTTCACAGCTAAAAATGTCCATCACGGGAACCGAATCTAGATTCATTAAACTGAATCTGTGATCACATGATTCCTAGGCTCACATGATGTCTCAATTTATATGAAAAGAAGTAATCAATTATATATATAAAAGCTGTAAATATATATATATACAGACATGATCAACAACCACGAAGCACCTCTATGGGGGATCGGAAATGTAAATATATAAAAGCGGTAAATATATATAGAGACATTATCAACCACCACGAAGCACCTCCATGGGGGATCAAAAGTGTACATAAAGCTGTAAAAACACGATCAACCACCACTAAGCACCTCTGTGGGGGATCAGTAATGTAAATAAAGCTGTAAAGATGATCAACCGCCACGAAGTAAACTCTAAAGGACGAAAATGTAAAGAAAGTCAGAAAACAATCAACCCCCACAAGTAAACTCAAGCGAGGACGAAATGTGTGTGTATATATATATATATATATAAGAAACGCATATGCTGGATGTAAAATCTGAGGCTCATCGAATGAGTTCGACAACAGTTCATATATATATATATATATATATATATATATATATATATATATATATATATATATATATATATAAAAGCGATTAAACGCTTGAGATGTAAAATCCAGGCTCATCGAAAAGAGTTCGACAACAGTTCATATATATAAGTATATATATATATATATAAGCAAATAAACACTCTAGATGTAAAATCCAGGCTCATCGAACCAAGTTCGACCACAGTTTATATATATAAGTATATATATATATATATATATATATATAAGCAAATAAACGATCCGGACGTGAGTCCAGGCTCAATCGAGGCATAACTTTCGATAATGTTAGTCCATATATAAATATATATATATATATAGAATATATATATATATATATATATATATATATATATATATATATATGTACAAACAAAAATAAAACCACGAACCGAAGTACGGGCATACACGCAACATGACTCTCAACGTGAAGAATAGTGTGTGCAAAGATGAAGAGAAATGCTTTAAGGTGTGTAAGAAGGCTTACAATGGACTGCCATAGAAGACTTCAATAACTTTAAAGGGATGAACACTCGGCTCTCGCTGGTAAAAATATAGCAATATATAAGCTCACGAGTGTTTAAAATGAGAAAGCACTTGGTTTATAGTGTGTACAGAGCAAATTGGACAGCGCTTCCTCGCTTTTTCTCTTTTCAAAATGGTTGCACTAAGCCCTCTAATTATAGAGGGGAAACCGCAGTGTAGGCTACTGATGTCCGGGTGCCCCGGTTCATGGAGTCTGCCATCTCATCTCAAGTACGCATACGTATGCAACGTGTTGTCCGCTCAAACTTTCAAAACTTCAATCTGGGCATCCGATCAAGGTGTATAAGACCTTTTATGGCATGCTTTTGTCGAGAGCTACACAATGACATGAGATTAGAGGTTGTACGAAGTCAGGAAGATGGGACCATGCCCTATGTCTTCAAGCTTCAAATTATATCCGGTGTGCTGTCTTGTGCAGTAGTAACTCGGGATTGGCTCTCTTTGTTTCTTGTAGGATAATGATGTGTAGAATGTATGTATGTTGTTGTTGAAATGACGTGATGTGGGTTGAGATGGCAAAATAACGGTCCTGCCCTTCACCGGGGTTATCTCCGATTTGAGCTGTTTTAGCGGTCATTGCTCAGGGTTATCTTTGAGATTGGACTGTTGCAGGTGTTAACCGTCCTCAGTGTTGTTTCTGAGATGTGACTGACTTCCCGGGGTTATCTCCGGACTTGGTAGATGAGTGCCTCGGGGTTTTTAAAGAGTGTTTGAAGCTGTATGCATAGGCTTAAAACAAGCATTTCCAGGGTTATCTCCGGAACTGCAACTCTATGCCTCGGGGTTATCTCCGAGGTTGATACTATCTTTCCCGGTGTTATTTCCAGTGCTGAGAATGAATATCTCGGGGTTATCTCCACGATGAAACGGTCTTCTTCGGTGTGATTTCCGGTATTTGAACTGTACTCCTCGGGGTTATCTCCGAGGTTGAAACTGAAACTCCCCGGTGTTATTTCCGGGATTGAGGTTGAAACTTCCGGTGGTATTTCCGAGTCTGAGATGGATGTCTCGGGGTTATCTTCGAGATGGTAATACTGAATATCCCAGGGTTATCTCCGGGATTGAACTGAGCTGTCTTCCAAGGTTATCTCTGAAAGATGATTCTGCCCTCCTGTAATGTTAGTAACATGTATGCAGAGAATTTCGAGTGTCTACAGGTGGTTTTAAGCTTGAAAGAAGCTCCACAACATATTTCTATTATGGACTTGGTGTTCTCTTCAGAAGATCACCGAAAGGTCTTACTGAAAGTATTAAGAGAAGCCCATTTGCCAAAAATAGTTGATGTTGAAAAAATCCATCATCTGGTTGATCACATCTTCAACAGTAATGTGATATCTTTCACCGATGATGACATACCTCCCGAAGGGACGGGTCATTGCAAACCGTTACACATAGCAGTTATATCATCTGGATATGTGGTGGGAGGAGTCCTAATAGATGGAGGATCATCCTTAAACATATGCCCCTATGCCACATTGGAGAAAATGAACATCAATCTCAACAGGATCCGAAGCAGCTATATAATTATCAAAAGCTTTTGATAGATCTCGACGAAATGTCATCCAAGAGATTGAACTACCTGTGGAAATTGGTCCACATACATTCTGCGTATCCTTTCATGTGCTCAAGATAGCTACAGGATACATTCTACTTTTGGGAAGACCGTGGATTCATATGGTTGGAGCCGTCCCATCCACTCTCAATTAGCAGCTCAATTATATCATTAACAATAGCCTGGTCATTGTTAATACTGAGCCAGAATGTCTTGTACAAAGTGATATACCACTCATTAGTTTCAATGCAGAAGTTGAGCCTGTCAGCTTCTAGGCCATTGAGGTGAGAAACACTCACTATCAACCCATTGGGGTGCCACCTTTGATACCCAGAGTTTCTACCGAGGTAATGTTGGCAAGTCAAGAGATGATATCCTTGGGTTTTCAACCTGGACAAGGGTTAGGAAAGGATCATCAGGGAATCAAATGCCAAATTCAAGTTCCCGATCGGGACATGGATAAATAGATGTGCCTAAAGTTGGGTGCCTATTCTTCATACCTACTTTGATGTAAAGTTGGACTCGGACTTGATGGAGATTGAACAAGAGGACTATGAGATACCTCGGAGATCAAACAAACCCTAGCAAATCTTGATAAAACCACCTCTGAACTATGAACCCAAAATCTCAAACAAATCCAGTACATTTTAGTGTGTTTTAGTTGCATTTCATGTGTAGTTTCTCATAAAAGACATGCATTGTCCATGCATATATTCTTAAAACTCCTTTTGGTGAAAAAGTGTTTAAAAGAGGAAATCAATTTCAAGCTAATTTGATGGATACCTTAGAGTAGGCCCATCTCAAGTACATTTTAGTGTGTTTTAGTTGATTTCATGTTAGTTTGCATTGCAATACTTAAAACTCCTTTTGGTGAAAAAGTGCGAGGATCTGACCTAATTTGGTGGAATTAAAGTGCAGGCGAACGGACGTATGAAGCGAGGCACAAGCTGTGGATGCATGGCATGAGGATAAAGTGGAGCAGGAGGCTAACTAGGGATGAACAAAGGAATGAGAAGTAGAAAACAGATCGATTCTTGATGAGAAACCGAAATCGAGTTCACGTAGTCGATGCGCCGTGTGCGGACAAAGCTTGGAGACAGCGCGCATGCAAGCACCGGTGGACATCATGACATCTTCTGAAGTAAGCGCGCCCAGCATGAGAAGGATTACAACTGGGGAGCGCATTGCTGCGCGCTTTGCGATCTTGACTAATGTTGAGCTATTTATTTTAATTTCAAATTTTTAAGGGTTGTAATTGGTTTTAAACAATTTCTGACTGGTGTCAGAGGATTATTATTCATTTTTACGTATTTTCAGTTTTGAAACTAGGGTTTACACTCTGAGAGAGATTCCAACAAAGAGTGAAGCCTAAACTCTACTCTTCTATTTCTTCTTGGGATTTTTTATCATTGTGGATTATTATTAATATTTTGCTGGATTTATATGAGGAATTGAACGTTAATAGTGGATTGTAATTAGCAATTGGTTGGATCATTTCTATCTTTCATCTTTCAATTGCTTGCTTATTAGCCATGTTTAGCTTTGATCCCATAATGGCTTTTGGTTCAATCATGAATTAAACTCCATTGTGGGATTCTAACGGATTTTAATATATAGTTTGATTGCATGTTTGAATGTTGGATTGATTTACATATCATTTGGGATTTCTATCATGATTGTTTTGCATGTATGAATGCTTGATCACCATTAGTTTGATGCTTGTATGGAATTGACAATGAACATATAAGTATGGATTGTAATCATGATAGCATGCGTATATATGGGTTTTTTTATATAGCTTGTGTATTTAAATGAACCGGATAGACATATATTGTTTCACCGTATGTATGAGTTAGAATAAGGGCTTGTACTTAAATTCAATATGGTTGCAATTTCACATAGACATATAGTGATTTTGGTTATATTGATGATTACATAGAGTCTATCGCTTGTGGATGCTGTGTAAGTAGGTCATAGTGCATTGAAAAATGGCTATGACTCTTTTAGTGCTCTTGGCTACTTTCCTATGATATGTGAACAAGTCTTGCATGATAGTGGTGATTAAATGAAATATTAAATGAAGTTAGGATCCCATTACTTTCATTTTGATTTATTACATCTTTATTCTTGTTTTTTTAATCGTTATTCGCGACCAGAGTAACAAACCAATTATATTCATTAGTTTGAGCATATAAATATAGTGATTTAATTGATGCATGGTAATTTTAAATTAAACAACTTTCCTTGTGGGATAGATACTTTACTTACTCTGTATTACTTGTTGACACATGTATGCTTGCATGAGTTAGAGCTCTTTTGTTAGAACTAAAAAAGAGGCAACAAGTTTTTTAGCGGCAGATTCTTAGGAAAGGCGTTTAAATTATTATTATTATCGTTAGTTTTAAGCTATATTGTATGACTTAGACAAATCCATTCTTATCTCATTTCATTTTTTTTTTTTTTTTGAGGAACTTGTATAAATTTTTATGCTTGTGATCATCCAACCCAGACTTAACACCTATTAGGGACAACATAAGCGGGAGAGGTTGGAAAGCGAGTGTTAAGTAGAAATTTACAAGCATAGTTAGAAAGTACCACAACTTATATGGCAGCCGAGGTATAAGGAGAAGAGCAAAGAGAGGGCATAGGGCTCTGAAGAATATTCCATGCCCAATATTAATGGATTACTGATCTAGCATCGTCGGACCAGTGATAGCGACCAATACGTTCGAGATAAAAATGGGCCTTATTCGGATGGTACAAAATTGATACGGTTTGGGGTGCTTTGCTACGGATGATCCGAATGAACACTGTTGAGTTTCATCGAAATTTGTGATACATTCGAGATACAATGGTGTGACGGAGGATGCTATCGGACTTAGGCTATTCCCATTCTCATTGAGGGATAAAGCAAGTTGGCTTCATTCTTTGCCGGCGGGATCTATAACTACATGGGAGGACTTAGCACAAAATTCTTAGCCAAGTTCTTCCCAATGGCTAAAGCGCAAAGATGAGGACAACTATCTCTCGGTTTGAGAAACAACAGGGGTGAGTCCTTATATGAAGCATGGGAGAGATATAAAGAGATGTTGAGAAAGTGTCCACATCACGGTATGCAGTTGGATGGTGATCAACACATTTTATAATGGATTGGGATGGCGATCGAGGCCAGATTGTAGATGCAAGCTGCAGGAGGGGCATTATGGGAAAAAGCTATGAGGAAGCCTATAACCTTATCGAGACAATGACATCAAATGATTTTTAGAATCCTACATCTCGAATGCCACAGCCCAAGGTTGCAGGTGTGTTGGAAGTAGATGTTATCACGCGGTTATTAAACCTGAGATGGCGACCATGGCGAAGAAAATAGATACATTAGCGAGAAGGTAAAATGAAAAGGCGGTTGCCTTTTATATGTGAGATTTGTCTTGAGGTCACACTCGACGGATCAATGTGCTATCATTTCGAGTCGATGCGAGTATGTGAGCAATTACGAGAAAAGACCAAGGCGGGTTTAGAACACATACCACCCCAACAATGAAAATCATCAAACTTTAGTTGGTCGAATAACCAGGGAATCAATGAGAATCGGTTTCAAACAAATAATCGATTTGATCACAACCCAGTATGATCACGGTTTAATCTAGACCACCTTTTTCCATGGGGATTTTCTCAACAACAACAACATCACACTCCATTGCACCCTCGGCAAGAAAAGAAATCGAAATGGAGGAGATGATGATGAAATACATGGAAAATCTGAGGTTATGATCAAAAGCCAAGCGGTGGCTATTAAGAATCTGGAAACTTCGGATGGGGCGGATGGCGAACATGCTTTACAAACATGCCCCGGGGTTCATTGCCAAAATGTCTGAAACAAATCCATGAAGAGATGGGGAAGGAACGATGTCAAGCTATCACATTGAGATGGGAAAAACATTGCGCGAACCTTTTGCAGTCACGCGCCCATGATTATCTTGAGGAGGTTATGCGTGGCCATGCGAGCCAGCGAGAAGCGAAGGATCGTATTGAGGAAGAAAATCTAGAAAAATCGAGGTTCGGCGGGAAGAAAAAGATAAAAGCGAGTTCGGAGGAGAAGCTTAAAAGTTCGATACCACCAATTCACCCTCAAGTTCTATATCCATGCAAAGATTAAATAAGAAAAGGAAGATAAGCAATTGACAAGTTTTGGGAGATATTTAAAAAGCTGCAAATCAATATACCTTTCGTAGAGGCATTGGAACAAATGCCAAGCTATGCAAAGTTCATGAAGGGTATCTTGTCGAGGAAGAGAGATTAGATGAATTTGAGGCGATAGCCTTGACGAAGAATGCGATGTCTGATGCTTGATTGAAGTTACCTCCGAAGCTGAAGGATTCGGGCAGTTTCACAATCCCGTGCACAATCAGGAAGATGAAGTTTGAAAAGTGTTTATGTGATCTTGGGGCAAACATAAATTTGATGCCATTGTCGATATTCAATCGGTTGGGATTACAGAGCCAAGGCCAACAAACATTTCTTTGCGACTAGGTGACGGATCCATCACGTATCCACGGGGACTTGTTGAAGATGTCTTGGTGAAGGTGGACAAATTTATCTTTCCGGCCGACTTCATCATTTTGGATTACGAGGAAGATAAAAGTATACCAATTATACTGGGGAGACCATTCTTAGCCACATGCAGGACTTTGATAGATGTGAAAAAAGGGGAACTCATGATGCGTGTACATGATCAGGAGGTGACCTTTAACGTCTTTAAAGCAATGAAGTTCCCAACAGATGAAGAAGAATGCTTCCGGGTTGATGTGGTGAACTAGGTTCTAAATGATGAAGTATAGAGTAGAGTGGATTGTGAACCACTGAGAAGTATCATTGTTAAAAATTCAGATGTGGAGGATGAGGAATTAAATAAATTCGTTTAATATCTGGATACCACTGCATAGTATGGAACCGTTGCAGTATGTGATAAGTTTTCGGACAAGCATCTTGAAGTGAATGGCCAGAGATTGAAAAGTGATTATGGTGGTAAGGTGGACAGAAAGAAAGTCACCTCGATTCCATCGTCGACATGAGACTCAAAGACAGTCAAGCTAATTAACTATAACTTAGCGCTTTATGGGAGGAAACCCATTGTTCCCATCTCTACTTAGTATTTATTCAGTTCAAGTTGTTTGGTTTAGCTTATTTTCATTACTTGTTAGAGTAGTATGAATACCGTTATATGCTTATTCATCGTAGTCGAATCGCAGAAGAGCATTGTCGTGCATTGCATTGAAATTAGGGTGACAGAATAGGCATTCATTTTTATTTAGTAAACCATGCTTTGATAAGGTCTATTGATGTTATTGCAGGTGTATTGGAGAGCATGCATTTCTGTCTTGCAGATTCTAGAAAAATAAAAGCTAGCGATCTTGAGTATCGGAGGGCGTGCGGTGACATGAAAAAATTTCAACCTGAAACTTCACGCGCTTGCGTATGATAAGCTGCCGGACCCAGATTTGTCAATCGCGTGCCCACACGTCCAGCCCATTAAAACCTTGCGCGGCCGCGCGCGACATCAGACGTGGAAAAATTTTTCAGTTTAAAAACGTGATGGAGATAGGTTGGACTCTCATTTTCGATAAAAACAGAAGCGACATCACAGTGTCTCTCCATAACTCACGTCTCTATCTCTCTATCAGTTAAAAATTGAAGTCATACATCGCTCAATCACATATCCACGATTCTCTCCACGTTCAAATCTCAAACCCACACTCTCACCCACTGGTATAAAACTAGGGCTTCTCATTTGGTTGGGGCAGAAACAACTTGAGGGTAATAACATCATTGTTCTCTTCTTCATTCTCAGTTAGATTATTTGTGCAATCTCTGTCAACTACAAATGGGGCCTAAGCGAGCACGTTCTATTGCATCTTCCTCTTCATCTTCTTCAAGCGATCGAGGGAGGATATTGTTGATCACACCAAGTTTCTAAACTTGGAAGCTCGGCAAAGTATTACCGAATTGTGGGCGAAGAGCGTTTATCAAGGCGCGGTTTCAAACCGGAAGGGCAAGATGGTGGGTTGTGTGCCATGATTCAAGAGAAATTTGGGGTGGGTATTTGCTACTCAACGCCCATTCAGATGAGCATAGTCTTGCAGTTTTATGCGATGCCAAAGGTCACTATGAGTGGTATATCTATGGTTCGCGATATCGAGATAGATTATGAGACCCGTGCCATCCGATTAATTTTTGGAATTACTAATACACCATGACGAAATTCTTAATTGGGTCACCGTGCACATTTGGAGACAGACATGGAGTTGGTTATTGCGAATTGTGCGTGCACATGCGAAATGGACCTATAAAATCGGCGCGAATCAACCTCGCATATTTCGGTAGCCCACTGAACCCGATATGCAAAGGCGTGGAATCATTCATATGTGCCCAGCTTCGTGCCTTCCTCTCATCGTCGCGCGAAATCACGGTGGAGAGGGCTATTATTACGTGGGGCATAATCACGGGAAATACATTGACATTGGTCATCTCATCCATCGAAATATGTTGCGATATCTGCGGGAGGCACCATTGGGAGCATTCCACATGCATCGATTGGTTGCTATGCTATATATGCTTGTCGAGGGATGCTGGCGGGGCAGCGAACAAATCTGAATACCCAAGCGGGACATAACTCATACCACAATTGCAAATTTTGAGGATTGGGTTAGGTGGTGTACCACCACACCCGCGGACTAGGATTCATCATTCGACCCACTTTTCGAGCCACCACAGTGACCCCCTCGAGACGGATGAGGCGGGCCCGTCCACATGACACATACCACCCATGGTGATCGCCCGACTCAGAAGGTTGGAGCGAAAAGTCGATGCCATGTCACGATAATCTGAGCACGTTTGCGATGGGACTCACGAGGGCCTTGGCCAAAAGCTTTTCTTGCGACAAGGAACGATCATTTGGAATGGCCTCGTTTGGGATAATGATTGCCATATCCACCACCAGATTCACCACCCAAGGAGGGTGGTAACACTGATCATTAGGGGAGTTTTTCGTTACCCTTTACCTTCATTCAATGGGGCATTGAATATTATAAGTTTGGGGGTATTGGGGTAGTATTGTAGTTGCATGTAGTTGAGCATGATTAGTTTAATTCTTTAGATTTTGCATGATTAGTTTAATTTTGTAGTTTTTGCATGTTTAGTTTAAATTTTTGCATCATATAGTTTATTTTTGCATATATAGTTGCATGTTCATGTTTAGTTTGCATATCTCACAGTTCTTGTCGTATAGAAATTTTTGTCTAGCCGACGATGATAGTGAATTTTTAAACGATTTTTGAGTATTTTGGATAATATAAACTGAGATATAATGTTTTATACAATGCAATTCATAATGATGTTTAAATGCTTTCGGTTTGTACGAATGTGTTCACAATCACTTGTAGGTATAAGAAGGATGTGTTGCATTGCTCAATAGAAAATGTAGTTTTAAAAAGGGAAATATGTGGAAAGTGAACTTAGACGGTTTATAACATTGATTTTTAAACTTTGGGAAAACATGGGTATCTATGTATAAAAAAAATATAGTAATAACGTGGCTAGTCTTATTTCGGGGCCCTAGCTACTTGAGTAAAATACGCTGGGGGATTGTCTCTACACTAAGCGCCTAAGGTCTTTCATGAGTGCAGGAGTCGTTGGTTGAAAGCTTGCTAAGGGGTAGCAGGTGTTGCCTAATGGAGTAAGACATTGCAGTCATGTATGAAAAAAAAAAAAAAAAAAAAAAAGAAAAGAAAAGAAAAATAGCAATAAACACCTTTGCGAAAAAGTGCAAAAATCGTCCTCGTGAGTAAAAATAAAAGCGATTAAGCCCATTGTTGAACCTCGGTTTGTTTTGATATGTTGGAATAGTCTTTGTTGTATATGTATACATGAATCTTGATTTAAACTATAATTTTACATTTTTGAGCAATATATAGCATGAGTATTCTTTGCTTAAATCAAGTTTTGGTGAATATAACACACACACACACACATATATCTATAACATTTATGAATTATCTAAGTGTATGACATTATGCCTACTGATTTGGTTTGAATCATGTATTCTTGAATCTAGAAAAATTAGATGAGGCAATTTGAATTTGAATTTTACGTGATAGTTGGACAATGTGAGATTAGTTGCATCATAATTTAGTTGCATAGTAATATAGCAGCATTTTCATTGTTCATTAGTATGCATTGCTTGAGGGCAAACAACAGTTCAAGTTTGGGGGTATTTGATAAGTGGGTTTTATACCTACTTATTGAGTACCAATTCACGTGAACTATGCTCATCTCAAGTACATTTTAGTGTGTTTTAGTTGCATTTCGTGTTAGTTTGTATTGCATATACTTAAAACTCCTTTTGGTCAAAAAGTGCAGGATATGGCCTAATTTGGTGGAATTAGAGGGCACGAGGCGAACAGACGTATGAAGCGAGGCACAAGCTGTGGATGTGTGGCATGAGGATAAAGTGGAGCAGGAGGCTAAGTAGGGATGAACAAAGGAATGAAAGCGTGAGAATGATCGATTCGTGCACCAGAAACCGGGAATCACGATTGCGAGCCAATCGCGTGGCGGCAGAAGCTTGGAGACAAGCTTGAGCAGCCTTGCATGCAAACACCATTGGACATCATGACATACTGCAAGTCGCGCACCCGCACAAGGATTACACTAGGGAGGTGCGGTGGCATGTACCTTGCCAGCGATCTTGACTAATCTTTGATTTATTTATTTTAATTTCAAATTTTAAGGGTTGTAATTGGTTTTAAACGATTTCTGACTGGTGTCAAAGGATTATTATTCATTTTTTTACGTATTTTCAGTTTTAAAACTAGGGTTTACACTCTGAGAGAGATTCCAACGAAGAACGAAGCCTAAACTCTACTCTTCTATTTCTTCTTGGGATTTTCAATCATTGTGGATTATTATTAATATTTTGCTGGATTTATATGAGGAATTGAATGTTAATAGTGGATTGTAATCAGCAATTGGTTGGATCATTTCTATCTTTCATCTTTCAATTGCTTGCTTATTAGCCATGTTTAACTTTGATCCCATGATGGCTTTTGGTTCAGTCATGAACTAAACTCCCTTATGGGATTCTAATGGATTTTAATATGTAGTTTGATTGCATGCTTGAATGTTAGATTGATTTACATATCATTTGGGATTTCTATCATGATTTTTTTGCATGTATGAATACTTGATCACCATTCGTTTCAGTACTTGTATGGAATTGACAATGAACATGCAAGTATGGATTGTAATCATGATAGCATGCGTATATGGGGCTGTTTTATATGGCTTGTGTATTTCGTGAACCAGATAGACATATATTGTTTCACCGTATGAGTTAGAATAAGGGCTTGTACTTAAATTCAATATGGTTGCAATTTCACATAGACATATAGTGATTTTGGTTATATTGATGATTACATAGAGTCTATCGCTTGTGGATGCTGTGTAAGTAGGTCATAGTGCATTGAAAAATGGCTATGACTTTAGTGCTCTTGGCTACTTTCCTAAGATATGTGAACAAGTCTTGCATGATAGTGGTGATTAAATGAAATATTAAATGAAGTTAGGATCCCATTACTTTCAGATTTGATTTATTACATCTTTATTCTTGTTTTAATCGTTATTCGCGACCAGAGTAACAAACCAATCATATTCATTAGTTTGAGCATATAAATATAGTGATTTAATTGATGCATAGTAATTTTAAATTAAACAAATTTCCCTGTGGGATCGATACTTTACTTTCTCTATATTATTTGTTGACACATGTATGCTTGCATGAGTTAGAGCTCTTTTGTTAGAGCTAAAAAGAGGCAAGTTTGTGTGGACTACAGGGATCTAAACAAAGCTTATCTTAAAGATAGCTTTCCCGGCCGTGTCATTCATCCACATACTCATTGACAATACATCTCAGTATGACATGTACTCCTTTGCTGACTGCTTTGTGGTGTACCATCAAATCATGGTTGCTGAAGAGGATCATGAGAAAACTGCATTCATCACTCTTTTGGGAACCTTTTGTTACAGACAGTTGTCATTCGGCCTCATTAATGCTAGAGCTACCTATCAGCGAGCCATGATGGATCTTTTCAACGATTTAATGAACAAAGAGATAGAAGTCTATATGGATGACATCATTGTCAAGTCTCGAAGGAAGGAAGACCAGCTAGATCATCTCAAAAAGCTCTTCAACAGGTTGCGTAAGTACAACTTCAGTTTAACCCGGCCAAGTGCGCCTTTCGTGTTAAATCAGGCAAGTTGCTAGGATTCCTAGTGAGCCACAAGGGGATTGAGCTGAATCCAACAAAAATCTAGGCCATCACAGAAATGCCCATACCTCAGACAGAGAAGGAAATACGGGAATTTTTGGTAAAAATCAACTTTACCGATTCATCTCCCAACTCACAGCAACCTGTGAGCCTATTTTTAAATTACTAAGTAAGAACTCCTCCATGAAATGGAATGATGAGTGTCAGAAAGCCTTCCTTACAATCAAAGAACAGCTAATCAAAGCTCCTGTTTTGGTACCTCCTAGGGATGGTGTTCCCATGTTCATGTACACGTCAATCAATGACAACGCCATGGGCAGCATGCTGGGACAGTAAGATGATAGAGGCTAAGAACGAGCTATCTATTACCTCAACAAAAGATTCAGCAGCAGTGAACACAAGTATACTCTGATTGAGAAAACTTGTTGTGCTTTAGCATGGGCTTCCATGAGATTACAACATTATCTCCATGGTCACACAAACCCATCTCATATCCCGCGTGGATCCTCTCAAGTACGTGTTCAACAAACCCATGTTAAATTGCCGACTGTCCAAATGGCAGTTGATCCTACAAACATTTGACATTGTCTACGTAACGCAAAAGTCTATCAAAGGTCAAGAAATTGTTAATCAACTAGTCGCCGCACCTTCAGGGAATTTTAAACCCTTGGAGACATACTTCCCCGATGAATGGATAATGACAGTTCAACAACATCATCAGGAATATACACACCAACTATAGAAGATGTATTTTGATGGAGCTGTAAACATAGAAGGTTCTTGAGCTGGAGTAGTTCTAGTATCCATTATGGGGGAGCATCATCTCCTCGCCATCAAATTGAAGTTTTCTAGCACCAACAACACAGCTGAGAATGAAGGTTGTATAATGGGGTTAAAACTATCCCAATCTATGGGCATCAAACGATTAACTGTCTTTGGAGATTCCGAGTTGGTAATCAGATAAACCACTAGGATCTATCACACCAAAGAGCTATATTTGCTGCCTTACCATCGGTAGGTTATACAGATGGCTTTGAAGTTTGAAGAAATATCCTTCCTCCACATTCCTCATAATAGGAATGACTTTGCGGATGCACTAGCAACTTTGGCCTCCTTGATCAACATACTTGACAAGGAAAACATGCTAAACATCACACTTTCCCTGCAAAAGGCTCCAGCCTATGGGAACTATATTGGAGAAGTATTAGAGGAGCTGCCTCCCATCCCACACCCTTGGTATCAGCATATCAAGGAGTATCTGGGAGATTGATCTACACTTGCAGAGGCGAGTTAGGCTGAAAAAAATGGATCCATTGAATGGCTATGAAATTCCACCTGAGCGGAGATGCACTCTATAAAAGGGATGTAGGACTAGGTCATCTCAGATGTTTAGACAAAGACCAAGCTCAAAGGCTCATGGATGAACTCCATGGTAGAGTATGCGGCCCATACATGAGCGGCCCTCTATTTGTCAAGAAAATCGTAAAAACAGGGCATTACTGGCTCTCTCTCAAGGATAACTGTGATGATCACGTCAAGGGATGTTACCAATGCCAAATTCATGGGAATGTTATCCACGCCTGTGACGCCCCCAAATTCGGGTATCTTCCAACCCGACAGATGGTGCTCCACTGTACTAACATCCATACAATAATTCTATTGAAATACAACAAAATGAAGGTAATTACTATCTTCTTATTACAATCAAAGTATAATCCTTCCCAGGTTCATAAACCGGTTACATCGTTCATTGTTCATAATGTATAATACATACAAACTTATTAAACTATTACACAATGCCTAAGCATCCATCTTAGCTTTGCCTTATCTCTCTTGGCATTCACAGTACGTTCATCTTTAACTCTAGTTATATAATTCAAGCAAGAAGTGAGCATGACAGCTCATCAAGTTTAATCAAGGATAACAAGAATACCATATTCATGAATTATATAACAATTCCAACATAACTGAACAATAATTATGAAGTATTATGAATCAATAATACTTTAACAGCTCATAACATCAATTCCCAAAGTATAGAATAGATTAGGAATTCCGAACCGGTCGATAGACCATGAACGGTAAATTTCAGTTTTCATATTTGAAAAGGAGTCCACAGCACTAAGGCCGTTCATCCGTATAACTTACGAGCACTTCTAAGTGATCAGCCTATAGTACTCTATGTTGATCAACACTCATTCATTAAAGCGTATTTACGTTTAATATTTTTACAAACTCATGTGCCCATCGAATAATCGATGAAAAATACTTTTTTGTTCATAGACAAACCTTACCTTCACGTCCCGTACCAATTACTTGGCATAGGATAAGCGTTAACATTTCTATATAGAATGATATGTATAATAATCAATCTATATATTACGAATAGTCTAAGCCGGAGTTAAAATCGCATCGACCCTTTCTTTAAAACAAGTCTTGCAATTCACTCAACAAATCACATAAAACTTGGCTAACATGTAAGTTAGACAAGCGTTAAGAAAAACTTGTCTTTCAGCGTCTTCAAATAACTTACTCACCGTTCTTCATGACCTTTACAGAATCTACATGATATATTCAAATAGCACACTGTAATTAGCTATCAAACAACTATTCACATTGTTCCTACAAGCTTCTTTCTCTTCTATGTCTTTGTTAACTTAATATCTTTATTAAAGTCACATGACTTATTAACCTTCGTCCTGGTTTATCACTCAACTGACGTTTATTAGCCGGACTCAAACATCGTTAATAAGGTATCAACGTTGTTCATTATACATATTTTGTTAACATGCATTACATTCCTAAGTTTCATACCATATACCTTAGTATAGGTAATATAGGATTAGTCTTAGTACATTCATTGAGTATATAAAGTCAACTCAGGTAGGTCTCGAAACAACTGAAGTTTAAGACCTAACTTGGTCAACTTTTTTCCACTATCGGTATTTCTGTGGCTAACATCCTTTGTATTTTAGTGGTATTTATGTATTTGAGTTAGCAGGTACTCATTAGAGTCCGGCTCTGTGGCGCCACCACTTTGTCTTGGTTTTGTATTTATGACAGAAGTCTCACATCTTGCCAGTTGGCCAAACCAGTTTTGGTTTTCTAACGAAACTCCCGGCTTCCTAATTTACTCGTTTTACATCCGAATTGACCTATTCGAATTCCTACAAGTCAGGAATTATATCCTTTACGTGTTCATATAATAATTCAACACTTTCGAATCAAATTAACTCGAAATTCACTATTGAGTTCATTTTATATACGTTAAATAGCGTTAATGAGCGTTCAATGCTCGTTTTCTTAGTTCTAAAGTCGGAATCAAGCGATTCTCGAACCCACAACTCTTAATCACCCTATCTCACGTGTTGACATTGAAAACTAACATTTTAAAGTCTCATGACAACTTTCGACTACCATTCCGGAATTTCTACATTTTCGACGTTTAACGTCTATTTCCATAAGATTCTCCATAACTTCATTACTAAGGTTCTCTAAACCAAATCACATGGAATACTCCATGAATTTCATATCTACATCGTAGCCAAACAAGATGCATATACTAACGCATTGATGGAGCTCAATTGTTTATCAACAATCGATCTCAACTATCAATGTTTTCATGGTTCACAACTATGCTAAACCTTATGATTCTTATAATCTCATGACTTATAGAGATTGAATCTATGGTAAGTCATCTTTAAATCTTCACACAAGACATATTCCACCCATTCTATGATTCTCTAAGATGAAAGAAAATCTAAATGAGATGGAGATGAAAGGTAAGGATTATACCTTAAGAACTCTTGAGCAATCTCTTGGAAGAATAAAAGTTAAAGCTTCCAAAGTGTATAATTTATGAGTCTAGCTCTCTTTCTCTCTCAAATAATCTAAGGTTGGCAAAGTTGAAAACTCCCAAATGAATCAACCTAGCTTTCTATTTATAGAAAACTAGAATGGAGGCATAATTGACAAAGAACCAACACCTCCTTAGTATTCATGTGTGGTCACCAAGTAAAACACTTGGTGACCAAGCCTTATGCTTGGCTTCCACACCAAGGTGGCCGGCCCACCACCCCATGTGACATCCCATGGGTTTCCCTATGGGTTTTACCCATTCGGTGACCCACCGGTTCGACCCACGGTTCGGTTTTAATGAATTGGGCTTAACTAAATTAACATTGGGCCATGATCATTCAAATGATTGGATTAATTAATAATCCAACTCAAATGAATTAGCCATTAAGTCTTAACTTAATTCTATAATACTAATCGTGCCACATACGTACAATTCACGTATTATCTCCGTATACTACTCGTATAATAATTGTATTGTACTTCGTATTTATTCAACGTATTATACATAGATACTAAATAGTATCACCTAATGTACAACACTCACATTAACCCTAATGCCATTCCTTCTACGCATATTATTTCCTTCTCGGGAATCAATATACTCAACCCTTAGGTTTTAAATCCGCAGGCAAAAACTGCGTTTGCCATAAATGAAATATTATCAAATATTCCATCTTATCACGATATTCTATCATTACGCGTTTCTCGGAATTTCAAAATAATTCCCGACGTAAACCGATGAATAGTGTATTCTGAAAATTTCTCGAAAACAATTATTTTCGTCTTGGAAATTCCAAACAATTATTTCTAACACGTGGCGAATACTAACCACGTTAGCACATTCTAGGTCATAGAACGACCTTCACATAGCTTACTCACAAAGAAATCAATTAAATTCATTTAATTCACATAATCAAATAAAAATTTAATTGTCATAAAAATCCGATTTTCTCGGGCGTTACAACGCCCCTCCAAGGGAGCTCGACAATATGAGTTCACCATGGCCCTTCTTAATGCAGGGAATGGACGTGATCAGGCACATCGAGCCCAAAGTCAGTAATGGTCATCGATTCATCTTCACCATGATCGACTACTTCACTAAGTGGGTAGAAACAACCTCTTCCCCCAGGATTACTAAAGAAGTTATCATTGGTTTCATCACAAACAATTTCATTTGTTGATATGGACAACCAGAGGTGATTGTGTCAGACAACGCCAAAAACCTCAACAATCAAATGATGGAGGAGTTATGCAGTAAATTCCATATCAAACATCTCAACTCCGTCATCTATTTTCCAAAGATGAATGGTACTGTTGAAGTGGCTAATAAGAATATCAAAAAGATCATGCAAAAGATGTCCGCCAATCACAAAGGATGGCCTGACCTGTTGCCTCTGACTCTATTAGCCTACAGAACATCAAGGAGCACTTCCACTTGGGCAACTCCCTACTCATTAACCTACTGAATGGAAGCAGTGCTCCCCATAGAAGTGGAAATGGATTCCCTCAAAGAGTTGATAGATGCTCAGCTGGATGAAGACCAATGGTTACAAGATAGGTACCACCAATTGTCTTTAATAGATGAAAGGTGAGCCGCAACCTTCTTCCATGGTCAGTTATACCAACAGAGGATTGTTAGATCCTACAACAGAAAAGTCTGGATACTGCAATTCAAAGAGCATGACTTGGTCTTGAAAAAGGTTCTTAACAACCAAGATCAATCCAAAGGAAAATTCACCCCAAACTAGGAAGGTCCATATGTTGTGAAGGAGGTATTGACAGGAGGATCTCTCAGATTACAAGAAATGGATGGCGACGAATTTTCGCAACTCATCAACTCGGACACCGTGAAACGGTACTATGTCTGAAGTTATCAGCAAACCAGCATTGTGACAACCGAGATTTTATAATTTAATTTTTATATTTATTGGATTGAATAAATATTTTTCTGATGAATTAATTATTAGATTAAATAATTAATTGATGAAATTGTGGTAGAGTAATTTAATTACATGTGTTGTATTTATTAAATTGATGTGGAGAATTTTATTATTCGATGTATGTATTTATGTGAGCTTATTATATTAAAAGAAATATTTAATAAGCCTAATGTTATTTCAATTAATTTAATTATTAATTAGAGATTTAATAATTTGACATTTTTAATCAATGAGAATTTGAATTAGGTGACTATGTGAATTAATGAGATATTATTATATTTTATTTAAAATAAATTAAATAAGATATTGATTTATTTTATAAAGGAGTGTGACATTATTTTAACTATATGATAAAATTTTATTAAATTAATTTGTTTTGAAACCAATTCTTGCCAGCCAAACAAGACCCTATAGGGAGTTGATAGCAGTTACCCATTATCGTGTAATGACCTCTCTTCAAATCCATTTCATTTCTTTTTATACGTCTTTCTTTTCCTTCCTTTTCATTATTTGGCTAAGTTTGGCATAAAACAGATAGGGAAAAGAGAGAGAGTTTGAGAATTTTTTGAGAAAGTTTGTAACTCTGTATTTGAAGTAGAGAGAATTGTCATCCTTGTTCATCTACGCTTGGGTAATTCTCTTCAACCAAAATTCTTATTTTATGTCTTTTAAAGTTTTCATGAATATGGCTTAAAGTCTTCTGTAAAGTTTCTGTAGTTGGAAAGGGTAACAATTATGTGAATATATGTAATAATTCGAGTAGTATAGCATGTTTTATATATATATATATATTGCATGATTCCATATCATCAGTTTCATAAAATTATACAGTATATGATTACAGAGTATATTATATGGCCATATGGCCTTATACGTGGTACTTCATGTGTTGATCATATATTATCCCTAAATTTTACACTTGTATATGATTATGCATGATAAAACGAACAAAATGAAACTTGAATGGTTGGTTTTGGCCTCATAACGAATCTGTGGCGTTGAATTCTAGGATTTGTGTTCAACACTTCAAGAACATCAAGAAGAGTTTGCATTACTTAATTCTGTAATTATATGTTTTAATGGGTTAAAATCACTCTATAAGTGTTGTGTAATGATTATGTATGAATTCTAGCATGTGGGTATGTTTAATTTGGTGAATTTAATGACCATATAGTGTTTATTTCGCCTGATTTTGTGTTCTTCGCGAACTAGAAATCAAAAACTGGAGTGTCGCGTGCATGCCAACTCAAACAATTCATTTCCTTGCCATGGTACAAGACCAAGACCAACTACAATGATTGATTGCAGCCCTGAGAGACCAATCTGTGAGTGGCGGCCATGGCCAATAGCGAAATGGCCCAGAAATGAGTTTTTAAAATGTTTAAGTCTAGCAATGTGTTATTAACCTAATCTATTGAAGATAAAAACTTGCTAGACATATAATGAGGTGTTAAAATAAATTCTTAACACATCCATAACACAATTACGTGTGAATTGAACGACTGAATGCTTAGTTATCTTATTGTTCGTGAAATCTAATTTTTGACAATAAGTGTAGTAATTGACTAAGTATAGTCATGAATTCGAGTTAGACAAAAGAATAAACTTATGATGTTTAGTACGTTGTAATTGATTGGTATTGTGAACGTAATTGATATGTAGGATTTAAATCAAAGAACGAGTTTAGTTAAAGTGTAATCTACGCACGAGGCAAGTTTCCTAACCCTACTTGTTATCGTTATATAAGTTGATTAATTCACCTTTCTACATTGAGCAAGTTCTCATTATTATTGATCAAGTCTATCTTGTATATTAAAGTTATTAATCTTTTCAAAGCATGATCTTTGTTATACAATACTTATTCTATTGTATACCTTTTGAGATTCTTATTCAAGTTAAGTTATCAATTATTGTTAAACCTTGTTAGACTAGCGAACCTTTTATGATTCGACTAGTCCATAGTTGATAAACGTTCTAAATTTGAGAACCCTTATTGAATTATCCAAACCAAACTTCCTTTGGTGCGGACTCGAATGTCAAACCGAGATGAACAACCATGTATAGGGGATTACTTATCGTTAGCGTTAAGATATTGTGCATGCATATGGTACTAAGGGTTGATCCCCTAAAATGCGAGAAGAAAGGTCCATAGTCTTATGACATTAAAGGTTTCAAGTATAACCCTTGATAACCTAGGACATAGTTCAAGGTCTTATGACCCTCGAAATCTTTTGATTCTTGTTATTCATTCTTGATTCAAAAGTTGAGCTTTTATTTGAAGAGTCTTTGATTCACTCGCATGTTATTATTATTTATTATTTCATTATTTTACTTGTGGGCAATAGTGCTCACTCTTGCGTAATAATAACATTGCGATTAAAACGAAAAGGTCCCAGAATGAACCTTCTACTAGCAAAAAGGCAAGGGCAAGATTAACAAGTGATGAAGACTTGTTGTATTATATGATGATGTATTTAATGATAAGACTTAAGTTAATGATGTTGTTTAAGACTTATTTGTTTATGTTTTTACATACGGATGTTTAAGGTTAGTTTAACTTTGGGATTGTATTTATTATTTGGATGTTGTAACCCCATAAGGGGAGGATTTTTATTTCTATCTATTGCATGGTTTGCATTTATTATGGGTAGATAGATAGATGAGATGATATTTATCTGATGAACACCAAATCCCATGGAATGGAAGTACTGGATTTGGGGTGTCACTGAGTTAGTATATCAAAGGTGTAGATTATGAACCTTAGGTGGGGAAACAACCTTAGGTAGTAGCCTTATAGAAAGAACATAGTGATGGAAAACTCTTATCGAGTTCTAGGAAATGAATTTTGTAATTCATTGAAGATAATAAAAGACATTATGTGATTATGTGTTAAATTATGAGCTCACTAGTATGACTTAGTAACTAAAACTTGAAATTTTGTTGTCAGGATGTCAGATGTTGGAGGAAATAGTCAAACAGGGGAGGAGGAACCTCAGTACCTCTGATACCTACTGAGAGGAGGAGCCAGAGACATTTCATATCGTTAGGGAACAATTAGTACAGAGGAGTCATCTCCATTGATCACCGTTGTTGGTCAGGAGCATGAACCTGAGGAGGATCCTGAGGAGGAATTTGAAGAGGAAGAGGAAGAAGAGGAGTTTCCTGACCTCCATTGATCTTTGAGATGTCACGACACATTATCGACCATAACGTGGAATTCTGAGATGAGGTCACAAGATCTGGTGAGCGGGCAATTATTGAGATTACTCTAGAAAGCGAAGGAGAGGAGATTTCAACTCTTCACTCACGATTGGGAAATGTAGAATGGGATTTGGTCCACGAGAAGGTCAAACCAAGATAAGACCATGAGATAGAAAAGTTAAAGAAGGAACTAAAGGAAAGCTCTGAAAGGCGATCATAGCGAGAGAAGAAATTTGGGTGAGAGAGAGTCACGTCGTCTTGATCTTCTGGAAGAGGATGGTCGTGCAAAGAAGGCAAAGCTTGGAGAGACATACTCTACACTTAATCATCTGATGGATGAGGCCCAGGATCGAGTTTTGAGGTACCCCATCCGGTTTGAAGGACTTCCATCGTACATCTTTGGATCGCGGGACGATGTCTCGTATCATGGAAGAGGCGTAACAAGGCTATTCGACGCCTTGACGAGACGGTGATAGTATTTGTTTAATTATGTGAAAGATTTAATTAGTTTTTATATGTAAATTCCGATGTGTTTATGAACGAAAGGAATATTTTAATATTTTAAATCACAGAGATTCTTTATCTCAAGATAGATGATGTAAATAAGCGTGTGATGTTATCGTTTGATGTTAAAACTTTTAGTTTGAATGAATATATATCAAGTTGTTTGAGATAATGTATTAAATGATTATATTAAATTGTTGAGTTAAGTCTTAACTATTTAGAGAATTTAATAAAGATTTAATAAACATATATTTTAACAGAATTATACCGCCAAGAAGAAGACAACAACGTCAACATTTCTCGGGAAGAGTCTACGAATAACAACAATAACGCCAATACTAATCCGTTCGTGATTGGTTAACTTATTATTTGGAGCAATGAATAATCAACCTCAAGCTACACCAAATACTACATTTAAGGATTTCAAGGCGGTGGGACCGCCAGAATTTAAAGGTTCCATGAACCCGATCGAGGCTCAAAGGTAGGTTATGGAAATGGAGAAGGTTTTCAACGTCGCTAGGGTTAGAGAAGACCAGAAGACCGCTTTTGGAACGTTTATGTTGAAGTCTGAAGCTAGCTATTGGTGGCAAGCAAACAAAATGCGAGGAGGTGAAGGTGTAATTACTTGGGAGAGATTTAAAGAGATGTTCTTCGAGATGTATTTCCCAACCATTTCATGAAACGGATGGAGGTTCAATTTACGAATTGAAGCGAGGGAAATATGGCGTACCTGATTATGCGGCTAGATTCAACGAGTTGGCGAGGTTCGCCCCATATCAAGTACACACGGACGAAAGAAAACCCAAAAGATTTGAACAAGGACTAAAGCCCTGGGTATATAGTAAAGTATCAATGTTTCATATAAACACTTTTGCCGGAGTACTAGAAAAGGCCATCCTCGCTGAAGGTGGAAGCGATGCGGTGACCAAGTACAATCAAGATCAGAAGAAGAAGAAGAGTGAAGGTGAAGGAAATAACAAGGCTAGTGGAAGTAGCACGGAGGTGGTAATTTTAATCGAGAAGAAAAGGTGGAATGACAACTCATCATCGGGGAAATCAACAAGGAAGTCGGAAGAAAAGAATCGAAGCATGCGAGCCATGCGGGAAAACTCATCTAGGAATTTATATGAAGGGAAAAAGAGTGTGCTACAATTGTGGTAAGGAAGGCCACATAGCACCTAACTGTCCTAACCCAAAGAAGGGTGCTTGCTTCACTTGTGGTTTGAAGGACCATCTGGCAAGAGACTGTCCTAAGAAGGGATCGGGAGGGTCAAGATCAGGAGGAAACCGGGGAAACAACAGTGGAAATGCCTTAACTATCACCGGACCAACCATGAATAAATGCGACCGAATGTAGCCAAGACTTTTAACATGACGGTGCAGGATGTAGTTCAATCTCGTGATGTGGTGTCAGGTATCATTCCGATCAATAAAATTAATGCTTATGTTTTATTTGATTCAGGTGCTACTTGTTCCTTTATATCTGATGACTTTGCCAAGAATTTAGATTTGCCTAAGGATGAATTGGATTACCCCATGAACATAGAAATTGCGAATAGAGAAATAATTCATGTTAAGTACGTACATAAGAATTGTAGAGTGGATATTAAGGGTAATATCATGAACGTAGATCTTATCCATATTCGACTTGGAGAATTTGACGTTATTTTGGGAATGGACTGGTTATTCAATTATGGGACTATAATTGATTGCCAAAAAAGCGTATTAACCTTATGACTCAAATCGAAAGGTTATGTTTATGGTAGTAAGTCGCCTAGACAAGCGAGTTGTCGGCGATGATGAGCCGTGAAGTTGTTAAGACATGGTTTGTGTAGGATATTTAGCTTACATAGTCAATGATCGAAAAGAGAATCTAAAATAGAAGAGATACTGATTGTGAGGGACTTCATCGACGTATTTCGAATGATTTGCGGGACTTCCACCGGATAGAGTAGTAGATTTAATGATCGATTTGGCACTTTCGCGAATCGGCTCAATATCGAAGGCACCATCTTAGATGGCACCGATGAGATGAAAGAACGATGGTCCAACTAAAGAATTCTTGGACAAGAAGTATATTCAACCGAGCGTATCGCCGTGGGGAGCGCCGATGTTATTTGTGAAAAAGAAGGACGGATCGATGCGGCTCTACATTGACTACAGAGAACTGAATAAGGTAACGATTAAGAACAGATATCCATTACCAAGGATCGATGACCTATTTGATCAATTGAAGGGAGCGAGATACTTTTCCAAGATAGACCTGAGAAGCGGTTATCATCAATTAAAGGTGAGGCCAGAGGATGTACCAAAGACAGCGTTCAGAACGCGATATGGTCACTACGAATTTTTAGTAATGTCGTTTGCTCTTATGAATGCTCCTGCAGTATTTATGGGACTAATGAATGGTGTGTTCAAGCCGGTTTTGGACAAGTTCGTAGTGGTATTTATAGATGACATTTCGGTTTATTCGAAAACCAAGGAAGAACATGAAGAGCATTTGAGATTAACATTGGAAGTATTGAGAAGGGAAAAGTTGTATGCCAAGTTTTCAAAATGCAAATTTTGGATTGAACGAGTACAATTTCTTGGGCACGTGATCGATAAAAATGGAATTTCGGTAGATCCATCCAAAGTCGAAGCCATGATTAACTGGGATCAGTCGAGGACGCCGTCGAAAGTACGAAGTTTTCTTGGATTGGCTGGATATTATAGAAGGGTCCTACAAGACTTTTCCATGATCGCAACTCCATTAATGAATTTAACTCGAAAAGTTGTGAAATTTGTTTGGACGGAGAAGTGTAAGGAAAGCTTTCAAGAATTAAAGAAGAGGTTGAGTACAATACCTGTGTTGTCTCTTCCGGACGATACAAGAAATTTTGGTTTTTATAGTGATGCATCGCATAAAGGACTTGGCTGTGTGCTGATGAAATGCGGCAAAGTCATTGCGTATGCATCACGACAATTGAAGGATTACGAGAAGGGATATCCGACCCATAACTTGGAGTTAGCTATAGTTTTTTTTGCTTTGAAAATTTGGAGGCACTATCTCTACGGGAGAAGTGTGAAATATATCTGAGACCACAAGAGTCTAAATATATTTTTCACATAAGGATTTGAATATCGTCGAAAGAAGATGGTTGGAATTAATTAAGGATTACGATTGTGAGATTTTATACCATCCGATAAAAGCAAATGTGGTTTTGGCGCCTTAAGTAGAAAGGGTTGTGAAAATTGATGATGTTGGTGATCGAGAGGAGCTAATTGCGAAATGGAGAAACTGGAGTTAGAAGTGAAGTATCCTATGGAGATTGATGAGAAGCTATTTGGAGGATGCAATCTGGTACAACTCTACTAGATAAAGTAAAGGAGGCTCGACTTGGGACGAAGAATGTAAAAAGGTGACAAAGAAGATATCTGAAGGAACCGAATCAAGATTTAAGATGGATAAGGAAGGAATCTTGAGATTTGAGAATAGAATTTGGGTTCCACTTAATCTGAGAAATTAGGAAGAAATTTTGAAAGCGAGGCTCATAGTTCACGATATTCGATTCACCTGGTAGTACCAAAATGTACCAAGATCTTGACAACATTTACGGTGGCCAAATTTAAAACGAGATGTTGCGAGAGTGTGTTGCCAAATGTGTGACACGCCAAAAGTAAAAGTAGAGCATCGAGAGACCGAGGTGGATTACTATAACCGTTAGAGATCCCAGAATGGAAATGGGAATATATTACAATGGACTTCGTGGTTGGCCTTCCGACGACTCAGAAAGGCTATGACGCAATATGGGTTATCATTGACCGACTGACTAAATCCGCATACTTCCTTCTGATTAAAATCAGATTCAACTTAGATCAGTTGGCGAGACTATACGTAAAAGATATTGTTTCAAGGCACGGAGTGCCGATGTCAATTATTTCTGATAGAGATCCGCGCTTTACATCGAATTTCTGAAAACGTCTTTAGGAATGCATGGGTATGAAATTGCGAATGAGTACATCATACCACCCTCAAACAGACGGACAGAGCGAAAGAACGATTCAAACATTAGAAGATATGCTAAAAGCCTGTGTGATGGACTTTAAAGGAAATTGGGATGATCACCTACCATTAGTAGAGTTCGGCTACAACAACAGTTACCACGCTAGTATTGGCATGTCGCCTTATGAAGCATTATACGATAGCAAATGCAGAACTCCACTTTATTGGGAGGAAGTTGGCGAAAGACAATTGCTAGGGCCAGAATTGGTACAACAGACAACAGAAATAGTCAAAGTGATCCAAACAAGATTGATGCGACTCAAGAATGAAGCGGAAGAAAACTGCACCACATAATTAAAATGTTGAATTTGAACCGGTAGTTATGTGTTCTTAAAGGTCTCTCCTGGAAGGGAAAGATCGAGTTTGGAAAGAAAGGAAATTAAGCCCAAGATTCATTGGACCCTTTGAAGTTACGAGAAGGTCGGAGAAGTTGCTTATGAGGTAGCCTTACCTCTAGCTCTAGAGAATGTCCACAACGTTTTCCATGTCTCAGTCCTACGACCATACAAACCCGATTACAAGCACGTGATTGAATATGAACCCCTACATTTCGACAAAGACTTATCTTACGAAGAAATTCCTGTTCAAATTGTCGCAAAAAAGAACAAGTTCTAAGAAATAAAGTAATACCTTACATTAAGGTAATTTGGAGGAACCACAATCTTTGAAGAAAACAACGTGGGAACTTGAAGAGAATATGATGAAGAATTATCCTCATTTATTTACTTAGATTAGTATAATCGATTCTGGGGACAAAATCTTTGTAGGGGGGGGGGGAGAATGTAACGGGATGAATTGTTTGAGTTGTGATACTGAGGACAGAATCCTTTTAAGAGGGGAAAGATGTGACAACCGACATTTTGTAATTTAATTTTTATATTTATTGGATTGAATAAATATTTTTTCGATGAATTAATTATTAGATTAAATAATTAATTGATGAAATTATGGTAGATTAATTTAATTACATGTGTTGTATTTATTAAATTGATGTGGAGAATTTTATTATTCGATGTATGTATTTATGTGAGCTTATTATATTAAAAGAAATATTTAATAAGCTTAATGTTATTTCAATTAATTTAAATATTAATTAGAGATTTAATAATTTGACATTTTTAATCAATGGAATTTGAATTATGTGACTATGTGAATTAATGAGAAATTATTATATTTTATTTAAAATAAATTAAATAAGATATTGATTTATTTTATAAAGGAGTGTGACATTATTTTAACTATATGATAAAGTTTTATTAAATTAATTGGTTTTGAAACCAATTCTTGCTAACCAAACAAGACCTATAGGGAGTTGATAGCGATTACCCATGATTAGATGTGACCTCTCTCTCTATCGTCATTTCATTTCTTTTTATACGTCTTTCTTTTCCTTCCTTTTCATTATTTGGCTAAGTTTGGCATAAAACAGATAGGGAAGAGAGAGAGAGTTTGAGAATTTTTTGAGAAAGTTTGTGACTCTGTATTTGAAGTAGAGAGAATTGTCATCCTTGTTCATCTACAACTTGGGTAATTCTCTTGAACCAAAATTCTTATTTTATGTCTTTTAAAGTTTTCATGAATATGGCTTAAAGTCTTCAGTAAAGTTTTACGTAGTTGGAAAATTGGTAACAATTATGTGAATATATGTAATAATTCGAGTAGTATAGCATGTTTTATATATATATATTGCATGATTCCATATCATCAGTTTCATAAAATTATACAGTATATGATTACAGAGTATATTATATGGCCATATGGCCTTATACGTGGTACTTCATGTGTTGATCATATATTATCCCTAAATTTTACACTTGTATATGATTATGCATGATAAAACGAACAAAACGAAACTTGAATGGTTGGTTTTGGCCTTATAACGAATCTGTGGCGTTGAATTCTAGGATTTGTGTTCAACACTTCAAGAACATCAAGAAGAGTACAATATGCATTACTTCATTCTGTAATTACATGTTTTAATGGGTTAAAATCAATCTATAAGTGTTGTGTAATGATTATGTATGAATTCTAGCATGTGGGTATGTTTAATTTGGTGAATTTAATGACCATATAGTGTTTATTTCACCTGATTTTGTGTTCTTCGCGAACTAGAAATCAAAAACTGGAGTGTCGCGCATGCTGGCTGACTCAAAGTAGATTTCCAGCATACCGCAACGCCAGAGACCTGAGCGCATGCCGCCATGGCCTTGTGGACCAAGACTCGAAGATAAGTGCAGTGGCGCCAAGCAACGCCACTTATAGCGAAATGACCTTTAAATGAGTTTTAAAATGTTTAAGTCTAGCAATGTGTTATTAACCTAATATAATGAACATAAAAACTTGTTAGACATATAATGAGGTGTTAAAATAAATTCTTAACACGTCCATGACACAATTACGTGTGAATTGAACGATTGAATTCATAGTTATCTTATTGTTCACGAAATCTAATTTTTGACAATAAGTGTAGTAATTGACTAAGTATAGTCATGAATTCGAGTTAGACAAAAGAATAAACTTATGATGTTTAGTACGTTGTAATTGACTGGTATTGTGAACGTAATTGATATGTAGGATTTAAATCAAAGAATGAGTTTATTTAAAGTGTAATCTACGCACGAGGAAAGTTTTCTAACCTTACTTGTTATCGTTATATAAGTTGATTAATTCACCTTTCTACATTGAGCAAGTTCTCATTATTATTGATCAAGCCTGTCTTGTATATTAAAGTTATTAATCTTTCAAGCATGACGTTGTTATACAATACTTATTCTATTGTATACCTTTTGATATTCTATTCAAGTTAAGTTATCAATTATTGTTAAACCTTGTTAGACTAGCGAACCCTTTATGATTCGACTAGTCCATAGTTGATGAGCGTTCTGAATTTCAAAACCCTTGATGAATTATCCAAACCAAACTTCCTTTGGTGCGGACTCGAATGTCAAACTGAGATGAAAAAACCCTGTATAGGGGATTACTTACACGTTAGCGTTAAGATATTGTGCACAGTATGGTACTAAGGGCTGATCCCCCTAAGTACGAGTAGAAAGGTCCATAGTCTTATGACTGTTAAAGGTTTCAAGTATAACCCTTGATAACCTAGGACATAGTTCAAGGTCTTATGACCCTCAGAAATCTTTTGATTCTTGTTATTCATTCTTGATTCAAAAGTTGAGCTTTTATTTCAGAAGTCTTTGATTCACTCGCATGTTATTATACTTTATTATTTCATTATTTTACTTATGGGAAATAGTGCTCACTCTTGCGTAATAATAACATTGCAGTTAAGAACGAAAGGTCCGACGAGCCTTCTACTAGCAAAGGCAAGGGCAAGATTAACAAGTGATGAAGACTTGTTGTGTTATTTGATGATGTATTTCTGTTTAAGACTTAAGTTAATGGTGTTGTTTAAGACTTATTTGTTTATGTTTCTGCACAGATGTTAAGGTTAGTTTAACCTGGGATTGTATTTATTATTTGGATGTTGTAACCCTATAAGCGGAGAATTTTTATTTCTATCTATTGCATGGTTTGCATTTATTATGGGTAGATAGATAGATGATATTTGTACAGTGAACACCAAATCCCGTGGAATCGAAGTACCTGGATTTGGGGGTGTCACAAGCATCCTGGGTTTGGATCTCCAGTCAGTTCAGGTTTTCAAAACCATTCTCATACAACCTTTCTTCACATTCGTTTGCCCCATTAGGGACAAACACACCTTCCAACTAGCAGCCTGGTTTTGGATCATCAAATCCATCACTCAACTCAGGTTTTTTTAAAACCTTTCACACTTTCAGTTTTGTCCCACCAGGGATAAAACTTTTCACACTTTTAGTTTGTCCCACAAGGGATCAAATTTTTTATATGCAGTCTGTCCTGTACACGGGGCGAATAACGCATACCTGATCTCCCCAATACACGGGAGTACGTAGGTAGCCATTTTTATGGTCCGGTCTAACTACAGAAAAAATAAAAATAAACACATCTCTATACCCTTTTCACCACATACAACTTTGAACCTTTTTCACACTAGGTTTGAACCACACAAACCTGATCTCCCCTTCTCAATAGGAGTACGTAGGCAGCCATTCATGGTTCGGTCTTACCCCCTACCAAAACATAAAGACTTGTCAAATGGTACTGGGATCATCCTTCAAACCATACATCATCGGCTCAGACCAAAGGGATGGAACTACCTGGTCTCCCCACACTAATGGGAGAACCGACAACCATCTAAGTTGGTTGAATCCTTAAAGAGAAACACCAATCCATAAGAGATGGAACTACCTGGGCTCCTCCATACAAAGGAGTACTGGCGACCATCTGTGGGGCAGTCAGCCTCAGAGAGGAAAGCCACACTCCTCTCCATATCCACATACAGAAACAAGTCCCAAGACACCAAAAAGGGTATGGAATACACACAGATCAACGATCCAATCTGAAAGATCCTGAGACATATCAATGTCCATCCATCATAGGGGAGTTCAGAATACAACAAGATCGTAATCCCTGGAGAAACAGGCAAATATCAAGCAAGTAACAAGGCATAACTAAAATAGAAGTGAATCAAAATATATTTCTCTGCCATATATAATATTGTTTGATATATACAATATGTATTGTATAGGACAAAAATGACTAAGCTAGTCTGTGCAGGAAAATCCAAGCCCATCTATAAATCAGTGTATATACGCATTACCAAATCCAACATGGCATCCCTCTCAGAAGAAGGGGGTAACTCTGTAAGCTCTTTCCCTATGGTATCAATGCGAGCCAAGAGATCCACAACCATCTGCATGGTGACACTATGCTCATCAATGAACGTGTTAATCTCTACAATAATATCAGTAGTATGGGACCTCAATGCAGTACTATCTGTAATAGCGACATCTCGGGCAGATATAGCGCCATCCCGCTCAATAACCACTGCATCTCTAGATGATCTAGCCTCATCCCACTCAGGAACAATGGTGTCTCTATGAGCTAAAGCATCATCTTTCTCTACTAGAGTAGCATCTCTCCCAGCAAGAGCAGTCAACATTAAGGCCCTAGCCTGATCTCTCTCAAATGTCATCAAATGTAGACTATGCTCTAAATACTCTGCCGAGTGTGGGGTCACACCAACAGTCATACTGGGAGAATCAATCAGAGCTGCTATCCACCCAACGTATTGCTCATCTTCAGTGGGAGAATTAGCGTCCTCCATGGGCTCCCAACTGTTAGAATTAATCCCTGGCTCGGTGGATACAACCCCAGCCGATGTAATCTCTGCCTCCATCCATGCAGAATACTCTGTAGAACGGCTCACATGGCTAATAGTAAACTCATCCATGTCACGCTGAGCCCAACATGTATACACCCTGGATCTATCCTCTGCTGATAAATACCGGGAAGACAAACGTTGACCCAATGCTCCCTCAAAAGGATGAACATCCTAAATTTGGTCGAATTATGCCATCATAGCCAGTGGGTGATACACGGTCATGCCCCTCAAACCAGCCAAAGGGAGATAATCCATGCCAGGTGTATGAGTAATGAAGTTGTAGGGAGAACTAAGCCCTGAACAAAGCAAGATGTCAAATGGATCCTCGATCCCTGCCAAGAATACCGACCAGGAAGCAGTGTCTGTACACTCCACCGGCTGAAAAAAGTAAGACATGGCTATCTCATGGGAAAAGCAATACCCATGGCGTCGGAAGGTGTCAATCGATCTCATGTGTGACATAAACCACACATACAGCAAGACCGAGCTGCCTATAAATACACCTACAGAATGGGTGTGGCAATACGTGGTTGACCTCAATGTCTCTGCCACAATCATCGATACAATGGTATGTCCCTCCCTGAGAGCCCACACTTCCATAACTACACCGATGTCTAAATGATCCACGTACATTGGCATGTATAGATAGGCCACCACAAACATCATGAGTATATCTACTCTGACAACACGCCACTCATCCTCTGACGTGGTGAAATCCCTAGAGTATTGTGCATAACTGTCCAATGAGTCAAATCTGTCTATCAGAAAATGCTGGGACGCTATATGCCCAGAGGTGATCTCATCCTGGGCTACTCTACGCCTCAACTCGGTGAAGGTCATAAACTGTTGGCTCATATATTCGATAGCCATCTAAGCGCAAGGCTTATCCAATGGTAAAGCCGTCAAACTTTCATACTCCTCTAAAGTAGGAGTCAACTCCTGGGTGTCAAACTAGTACACTTGCCTCTCCGGTACCCAACGCTCCAGCATGCCCTCTATAAAACTCACAGGAACCTGGAACATCAGGAGGGTCATGGAGTGATGCAACAACTTATCCACGGTCACCTGATCTGGAGGTGACAAACTATTTTACCATGATCTCAAACATGAGGCTACCAATACTGGTGGGGTGTGATCAATGCGGCTAACTGTCGAGGAAGACATCTGTGTGGGCCATATCAGAAGACTATCCAGGGGTCAATGCTGAACAACTATGGACATACATATGCATAATATAATACATGCCTGATAAACAATAGATGGAAATATGATGTAGGGAAGGAAAAACAGTATATATACATTCCTAAGTACATCATCTCTGTATACAGCTGGAAAATTCAGGGAAATGGGGCACAGCCGCCAAACAACTAACAGAAATCTATCAAAAGATATAACGAGAATTGAGCACAACCACCCAGTATCTGCATCGGCAAAACCATATGGGCCAACTGAAGGACCATCCCCCGAGCTGAAAGGATCGAAAGTATCCGTCTCGGAAGGATCTCTGCCCAAATGTCGGATGAAAAAATGTGCCCAATCCAACTACCGGGTCAAGCTATCAATCTACGTCAAATAATTAGGATCTCAGATACATGCCACCCAATCCGTCATCATCACGGATCCAAGAACCATATCCCCCATGAACTTAGTGGCGTGGGTCTGGGTTCCGATGGTACGAGGCGACCACCAGCGATATAATACCTCTTGAGTGAATGCACCCTCTAACAAAGTAAAGTCGTCAACTCCCATCAACGGGATATCATTGACAGGCAACTACGATACAGGCCAATAACGCCTGGTAGGAGGACAGATCGATATATGGATCTCTCTTGTGGTGCTTTTGATATCACACTCTCCCAAATAGAGCTCCCATCCTCCATCTGTGAAGAGAGGAATCCGACGGGTGGACATCACATGCTCGACACCAGTTGGGAACCCATCCTCAAAGCCAACTATCAAATGGTCACCAGAATAGGGAACCCATGTAATGACATTGGTCATTTGTAGACACTCAAATTTTTGTACTCATCACACTTAACATTACGGAGGATGATTAGCCTCTTTAAGAGAGAACCACGAAAGATAATCCAAATCCACACCGGATACTCTTCGGAAGTTCAACATTAACCCCGGATCGCAATGGGAGGAATAGCCAACCTCTGACATAACCTCGAGACTGCAGATACAATACCGGAACACACACCGGAGAAGACCGACACTTTCTGAGATAACCCCGAGGTATCCGGTCTCGATCCCCAACCATGGAATAGCCACCAACCTTGGTGATAACCCCAGGAATGCGCTTTGAGATAACCCCGGAAATGCTTGTTTCAAATGCCATCAGCTTCAAATCTGGGCACTCACAATAAAATACACTGTGCCAACCCGGCAATAACATCGGGAAGACATGCATACCTCAAAGATGACAATGAGGACCTTCAACAATGCAGCAGTCCAATCTCAGAGTAGTCTGAGCAACGTCTGCTTATCGGCCCAATCCGTGAATGAATACCGGTGAGGGGAACATCGCCATCTCGCCGTATTACCATGCCACGTCTCGCCTCTCTACGCAACAATGTCCCACAAGGCTAAACCAATCCGGAGTGACTATTATGCGGGTAACGGATGAAAGTTGAAGCTTGAAGACCGGAGGGCATCGTCCCATCTTCAAAGACTTCGTACAAACTCTAATCCCATGCCATCGTACAACCCTCGACAACGGAGGTCCGAAATAGGTCCTAAATACCTCAAAACGGATGCCCGAATTGCACTTCTCAAAATTCGAGTGGACATTACAGTGCCTGAGTGCACATACTTCAAGACGACCTGACCCGACCCGACCCGCCTCTGGTACACTCATACGAGCCAGGTACCTACTGCCTCCTTTGCTATAAATAAGAGGCTTGGGGTGCTGATTTTTAAGAGAAAAAAGATGGGGAAACCCTGCACAATTTGCTCTGCACTCGCCATACTGTGTATTTTCCTACTTTCAAACACATGTGAGCTCATATATAGCTTCTTTTGTACCCACAAAAGCCCAGTGTTTACTCAGTCTAAAGATATAGAAGCCCTTTTTATCAATCAGCTATAAGCCTTCTCACACACTTTAGAGTCTTTCTCTTCATCTTTGCAGACACCCTTCTATGCATTGAGAGTCGTGTTGCTTGTTTTTGCCCGGACTTCGGTCCGTGGTTTCATTCGATCAGATATATATATATATTATATATACATATTTATATATATATATTGACTAACATCATCGAGTTATGCCTCGATTGCCTGAACTTTAGTGCAGGCGCTCACTACTTTCATATATATATATATATATATATATATATATATATATATATATATATATATATATATATATATATATATATATATATATATATTAACTGTACATTCGGACTTTGTTCGATGAGCCTGACTTCGATCCGTGCGTTTATTCACTTTTATATATATATATATATATATATATATATATATATATATATATATATATATATATACACTTATATATATCAACTCGTGTGTCGGACTTTGTTCGATGACCCTGAACTTGATGCAATGTACGTTTACTCGCTTTTATATATATACTATATATATGAACGTGGTCGAACTATGTTCGATGAGCACGGATTTTACATCCTATATGCGTTTATTGCTTTTATATATATATATATATATATATATATATATATATATATATATATATATATATATATTTTATTTTGTCCTCACCTGGAGTTCTCTTCGTGGCGATTGATCGCTTTTATAGCTTTTTTACATTTCATCACTCGCTGAGTTTACTTAAGTGGCGATTGACCGCATTTACAGACTTTATTTACATTCTGTCCCGCCTGGAGTATCCTTCGTGGCGGTTGACCGTATCTACAGATTTATTTACATTTCTGATCCCCCATGGAGGTGCTTCGTGGTTGGTGATCCTGTCTGTATATATATATTTACCACTTTTATATATATACCTGCTTATTGCTTTTATACAAATTGCAATATTCTGTGCGTCTAGGAATCATGTGATCACAGATTTATCTCATTGGATCTAGATTCGGTTCCCGTGATGGACATTTTCAACTTTAAGCAACTTGTAAATTATTCTGCGATGTCTGTATTTCCTTAGATGGTTTCCATACCCACGAGGAAGTCGGCATTATTTTTTTATATATATTATTTTCATACGGATGCCTCGCATCCGTCAAATAAAATCAATCCAGCCGCTCACTTAATAAAAATGGGAGTGTAAAAGGTCTTAATTCCTATTGAGCATCAGGGTTTGAAAAGCCTCTTTTATCAAACATCATTGCCATATCTTGCTAAAAACTGGATTTTTACATAAATTCAAATCCTGTGTATATAGGTTCGAAAGAGGCCTCGCACAACTTTCATATAACAGCACATTGACCCACACACACACACACACACTTACATAATAGTTTCTTGAAAAGAGGCGGTCACCGTGGTAACACGGATGTCGGGGGGTGCCTAACACCTTTCCCCCGCATAACCAAGTCCCCGAACCCTAAATGAATTTTTTGTTTGTACGACCAGTATATCGATGTCACATCACCGGGTCAATGTGCAAACCTTTTCTCGGTTGTGTTGGTACAACCATTTAAAAACCAATCATGCGACTCTTATCAGGTCCCCATCGTCGACATTATACATGTCGGACCTTTTCACTTGTTTTTTCAAACAAATCTCACCTAAAATGAGAACACCAAAGAACAAGTAACGGAAAGGGACACCCAAAAATCCCGACGTCGACAGCTGTCAATAACTCCAAATGTAGGCAACAATGGGTGAAACTCTCAGCTTCAGGAACCTTCGCCAACGTGGAGTGATGACATCGCCGTCCCCATGGGTAGGTGTCTAAACCTAACATGCTAATGGGACGCAAGCATGGAAGCCTCTCATAGGCCCAAAACTGCCAATACAATGGTGAACATGTGCGGTCAGTCAACACTCTTAACTTGTATATGGGAAATCAAAAGAGAAATACTCACCAGCAGAAAAGGTTAAAATCATAGCCAAGCCTCTGTTAAGCTATGCAAACGCATGCGCATTCCCCTGAGGAAATAGGAGAAGGTATATGAGCCCCAGCCATACTCTCCAATATAGTCCACCTCTCGTGTGGCGCTGACCAAAGCATACGACACCGTGGAAGAGTTATCCGCTATTAAACAACCTTGAAGACTGACCATGAACAATAGCCTAAGAATGCGATCTTTAACTCTCACATCATTAGGCATGGGCTCACTCAACGCCCTGCTCATAACATCTACGCTCAAAGGACTAGTGCGAACTGTTCTGCCTTTGAGCACCTCAGCCGGGACTCCTAGCAAGGATCTGACGGCAGTTGGGGTAATGTTCACCACACAAGGCACTGGCGCCCCTCCAAACTCCATACCGATGATAAACCGCCATTCCATCGGCGTCATCATCACCTCGAAGTCTAGCAAATGGAGAGACTGAGTCTGGTGAAACCAGCGCTCAGACAATGCCCTGTGGTAACCCCAGGGACAACGGCAAGGGAGGATGGAAAAGAACGCCTCAAAGCCCCAACCATGCACAATCTCTCGATACTCTGGATGAAGAGTCTGATATAGAGACTGTATGCTGAATCAGTTCCCTCGAGACTGCGTAAATCCGGGAACCTATATCACAAAAGCAAATCAACATCAGAACCTTTTCTCCTCATCAATAGGAAAAAGAAATATCATCCCCAACGTTTACCTCATTTGCATGCAAGTAGACCGAGGGGTGGTGACTCAAATCATCCTGAAGCTCTGGAATCATCACATTAATGCCTGGAAGATCCCTGCGGGGAGTATGAGTAGCAAGAATGGGAGCAGCAACTAGTACATTATCCTCGTCGTCCTCAACATCCGATACCTCAACCTGGATAGGACGAACCACTACCTCCACCAAACGATGAGGCTGTACGTTGAAGTACGTGAGGCTGAGGCACATCAGAAGCCCTCCTCCTCACACCTGAAGTAATCTTGTGGGAACTAATCTGCTGATCCGGGTCCATATATCTAGGTTCAAGTCTCCAAATCACCTTAGAAAAGGTGTGGTAAATTCTAACCTGGAGCTTTTTAAATACATTTTATGACTATATGCATGTATGCATTACTTTAACATACGCCTACAGTAGAGTTAAAAATGCATGTCTATTTAATGCCTAAACTCTTAGAAAATTTTTGCCAGAGTCTACTTTGTAAAAAAGACTATCCACATGCACATAGGCATGCCTAGGTGGCCATTAAGTAGCATACCAACCCACAGTCATAAACATCCTCTATGCATAAACATGTCAAAGTCATAATCCATAAGGATAGCCTAATTACCAGGATTACTTTGCTTTACAACCTTTGCTCATTTGTCCTTAAATAGGATAAGAAATAACAGAAAAAGGTGCCAATTTGACTATTTCAAAAGTCAAATTTTTTCACATCATTATGTTCAACATGGTTAAATACTAACATTTACTATGTTGAATATTTTTTATCAAGTCATATGAGCATGCATATTCACTACTATGTGTTTAGAAGCATTTCATGTGATAACTCATTTTCCAACGGACAAAAACTGGAAAAGAAGACATTCATACATTAACAGAATAGTGCAAAACACTTGTACGGTGACAGATTTTGCAGAAAATAGCCCGAACTCAGCAAATCTGAAGAAGAACTCTTGAATTCTCTGTGTGGCACAACTTGAAAATGACTTGTGAAAGCAATGGGAGCCTCAAATACACCCACGGATGGCCAGAGGTATATCTGTGGCTGCCACAGTTGTACATATGACTGTCCTAGGTGGGTCCCATCCCTCCAGCTCGATCCAATTTGAGTTGCAAAGGAGGTCTCACATGCTGAAAAGTTAAAATCAGGAAAAAAGACGATCTGCGATTAAGCGGAAAAGCCTAAAATCCTGATTTTCAAAGACCAAACTGCGGGTCTACATATCACTCATTGGTATTCGCCTAGACACAGGGTTCACAACATCGATGATCACAGCTGTTGCAAACTACACTTGATAATACATCACAAAGGTTTAATGCTATCAACCTAAGGTTGTGATTCCAGTAACAACTTTTCCCCAACGGAAACTTCATACAACATCAACCGTTGAAGCACATTTCAATGAAGGTCAAGCAACCTTGATGTTCTTCAGCCGTTGGCAAGTAAATCCAGCAAAGCATCGGAAGTAATTCGATGATCTCAGCCGTTGAAGTACATTTCAACGAAGGTCAAGCAACCTTGACGTTCTTCAGCCATTGGCAAGTAAATTCAGCGAAGCGTCGGAAGTAATCTGATGATATCAGTCTTTGAAGCACATTTCAATGAAGGTCAAGCAACCTTCACGTTCTTTAGCCATTGGAATGTAAATCCAGCGAAGCGTCCGAAGTAATCCGATGATCTCAGTCGTTGAAGCACATTTCAATGAAGGTCAAGCAACCTTAACGTTCTTCAGCCGTTGGAAAGTAAATCCAGCGAAGCGTTGGAAGTGATCTGATGATGTTCATCCGTTGAAGGATATTTCAACGAAGGTCAGGAAGCCCTGACAACATCAAACATTGGCAATTAAATCCAGCGAAGCGTTGGAGGCGATCCGATGATGTTCATCTATTGAAGCACATTTCAACGAAGGTCAAGCAGCCTTGGGGAACCTTTTGCTATAGACGGTTATCATTTGGCCTCATCAATGCTGGAGCTACCTACCAACGAGCCATGATGGCTCTTTTGCATGATTTAATGCACAAGGAGATAGAGATCTACGTGGATGACATCATTGTCAAGTATCGAAGGGAAGAAGACCACTTAGACCATCTTAGAAAAGCTCTTCAACAGGTTGTGTAAGTACAACTTAAAGTTGAATCTAGCCAAGTGCGCCTTTAGCGTTAAATTAGGAAGTTGCTAGGATTCCTAGTCAGCCACAAGGGAATTGAGCTGGATCCCACCAAAATTCAGGCCATCACAGAAATGCCCATTCCTCAGATAGAGAAGGAAATACGGGGATTTTTGGGAAGAATCAACTTCATTAGCAGATTCATCTCCCAACTCACAACAACCTATGAGCCTATTTTCAAGTTGTTAAGAAAGAACTCCTCCATGAAGTGGAATGATGAGTGCCAGAAGGCCTTCCTTATAATCAAAGAGTAGCTAGTCAAAGCTCCTATTTTGGTACCACCCAGGGATGATGTTCCCTTGTTCATGTACATGTCCATAAGTGACGATGCCATGGGCTACATGCTGGGACAGAAAGATGATAGAGGTCAAGAGCGAGCTATCTACTACCTCAGTAAAAGATTCAGCAGCAGTGAACACAAGTACACTCTGATTGAGAAGACTTGTTGTGCTTTAGCATGGGCTTCCATGAGGTTACAACTTTACCTCCATGGTCGCACAACCCATCTCATATCCCGTGTGGATTCTCTCAAGTACGTGTTTAGTAAACCCATATTGAATTATAGACTGTTAGATGGCAGTTGATCCTATAGCAGTTTGACATCGTCTACGTGACGCAAAAGTCCATTAAAGGTCAAGGAATTTAGGATCAACTTGTCGTCGCACCTTCAAGGGATTTTAAACCCTTGGAAACATACTTCTCTGATGAAGGGGTAATGGCAATTCAGCAACACCATCATTACGATGCACACCAAATATGGAAGATGTATTTCGATGGAGCTGTAAATATGGAAGGTTCTGGGGCTGGAGCAGTTCTAGTATGCGTTACGGGGGAGCAGTATCCCGTTGCCGTTAAATTGTAATTTGCCAAGACCAACAATACAGCTGAGTATGAAGGATGTTAATGGGGCTAAAACTTGCTCAATCAATGGGCATCAGAGAGTTAACTGTCTTTGGAGATTCAGAGTTGGTAATCCGACAAACCACATGAATCTATCACACCAAAGGTCTACACTTGTTGCCTTACCATCATCAGGTTTTACAGATAGCCTCGGAGTTTGAAGAAATATCCTTCCTCCACATTCCTCAGAATAGGAATGGTTTTGCGGATGCGCTAGCAACCTTGGACTCCTTGATTAACATACTGGACAAGGAAAGCATGCCAACCATCCCATTTACCCAACAAAAGGCTCCAGCCTATGGGAATTACGTTGGAGAAGTATCAGATGAGATACCTCTCATCCAACACCCTTGGTATCAGCATATCAAGGAGTACTTACAAGATGGATCTACACCTACTAAGGCGAGCCTGACCAAAAGAAGGCAGATTCATCGACTGGCTATGAAGTTCTACCTGAGCGGAGATGCACTCTACAAAAAGGATGCAGGACTAGGCCTCCTCAGATGTTTGGACAAGGACCAAGCTCAGATACTCATGGATGAAATCCATGGTGGAGTATGTGGCCCGCACATGAGCGGCCCTCTACTTGTAAAGAAGATCCTCAGAACAGGGCATTACTAGCTCTCTCTTAAAGCTAACTGTGAGGATCACTTCAACAGATGTTATCATTGCCAAATTCGTGGGAATGATATCCACGCCCCTCCAAGGGAGCTCCATAATATGAGTTTGCCTTGGCCCTTCTCAATGTGGGGAATGGACGTGATCGGGCACATCGAGCCCAAAGCCAGTAATGGGTATCGGTATATCTTCACCATGATCGACTACTTCACCAAATGGGTAGAAGCAGCCTCCTTACCTAGGGTTACCAAAGAAGTCATCACTGCTTTCATCAGAAACAATGTCATTTATCGATACGGACAACCAGAGATAATTGTATCAGACAATGCTAAGAACCTCAACAACAAAATGATGGAGGAATTGTGTAGTAAATTCCACATCAAACACCTCAACTCCGTCATCTACCGTCCAAAGATGAATGGTGTTGTTAAAGCGGCTAACAAAAACATTAAGAAGATTATGCAAAAGATGTCCGCTAACCACAAAGGATGGCCTTATTTATTGCCTCTGACTCTGTTAGCCTACAGAACATCTATGCGTATTTCCATTGGGGAAACTCCCTACACATTAACCTATGGGATAGAAGCAGTGCTCCCTATAGAAGTGGAAATGGAATCCCTCAGAGTATTGATAGATGCTCATATGGATGGAGACCAATGGGTACAAGATAAGTATCACCAATTGTCTCTGATAGACGAAAGGCAAAGTGATGCTTTTTTCCATGGTCAGTTATACCAACAGAGGATTGTCAAATCCTACAACAAAAAAGTTCAGTTACGGCAATTCAAACAACACGACTTGGTTTTGAAGAAGATCATTGACAACAGATCAGTCCAAGGGAAAATTCGCTCCAGATTTGGAAGGCCCGTTTATTATCAAGCAGGTATTGACCGAAGGTGCTCTCAGATTACAAGAAATGGATGGCGATAAATTTCCACAACTTATCAACTCAGTCACTGTGAAACGGTACTATGTCTGAGGTCTCCATCAAGCGAACATTCTGGTCTTGGATCATCAGATCCCTAGTAATTTCAGGTTTACTAACCCTTCACTACATACAATTTTTCCTCACACTCATCTGCCCCATCAGGGACAAACACACTTTTCTAACCAGCAGCCTGGTTTTGGATCGCCAGATCCTTCTTTCAACTTGGTTTTGAACCCTTACTCAACTCCGGTTATCCCACCAGGGATTGAACCTTTCACACCCACAGTTTTACCCTACTAGGGATAAGACTTTTCATACCCGCAGTTTGTCCTGAACATGGGATCAAACTTTTCATTGGCTACAAACCGTCCTGAACATGGGGCAAATTACGCCGACCTGATCTCCTTGATACACGGGAGTACGTAGACAGCCATATTTTATATGGTCCGGTCGCAATAAAATAAAAACAACAAAAACATTTCTACACCCTTCTCACTACAAAAACAAAAACAAACACATCTCTACACCCCTTTGCCACTATACAGCGTTGAACCTTCACACCAGGTTCGAACTACACGGACCTGATCTCCTCTTCAATAGGAGTACGTTATTCATGGTTCGGTCTAACCCCCTACCAAAACACAAAAACTTGTCAACGGTACTGGGATTAATCTTCAATCCACTACATTTCATTGGCTTCTGACCAAAGGGATGAAACTAACTGACCTCCCCATGTAAATGGGAGAATCGGCGACCATCTAAGCTATGGTTTACTCCTCAAAGAGAAACACCAATCCATAAGAGATTGAACTATTTGGGCTCCCCCGTACAAAGGAGTATTGGCGACCATCTGTGGTGTGGTAAACCTCAGAGAGGAAAACCATACTCCTCTCGACATCTACATACAGAAACCAGTCCCCAAGACACCAAAGATGGTAGGGAATACACACAGATCAACGATCCATTTTGAAAGATCCAGAGATATCTCAATGTCCATCCATCAAGGAGGAATTCAGAATACATCGAGATCACAAGCCCTTAAGAAACATGCAAATATCAAGCAAGCAATAAAGCGCAACTAAAAGGGAAGTAAATCAAAAAATATTTCCCTGCCATATATAATGGTATTTGATATATACAATATGAACTGTACATGACAAAATGGCTAAGCTAGTTTGTGCAGGAAAATACAAGCCCATCTATAAGTCAGTGTATATTCGAGCTATCAAGTGTAACATGACATCCCTCTTAGAAGAAGGAGGTAGCGCTATGATCTCCTGTACAGGGGTCTCTACACGAGCTAACAGATCTACAGCCATGTGTATGGTGACACTGTGCTCATCAATATACGTGATCATCTCTACAATGATGCCAGTAGTAAGGGATCTCAATGTGGTACTGTCTGTAACGGCTACATCCCGTGCGGATATGGGGCTATCCCACTCAACTATCACTGCATCTTTGGCTAATCTGGCTTCCTCCCGCTCAATAATAGAGGTATCTATACGAGCTAAGGCATCATCTCTCTCTAATAGAGCGCCATCTTCCCCATCAAGACATGTCAACATCAATGCCCTGGCCTGATCTCTCTCGAAGGTCATCAAATGCAAACTCTGCACTAAATACTCTGAAGGAGGAGTTACAATTGCAGAAGTACTGGGAGAGTCAACAAGAGCTGCTGTCGAAACGTTAAACAACTTGTGACACCCCCAAAATTAGGTATACATCACCCATCTTGAGTCGCCAGATACATGGTACAGAATTCAAATACAACTTAATAATACAATTGTCGTGTACAATATGACAAAACATAAACTGTGAGTTTGAATACAAATATTGTCTACTAGAGAGTATACAAACTCAAAAGGAGTCCTCATTACAATTATTATCACATTATATCACAGAATAGTGAGGACTACTAATGCACCATCTAGGACCATCACTCCGTTCCCCGACTCGTCCCAACTATATTCTCATTTCCTGAAGAGAATAGTGAAAGAAAGGGTGAGATCAACAAGCCCAGTAAGAAATATTATGACTAAGATAATGCAGAATAAATTATCATTAGCCTTAAACAGTGTTAAACTGATACAATATAACAAACATCAAGTTTAACTGCAATGGAACAAGCAATCCATTAAAAGAGTCAAGTAGAGAATAAAATCTACTATCTTTTATGATTTAAAAGGTTTTTCATCACTTTTATCGCTGGGACTCAACTTAATAAATATTCCACATCATCGAATCACCCATGCACTACGACCAAGGATATTCTTTAGTATCACGACCACAATTATCCATGCACTACGGGCCAAGAATATTTGTGTATTCATTAATGGTCATGATCATGCCAACAATTGTCCATCAATGCACTACACGGCCAATGAGGACTTTTACCACATCATTTGTAACATTACGGTCATGATTACAATTGGATAATCCTCGGTCATAATTATACCAAGTCCATCTATGCACTACAAATACGATGACTTTCAATAAAATATAAACATGAGGATGATGACAATGATATAAGAATTCAATAAAACAAGTTCAAGAATTAATTTATCCAGAACCAATAACGTCCAAACTCACAACATGATCTTGCTTTGTAGAGTAAAATTCAAGAATGCTCGTAAGAATATTTCCATGAAAAGATACTGGATGAAGCATAAATATCAAGGATATTCCACTAATTTCATGGCTTATAGAAGTTAAAGTTTTAACCAACCTGCTTATAATAAAGAATGGAATAACAAAAGAAATGACCATGCATGCGATAGATCAGCACAGCGAAGTTATTCCAATAGAATAATAAATAACGGAACCGTCCCATGTAAAAAACGCATGCATGATATTCCAAATGAATAATAAAGAATGGAACCAGTCCGGCATAAAATGCATGTAGACGAGGATATTCCAATGAATAATAAAGACTAGAACCAGGTCCGGCGTAAAATGCATGCATGGGATATTCCAATGTAATAATAAAGACGGAATAATGTAAGAATTTCACCAAGTATAGGGTAGCTCTGCGTATATAGGTTCTTCAATGTAATAATAAATAATGGAATAACGAAGTTCTCTTCATGAATACAAAAGAAATAACACCCTTACATTAGTAGGAGATTGAATACTACAGCCAGTTGTGTAGTAATGTATCACTCTTCTTCTTTCTCTCTTATTCTCTCTATACTTTCTCTCTCTATAGCTTGAATGAATTTGTGAAAAATAATGAAGAACTAGGCCTCTATTTATATAATATTTCTAGCTTAGCACTTGAAATGTGAAAACGCAAGCGGCTTGACGACTGGTGATGTGAAAAGAAAAGTGGTTTGACGCATGTAATGTGAAACACCAAGTGGTTTAACGCCTGTAATATGAAACACCAAGTGGTTTGACGCCTATAATGTGAAACACCAAGTGGTTTAACGCCTGTAATGTGAAATGACAATTGGTTCGATGCCTATAATGTGAAAGGACAATTGGTTCGACGCCTGTAATATGAAACGGCAAGTGGTTTGATGTCTGGTAAAGGTAATTACTATTGGCGAAAGAGACTCTAAGATGATGACATATGGGCCCCCAAAGAATAACCAAATTTACCACAAACGTCTCATAATAGACTCTTTATATACATCAAGGATTGAATAAATATTACCACAAATCATTTTATTTTTAATCAGCACATATTTAATCTTTCAACAATTATTAATCATTAATATTATAACTTGTCGTCTCAATTATTGATTTAATAATATAACATATTATCTGAGATAATCTTTGTGACAATAATTGAATCAATAATATAAGAGATATGATGCGAAGAATTCTCGTAGTAATAATTGAGTATAACTGAGTGACTTCTCACGTAAGCATCAATAATCAATACCGTAAAAGCTATTATGCAACCACAGCGACATTCTTGTACTTTTAATACCGTAGTTCAACGGTTTTACGGTAACACCTCCATAGTTATTTTTATAGAAAGATAATTTCGTGCGCTTTCTAACTACGACAATACTTCCGTTGTGGGGTCCACCAATGATTGTGCTGTCGTCATCTAATATTCCCCGACAAAAGAATATTCCCCGACCAATTGAATATTATATAACCACTTGCTTACTTTGCAAAATTTGTAAATATTACCCACAACTATAACATTATATCAAATCAACACCATAATATTCAAAAATATAATTCGAGAAAATTATTCTTTATTCATAAAAGTTGGGGTCTTACAACCTCCCCTTCTTATGAAATTTCATCCTAGAAATTTGGGTAAATACCTGGTATGTCGAAGAGATGAGGATACCTTGACTTCATCTCAGATTCTAACTCCCAAGTCATTTCCTCCACATCTTGGTTTCTCCACAAAACTTTGACTTGAGGTATAACCTTGGAGCGTAGAACATGATCCTTCTTATCCAAGATTTTAACAGGTAACTCTTCATACGTTAAATCTTCCTCTATCTTGTCTGGTTCTAACTTAATAATGTGGTTCGGGTCTTTCACATATTTACGCAACATAGATAGGTAAAAAAACATTATGAACACGAGACATACTTGGCGGTAAGGCGAGTCTATAGGCCACAGTTCCTACTCGATCGAGGATTAAAAATGGTCCGATGAATCGAGGATTGAGCTTTCTTCTCTTTCCAAATCTCGTAACTCCATTCCATGGAGCAACACGTAACAACACATGATCTCCTATATTGAATTCCACATCCTTTCGATGAAGATCAGCATAACTCTTTTGTCAATCTTGTGAGGTTTTTATACGTTGCCGGATTGTTTAAATCTTTTCCGTAGTCATACGTACCAACTCCAGATCCCAACAACGTTGCTTTCACCCACCTCATCCCAAAGATTTGGAGAACGTCACTTTCTTCCATACAATTGCTTGAATGGAGCCATGCCAATACTTGCTTGATAAGCTGTTGTTGTAGGAAAACTCCACCAATGGTAAGAACTTGTCCCAACTTCCCTTGAAATCAAGGACACATAGTCTTAATAGATCTTCAAGAGTTTGAATAGTCCTCTCCGACTGTCCGTCCATCTGAGGATGATATGCCGAGCTAAATCGTAAGTCTGTGCCCATAGCTTTTTGCAAACTAACCCAAAATCGTGAAGTGAATATATGGTCTCGATCAGAAACTATTGATACCGGCATACCATGCAGTCTTACAATCGCATTTATGTACATACGAGCAAGACGTTCAAGTGTATAAGTTTCTCGTATCGGTAAGAAATGAGCAGACTGGGTCAATCTATCAACAATGACCCAAATCGCATCTATGCCTTGAGAAACTTTAGGAAGACCGTGCTTGAAATCCATGGTAATGTGCTCCCACTTCCATTCGGAATTTCAAGTGGTTGCAATGGACCTTTTGGTACTTGATGCTCCGCTTTAACTTTCGTTGACAAGTTAGACACCTTGAGATAAACAGCGCTATCTCTCTCTTCATATTGCTCCACCAAAATGTATGACGAAGATCGTGATACATTTTCATACTCCCAGGATGGATTGCAAACGGTGTGTTGTGCGCCTCCATCGTGATTTTATACTTTAAATCAGGGTCATTAAGAACACAAAGTCTGGAGTTGACTCGAAGTATTCCTTCTTCATCGATTCTTGCTCCCGGCATTGTACCTTCTTGCACTTTCTTCCTCATACGCGCATCACCTCCAGTGTCAGAGCTTGAAGCGGCTTTTAACTTTATCAATTAAAGTCGGTTCTACTCGTATATTCGCCATCATCACATGGGTCCCTGGAGTCTTTAACTCTATCTCCATCCTTTACAAGTCACACAAAATGGGCCTTTGTGTTGACAATATCGCACTTGTACTTGCATATGATCTTCTACTCAATGCGCCACTACCACGTTAAACTTTTCCGGGATGGTATTGGATGGTATGATCATAATCTTTCAATAGTTCAAGCCAACGTCATTGTCGCATGTTGAGTTCCTTTTGAGTGAAGAAATATTTGAGGCTTTTATGATCCGTAAAGATCTCCACCTTCTCCCCATACAAGTAATGCCTCCAAATTTTAAGTGCGAAGACAACAACTGCTAACTCCAGGTCATGAGTAGGATAATTCCTCTCATATTCTTTGAGTTGTCTTGAGGCATAGGCTATGACTTTCCCATGTTGCATGAGAACACATCCCAACCCTTTTGCCCAAGCATCACCAGAGATGACAAATCCTCCGATCCGGATGGTATTGTCGTAGCAGTCTTTGAAATGAGTCTCCTCTTGAGTTCTTGAAAACTCTTCTCATATTCTTTGCTCCAACCGAACTTTGTATCTTTTCGAGTTAGCTGAGTTAATGGTGTTGCGATTCGAGAAAATCCTTCCAAGAATCTCCGATAATAATCAGCTAAACCGAGAAAGCTACGTACTTCGGTCACTGATTTAGGTTGCTCCCAGCTTTGAATAGCTTCAATCTTTGTCGGGTCAACAGATATTCCATGACTTGATACTACGTGACCAAGGAATGCTACTTCCTCTAGCCAGAACTCGCATTTCTTCAACTTGGCATAAAGCTTGTATTCACGAAGCTTTTGGAGTGTCAGCCTCAAGTGTTGCTCATGATCTTCACGGATTTTGGAATAAATAAGGATGTCATCAATAAAGACGACCACAAAGTGATCCAAATATTCCTTGAATACTCAGTTCATCATATCCATGAAGGCAGCAGGAGCATTAGTCAATCTAAAGGACATGACTAGGAATTCATAATGCCCGTACCGAGTTCTAAAAACTGTCTTTGGAATGTCATCGGTTCTAATCTTCAATTGGTGATATCTGGAACGAAGATCAATCTTTGAAAAGAATTTGGCTCCTTGCAACTGGTCAAACAGGTCATCAATACGTGGTAATGGGTACCTATTTTTGATGGTGACATGATTCAACTCTCGATAATCAATACAAAGTCGCATACTCCCATCTTTCTTCTTCACGAATAGAACAGGAGCACCCCAAGGAGACGTACTAGGACGAATAAAGCCAATATCTAACAATTCCTGCAGTTGGGTCTTTAACTCCTGAAGTTTAATAGGAGCCATTCGATATGGGGCTTTGGAAATGGGTTTGGTACCAGGTTCAAGGTCTATACAAAATTCAATTTCACGCTCTGGGGGTAGGCCAGGAAGTTCTTCAGGGAATACGTCAGGAAATTTATTAACAATAGAAATATCGTTCAAAACTGACGTATTTTTGTTTAAATCAGTGACATGAGCTAAGAAAGCTTGACATCCGTTTTTTAATAAACGAATAGTTTTATGGCTTGAAATGACCGTGATTTATTTTAATGGTTTGGTCTCTTGAATTCGCATAATAGGTTGGTTAGGAATATGAAAGCTAACAACCTTACGAAAACAATCAATTTTTACATGATGAGTAGTTAACCAATCAATCCCTAGAATCACGTCAAATGCAAGTATTTTCAATGAAATAAGATCGACAGGTAATGTGAGGGTACCAATTTGAACCAAACAAGACTTATAAACAGTGGATGCAATGAAGGTTTCTCCCAATGGAGTTTCCACAGATAAGTCAAAGTCTAATTTCTCCGGAGTCAAATTTAATCGTTGAGCGCAAGTAGGGGAAATAAAAGAATGGGTAGAATCGGTATCAAATAAAGTATAGACTTCGCTAGAGTTTATGATAAGCTTACCCGTGATGACCTCATTCAGGTTCTTTGCTTTCTGGGAGGTCACAACAAATGTTCTCCCTTGCACTACCCGTTTTGAATTTTTTGGGACGGCCTTTGGTGCCTCCATCCTAGCTGAACTTGTCTTTGGTGAATGACAAAATCGGGCTAAGTGACCTTCTCTTCCATAATTATAACATGTTTTGGACGGCATCGCGCAGTTTGGACTGATGTGCCCCTCCCCTCCGCATTTGAAGCATATGATAGGTGGTCGTTCTCCTTCCTTAACGATAGGTGTTGGTGCTGACGTCTTTCCATCATTGTTGAATCTCTTCTTTTTGAAATGCCCATTCTTATTGTTTTGGCCCTGATTACCACCGTAGTGGTTACCACATCTGGCCTGTTGATTTCCTCTACGCTTGTTGTCACCGCTTCGATGACTACTCTCACTGGTATTATCATTTTGCCGGCTGCTCTCTTTTGGTTGCGTTGACTCGTTATCGTGCTCCACTAACTGAGCCCTATTTATAACATTTGAATACAAACACAGTTTATGAGAAATAAGATGTTGACGTATCTCCGGCTTCAAACCTCTTAAAAACATCCGCGTCATTCTTTCTTCATTATCCACCAAGTGGGACGTAAACCGAGACAACTCGGTAAACTTTGTTGTGTACTACGACACGGTCATATTATTCTGTTCTAACTTGATGAACTCCACCTCCTTCATGTGACGATACTTTCGGGAAAGTACTTGTCGTTGAATAGTTCTTGGAACTTCTCCCAAGACATTTTCAGGTCTTTGCAGTTGAGTACGCTTTTACCGATTCCCACCAAAGAATCGCCTCTCCTCGCAACATAAAAGGCGTGAAAGGGAACCTTTTGCTCCTCGGAGCATCCCAAGACATCAAATATCTTGATGATCTGCTTTATCCATGCTTCCGCCTTAAGTGGTTTTGGCTCTCCAATAAACACCGGTGGTCCCAGCTCCTTGAACTGTTTAGCGGTGACCGTCCGAGAGTTTCCAGTGTTTCCACCTACATTTCGGACAGGAGCTGCTCTCGCTTGCTGTTGCATGAATTACATAAAGCCTCTGAACATTTGATCATTCATCATTTGATGTTGTTGTTTGCATGAGGATTGTCGCTTTCCTGATGCACATATCCTGATTATTGATATGTGGTGAATCAACGGTCGCCTGTGCTCCATTGCTATTCTCAACATTCTCGGATGTCATTTTCAGATATTGCCACAAAACAAAGATTAATTGACATGTAACATATTATCCCTAAATTCTGACCGACCAATTAAATACTACATAAACTTAGTTAGGTCATACTAGCGAAAGAATTCCTCGTCTCTCCCCTCCTAGTACTATTCTCACATCTTAGCCAGGGATCATATCCCTAAGCTTTAATACCAACTGTGATGCCCCCAAAATTAGGTATACATCACCCATCTTGAGTCGCCAGATAGATGGTACAGAATTCAAATACAACTTAATAATACAATTATCGTGTACAATACGACAAAACATAAACTGTGAGTTTGAATACAAATATTGTCTACTAGAGAGTATACAAACTCAAAAAGAGTCCTCATTACAATTATTATCACATTATATCACAGAATAGTGAGGACTACTAATGCACCATCTAGGACCATCACTCCGTTCCCCGACTCGTCCCAACTATATTCTCATTTCCTAAAGAGAACAGTGAAAGAAAGGGTGAGATCAACAAGCCCAGTAAGAAATATTATGACTAAGATAATGCAGAATAAATTATCATTAGCCTTAAACAAAGGTTAAATTGATACAATATAACAAACATCAAGTTTAATCTGCAATTCACAAGCAATCCATTAAAAGAGTCAAGTAGAGAATAAAATCTACTATCTTTTATGATTTAAAAGGTTTTTCATCACTTTTATCGCTGGGACTCAACTTAATAAATATTCCACATCATCGAATCACCCATGCACTACGACCAAGGATATTCTTTAGTATCACGACAACAATTATCCATGCACTACGGGCCAAGAATATTTGTGTATTTATTAATGGTCATGATCATGCCAACAATTGTCCATCAATGTACTACGGGCCAATGAGGACTTTTACCACATCATTTGTAACATTACGGTCATGATTACACCGGATAATCCCTGGTCATAATTATACCAAGTCCATCTATGCACTACAGGCCACAGATGACTTTCAATAAAATATATACATGAGGATGATGACAATGATATAAGAATTCAATAAAAACAAGTTCAAGAATTAATTTATCCAGGAACCAATAACGTCCAAACTGTCAACATGATACTGCTTTGTAGAGTAAAATTCAAGAATGTTCAGAAGAATATTTCCATGAAAAGATACTGGATTAAGCTTAAATATCAAGGATATTCCACTAATTTCATGGAGTATAGAATGGAACCAGGTCTGGCGTAAAACGCACAGACAGGATATTCAAACAGAATAATAAAGACTAGAACCGAATTAAAGCATAAAAGCATACAAATAAGATATTCCAACCTAATAATAAAGACCGGAATAATGTAAGAATTTCACCAAGTATAGGGTAGCTCATAGATACAAAGTTATTCAACGTAATAATAAATAATGGAATAATGTAAGTTCTCTTCATGAATACAAAAGAAATAACACCCCTTACATTAGTAGGAGATTGAATACTGTAGTTGTGTAGTAACAGAATACTCTTCCTCTTTCTCTCTTATTCTCTCTATACTTTCTCTCTCTATAGCTTGAATGAATTCATGAAAAATAATGAAGAACTAGGCCTCTATTTATAGAAGATTTCTAGCTTAGCACTTGTAATGTGAAAAGGCAAGCGGCTTGACGACTGGTGATGTGAAAAGAAAAGTGGTTTGACGCCTGTAATGTGAAACACCAAGTGGTTTAACGCCTGTAATGTGAAACACAAAGTGGTTTAACGCCTGTAATGTGAAACGACAATTGGTTCGACGCTTGTAATGTGAAACGACAATTGGTTTGACGCCTGTAATATGAAACGGCAAGTGGTTTGACGTCTGGTAAAGGTAATTACTATTGGTGAAAGAGACTCTTAGATGATGACATATGGGCCCCCATAGAATAACCAAATTTACCACAAACGTCTCATAATAGACTCTTTATATACATCAAGGATTGAATAAATATTACCACAAATCATTTTATTTTTAATCAACACATATTTAATCTTTCAACAATTATTAATAATTAATATTATAACTTGTCGTCTCAATTATTGATTTAATAATATAACATATTATATGATGATACTTTGATAATAATTGAATCAATAATATAAGAGATATGATGCGAAGAATTCTCGTAGCAATAATCGAGTATAACCGGAGTGACTTCTCACGTAACCATCAATAATCAATACCGTGCTACTATGCAACCACGCCAGATTCTCGTGTACTTTTACTACCGAAAGTAGTTCAACAGTTTTAACGGTAACACCTCCACCGTTATTTTGTAGAAAGATAATTTTGTCGCTTTTCTAACTACGACAATACTTCCGCTTAATAGGGTCCACTAATAATTGTGCATTGTCATTTAATATTCCCCGACAAAAAGAATATTCCACGTCCAATCGAATATTATATAACCACTTGCTTACTTTGCAAAATTTGTAAATATTACCCACAACTATAACATTATATCAAATCAACACCATAATATTCAAAAATATAATTCGAGAAAATTATTCTTTATTCATAAAAGTTGGGGTCTTACACAACTCATCCTCCTCCTCGGTGGGAGAATCAATGTCCTCCATGGGCTCTCCACCATCTGAATCAATACCCGACACTGTGGATACTACCGTAGCCGATGAAGTCTCTATCCCCATCCACACAGAATACTCTGATGAACAGCCAGGATGGCTAACAGAAAAATCAGCTCTCTCACGCTGATCCCAACAGGCATACACCCGGGATCTATCCTCTGCTGATAAATGGAGAGAAGCCACACGTTGACCTAACTCCCCCTCAAAAGGATGGAAGTCCTGGAACTGATCAAAATGTGACATCACAACTACTGGGTGGTAGGTAGTCATGCCCCTCAAACCAGCCAGAGGGAGATAATCTATGCCCGAAGCGTGAGTAATGAAGCTATAGGGTGGACTTAGCCCTGTACACGGTAGGATGTCAAACGGATCTCTGATCCTTGCTAAGAATACTGACCAAGACATAGCGTCTGTACACTCCGATGGCTGAAAGGAATAATACATTGCTATATCATAGGAAATGCAGTACCCATGTCGTTGAAAAGTGAAAATTAGTCTCAAGTGTGACATAAACCACTCATATAACATGACCGAGCTGCCTGTAAATAACCCTACAGGGTAGGTACTGCAAAATGTGGTCGACCTCAACGTCTCTGCCATAATCATCGGGATGATGGTATGACCCTCCCTGAGAGCTCTCACTGCCATGATGATACCTATGTCCATCTCATCCATATACCGTGGCATATACATATACGCCACTATGCACATCACGAGTACATCCACTCTGGTCAAATGCCACTGATCCTCTAGTGTGGTAAAATCCTTGGAATGTCGTGTGTAGCTGTCCAATGAGCCGAATCTGTCTATCAGGAAACGCTGGGATAATATATGGCAGGATGTAATCTCATCTTCTACTACTCTACTGCAACCCGGTGAGGGTCATGAACTACCGACGCATATCTCCCACAGCCATCCGAGTGCAAGGTCTATCTAAGGGCAAAGCCGTCAATCGCTTGTACTCCTCTAATATAGGAGTCAACTCTTGGTTCCCAAACCGAAAAACCTGCCTCTCCGGTACCCAATGCTCTAGCATGCCATCCACAAAGCCCGAGGGAACCTGAAATATCAGGAGGGTAGTGGAATACTGTAGTAGCTGATCTACGGTCACCCTATCTGGAGGTGATATGTTATCGTACCAAGATCTCAGACGAGATGCCACCAATACTGGTGGGGTGTGATCTATGCGGCTGACTGTCGAACAAGACATCTGTGTGGGCTGTATCATAAGACCATCTAGGGGTCAATGTTAGATATCTCTGGACATACATACATATGCATGACATAATACATGCATGACAAAATAAAAAATAACAAAATGATGTAGGGAATGGAAAAATAGTACATACATTCCTAAATACATCATCATCTACATACATCATTTCTGTACAGCTAAAAATACAGGGAAATGGGGCACAGATGCCCTACTACTAACAGAGGCCTATCAAAAGATATAGCGAGAATGGGGCACAACCACCCAATATCTAACAGAGGCCTATCAAAAGAGATAACGAGAATACACATCAGAAGAAGACAATGGTGTCAATATCTACATCATTAATCATGTCCACCTGATGTAACTCCTCCTGAGTCACTGGATCTCTATTAACAGGGATGTCAGGCCTATACAGTGGAGGATTTGCACCGGTAAAGCCAATATGGGTCACCGGAGGCGCAAGCGCCTGAGCTGGAAGGATCAAAAGTATATACCTTTGAAGGATCTCTGCCGAAGTGTCGAATGAAAAAATGTGCCTGGTCCAACTGCTGGGTCAAACTGTCAATCTGTGTCAAATGAGTAAGATCTCAGACACAGGCCAACCAATCTGTCATCATCACGAATCCAGGAATAATATCCCCCATAAACTGAGTGGCGCAGTTCTGGGCTCTAATTGTATGAGGGGACCACCAGTGATAGAACGTAACCTGAGTATGTGAACCCTCTAACAAAGTGTATCCGTCAATACCCATCAATGGGTTGTCATCGACTGGTGACTGCAACACAGGCCAATAACGCCTGGCAAGAGGCAAGATCGGTGTACGAATCTCTCATGTTGTGCTCCTAATATCACGCTCTCCTAAATAGAGCTCCCATCCTCTATCTGTGAAGAGAGGAATCATGCGGGTGGATATCACGTGCTCGACACCAGTCGGGAATCCATCCTCAAATATAATGGTTAAGTGTTCCCCAAAGTAGGGAACCCAAGTGATGACATCAGCTGTCAATAACTCTAACTGTAAGCAACAATGGGTGAAACCCTCAGCTACAAGAATCTCCGCCAGAATGGAGTGATGCCATCTCCGTCCTCGTGGATAGGTCTCTAAACCTAACACACTCACATGACACAAACATGGGAGCCTCTCATAGGCGCTAAACTACCAACACAAAGGCAAACATCTGCTATTAATGAACACTCTTAACCTGTACATGGAAAATCAAAAGAGAAATACTCACCAGCAGAAATGGGTAAAATCCTAGCCAAGCCTCTGTCAAGCCTTGCGAACGCATGCGCATTCCCCTGAGGAAGTAGGCAAAGGTGTAGGAGCCCCAATCATCCTCTCCAATATGGTCCACCACCCTAGTGGAGCTAATCAAAGCGAATGGCAACGTAGAAGAGTTATCAGCTATGAAATAACCCCTGATAATAACCAGGAACAATCGTCGAAGAATGCGATCCCTGACTCTCACATCAGTGGGTATGGGCTCACTCAACAGCCCACTCATAACATCTACACTCAAAGGACCTGTATGGATGGTCCTGCCCTTAAGCACCTCAGCCCCAACCATGCATAATACCTCGGTAATCTGGATGTAAATCCTGATAGAGGGAGTGTATGTTGAACCAGTTCCCTCGAGGCTGGATAAAGCCGGGAAACCTACATCACATGCAAATCAATGTCAAAGTCCTTGCTCCTCCTCAATAGGAAAAAGGAAGATTAAACCAAGCTTTTACCTCATTTGTATGCAAGTAGACTGAGGGGTGGCGACTCAAATCACCTCGAAGCTCTGGATTAGCCACATGAATGCTTGGAAAATCCTTATGGGGAGCATTATAAGTAGAAGTTGGAGTCGCTACCAGTACATCCTCCTCATCGTCCTTGACATCCGGTACATTAACCCGGATAGGACGTATCACCGTATCCGTCAAACAACGAGGTTGTCTAGCTGAATAGGGTCGGGGCACTTCAGAAGCCCTCCTCCGCACACCTGAAGTGGTCCTGCGGGAACTGCTCGGCTAATTCGGATCCATAATATCTGGACATAAGTCTCCAAATCACCTCAAAAAGGGTGTGGTAAATTCTAACCTGGAGCATTTTTATGCATTTTATGACTAAATGCATGCATGTATTAATTTAACATACGCCTACAGTAGAAAAAATGCATGTCTACCCAATGCCTAGACTTTTGGAAAATTTTTGCCAGAGTCTCCTTTGTAAAAAGGACTATTCACATGTGCGTATGCATGACTATGTGGCCATTCAAGAAAGACACCTTTATACCAATTATCATAATCATAAAACTACATTCGGATACATTCCGATGTCGCTTAATTTATTGTTGTTCTCAAGTCTTTAGATTAATTCCATTATGATGTTTTTATGTTTTTGTGTCCATTCAAGCATGTTTTATGTTGTTTTGTAGGAATTGGGACAAAAGTTACATGGATCGACGTCGGGGTGGCTAGATTCGCGCTTTCTGGCTTGCCATTTACACAAAGAATCACTTCAGAGCCCAATTTGACTATAGCTCCGAATATTATTTCGAAACACTCAAAGAATGAAAGTTGTAGATCTACTTTTCCTCTTTCCGATCATCTTGAATCATCAAAATCGAGTTCTGAACGAAGAAGTTATGGCCATTTTCCCAAAGGACGCTTGAGCAGTAAAATGTCGAAAAATGGGGCGTCGTTGGGGGCGCTATTTTTAGTTTATTTGCAGCCACGGGCGCTATAAGGCGTTGTCTCGAAGGTCGTGCTCAAATACCGGAGCACCGGGAAGAGGTTGGTGCGGCCGGATGCTTTTTGGACAAATTTTGACACCTTTTTGACTCCAAATTGGATTGGGTTTGTTCCTAAACTAAAAATTGGACTTGTAAACTCTATATATATACATGATGTAAGGCATAAAATAAAGGGGAGATTACATAGATTAGACTAGATTAAACACTCCTTTAGATTAGAACATAACCCTAGTTCTTATTAGTTTTGGGGATCAAAGCAACTTGGAGACCATCAAGATTCAAAGCAAGAGCAAAAAGAGGAGTCTCAAGATTTATCGACAATATTGATTATATTCTCTTCTCTTCTCTTACTTTTATCTTTTAATGTCTATTCAATTGTGGATTCTTGATTTTAATTCATTAATTATGAACTAACTCTTTCATTAAGATTCCAATTGAACTTTTTATGATTATGAATTGATTATTTGATTTATTCTAATTATTTATGTTGAAGTGAATTGTTCATCTTGCTTTGTGCTTATTGATTAATTATCCGATCAAGAATTACCTTGTTACTCTGTAAGGAATTGAGAAAGGAATTCTAGGGTTAGAATCGGGCATGGTGACATGTGACTTAGTTATTTGCATGAAAGAATAATTAGGTTTGTGAATAGAATGAGAATATCTATTTGTCGTGTAAACACATAAGGAATTGGGATCAGAAGAGTTTAATTCAATTGTTTTGCATGTAGATATAGCAAAATTAATCTGGGTTAAATAGAAGGCAATTGATCACTCGAGAGAGGGCTTTTGCATTTGAGAATTCCTCAAGTTAACAATTCAAGAGATATAATAATTGGGATAATTGGATAATTGATTTAATAATCATAATTGGGGAAATTGGAGTCTTAATTGTCATTTATCCGCATTCAAACAATTTTTAGCTTGTTCTTCATTTTTCTTTTAGAATAATTTCTTGTTTTATTAAAATTAGTTTTCTTAGTTTCAAAAGTCACAAGTTTTGGTTGTTTAAATAAAATTAGTTTGGTTAAGAATTAGTACTTGGTGATTTTTATTAAATAATTCCTCGTGGGAATGATACTTTACTTTCACTTTATTACTTGTCAATCGTGTATACTTGCACGTATTCATTGATCAAGTAAATCGATCAACAAGTTTTTGCGCGCCGCTGTCGGGAATTAATTTAATAATTATTTACCAATATTAATTTCAATCAAATTAGTCTTAATTTAAAAATTTTTATTTTTATTTTTATTTTCATTCTCTTCCTATATTTCTCTCTTTTTTAGGTACCATGGATGACTTTGTGTATCAATGGCCATACACGAACATGAGTCAACCAAGGGGAGCGAGATCGACAGACTCGAGAAACTTTCTCAGATTATCAAGATGTATGGAGACACTTTCGAGGATGTTTGAAGCTTTCAAGCTCAACGCCATCAAAGTGTGGCTATTACATTTGATTATTGTGCCGGAAATCATATGAGTCATCAATGCGCCATCGCTTTGAGCCAGAGATAAGATATAGTGGTGATTACCCCAATAATTATGTCTATCCCAACAACTATCATCAAGATTGGGGTATCACCCGGATTTTTCATGGAGTATCAATCAAGATCAATTTTATGCTCCAAGTCCAACATACCCACCGGATTTCTCGTGTCCACCTCCACTACAACAGAAGAACATTCAAATTGGGAGGAAGCCTTGGAAAAGTTATTAAAGCTTCAAAAAAAACACGAGGAACATGAAAAGAAACTTAATCAAATGGAGCCGAGTATACAAAGTCGTAATGCATCGATCAAGAATCTGGAAAATCAATTGGGGCGAGAAAGACATGCGCTGAACAATCGTCCTCAATACACTTGGCTCTATACGATATGAATTCGAGACCGATGGTGAGCCCGAACCAAATCAAAACCGGATGTGCCAAATGATATAGATGTTGAAAGAGAGGAAAGACTTGGGGACCAAGAAAAGAGATCTAAAAAAAGATCTAACTTTGAGTACCAACGAAGATGAGCCAATTTCATTAGTATCCCATGTGCCTCCTCCACCAAAGTTCAAGAATCCGGCAGCTTTTGCAAAACCATGCCCAATTGAAGTCATGTCGCTTCGAAAAAGCTCTTGGTAACGTAAGAGCTAGTACAACCAGGAGTCATGGTGGGATGAAAAGGAGAAGATAGAGGAAGATTCCATTATGTTTATTAAGCTTCAATGCCCTAATCTGATCATCGACATAATGGAGGAAACACCTAGTGGTTTGTCGCTCTTAATGGGGATCCCATCTACAAAGAGCATGCTAGGTGACTTCAATTCAAGGTTTTTGCTAATGGGAACCTCCCAAAAGAGACATTGCTTCTTGATGGATGGAGGGTTCCTCAATTTTCGTAGGGAATTGGATAGAGAATTGAAGAAGTCAAATGAGACTATAAAACAAGCGCTTATCGGGAGGCAACCCAAGTTCAATTTTTATTTTTAGTTTTTATTAAGTTTTATATTAGTAGTTTTGAATTTGCATTTATTTAGGATTTAATAAAATTGCTTCTATCATGGTTTTATGTGTTATTCAAGTCAAATTCAAGTGTGGTGCCCAATTTGTTCCATGTGCTTAAATTTATTCTCCAAACTTAGCGACAAGGAGAAAGATTCCTATATTTTCGTGGAAGTCCTCTGCTTTAATTTTTTTCTATTTCAGCCATTGAGGACAATGTCTAGTTTAAGTTTGGGGGCATTTTAGTGTCGCATCGCATATAGTTAGTTATCCGTATAGTAGTTTATTTTTTTTTATGTGTTAGCATTATGTTTTTTTTAGGTTGCATATAATACATGGTATTTTATTTTTATTTTTTTTTCTTCATATATATGTGTTCATGTAGTATAATTGCATTTTTTTTTTCTTATTTTTTGCATGAATCAGGTGATAGGTTGGTGTGGTCTTAGCTCTACTTATGATAAGATTGGTTTTGCATGTTAACTTGAATAAAGTTGTTGATAATTGATGATGAATTCTAATTTTAATCATGATGATAATCTGAAGCCTGTCTCAAACTTATGTAACCTGCTAGCACTTAAAGTTTAACTGCTTTTAATCCACTTGGTTCAAGGGTTTCATAATTTGTTTCGAGGGAAAATCTTTGTTAAAATTTAAGGAAATTAGTGAATCAAGCAGAAAGGTTGGAATGACGTAAAAGCTTGAGTTTGGGGAATCTATGGGATATATATACTAAAAAAATTGATGAAGAGAAAAAAAATAGAAAATCCGTAAAAAAAAAAAAAAAGAAAAAAAGAAAAGAAAACCGTTTTGTTTCGGGCCTTTGTTACTTGAGCAAGTAAGTACGCTCAAGGGGTGTCTTTAACACCTAGCGCTCTAAGGTCTTATATGGTCCGGGAGTCGCTGGGTTGAAAGCTCACTAAGGGTGGCAATCATAGCCTAATGGAATGAGACATTGCATAGCCATGAAAAAAAAAAACACGAGAAAGAGCAAAAATGCCCTCGTGGTTGAATAAAAGTATAAATAAATCTCAGATTTACCCTTAGATTTGGTAATTGCTTAGTTTTAACCGAGTTGTCATGTTCACAAAAGTAATTGAATTGAAACCAAATTTTCCTTTATAAGAAGTTTGTTATGTGATTATCTTGAACTGTGGTTGGTTAGAATGGTTAACAAGCACACACACACAACATGGGTGATGATGAGTTTGGGTCGACTAATTGTTTAGAGTTATGGATTTTGAATTGATTGATATATTGTTTGAGTACCAATGGTATCTTTGAGGCCCTGCTGCTATATATCATCATACTAATTTATTACTTTTGGGTTCAGAGGTATATTAGGAAGTAGATTATGCATATGCATTCATTTAGTTGAGTTATTTTGTTTATTTTTAGTTCTTTTGTGTTTTTGCTTGAGGACAAGCAAAGGTTTAAGTTTGAGGGTATTTGATGAATGGGTAATATACCCATGAATTGGATACATTCGGGCTTAATTTATTGTTGTTCTCAAGTCCTTTATGATGTTGTTATGTTTTCGTGTCCATTCAAGCATCTTTTATGTTGTTTTGTAGGAATTGGGACAAAAGTTACATGGATCGACGTTCGGGGTGGCTAGATTCGCGTTTTCGGCTTGCCATTTACACAGCAGTCACATCAGAGCCAATTTGACTATATCTCCGAATATTATTTCGTAACACTCAAAGAATGAAAGTTGTAGATCTACTTTTCCTCTTTCTGGATCATCTTGAATCATCAAAATCAGAGTTCGGACGAAGAAGTTATGGCCATTTTCTCAAAGGACGTTGGAGCAGAAAATGTCAAAAAATGGGGCAGCACCGGGGCGCCCATTTTAAGTTTATTTTCAAAGCGCCGGGCGCTATAAGGCAAAGTTCGAAAGTTAGTTTCCAAAGGCCGAGGCGCTACTGGGAAGAGGTTTGGTGCGGACTGGACGCTTTTTGGGCAAATTTTGACACCTTTTTGACTCCAAATTGGATTGGGTTTGTTCCTAAACTAAAAATTGGACTTGTAACGTATAAATACATGATGTAAGGAATAAAATAAGGGGGAGATTACATAGATTAGACTAGATTAAACACTCCTTTAGATTAGAACATAACCCTAGTTCTTATTAGTTTTGGGGATTGAAGCAACTTGGAGACCATTGAAGATTCAAAGCAGGAGCGAAAGAGGAGTCTCAAGGCTACTTACAATAAAGATTATATTCTATTCTCTTCTCTTACTTTTATCTTTTAATGTCTATTAAATTGTGAATTCTTGATTTTAATTCATTAATTATGAACTAACTCTTTCATTAAGATTCCGGTTGAACGTTTTATGATTATGAATTGATTATTTGATTTATTCTAATTATTTATGTCAAGTGAATTGTTCATCTTGCTTTGTGCTTATTGATTAATTATCCGATCAAGAATTACCTTGTTACTCTACAAGGAATTGAGAAAGGAATTCTAGGGTTAGAATCGGGCATGGTGACATGTGACTTAGTTATTTGCATAAGTAAATAATTAGGTTTGTGAATAGAATGAGAATATCTATTTGCCGCATGTAACACATAAGAATTGGGATCAGAATGAGTTTAATTCAATTGTTTTGGATAGAGATATATAACAAAATTAATCAAGGTTAAATAGAAGGCAATTGATCACTCGAGAGAGGGCTTTTGGCATTTGAGAATTCCTCAACAACAATTCAAGAGACATAATAATTGGGATAATTGATAATTGATTTAATAATCATAATTGGGGAAATTGGAGTCTTAATTGTCATTTATCTGCATTCAAACAATTTTTAGCTTGTTCTTCATTTTTCTTTTAGAATAATTTCTTATTTTATTAAAATTAGTTTTCTTAGTTTCAAAAGTCACAAGTTTTGGTTGTTTAAATAAAATTAGTTTGGTTAAGAATTAGTACTTGGTGATTTTTATTAAATAATTCCTCGTGGGAACGATACTCTACTTTCACTTTATTACTTGTTGACCGTGTATACTTGCACGTATTCATTGATTGCGAAATCGATCAACACCGTCAATTTGGAGTAGCAACTCTCAAAACACTTCTCCTCAGCGGGAACTTCATCCGTTGATGCACATATCGACGAAGGTCAAGCAACCTTTGCAACACTCGACCGATGGCAAGTGAACCCATCAAAGCATCGAAAGCCATCCGATGATTTCAGTCGTTGATGCACACGTCGATAAAGGTCAAGCAGCTTTGACATATTCATAGCAGGGATTTCATTCATTGATGTACATCTCAGCGAGGGTCAGGCAACCCTGACAAACACAAAATGTTGGCAGTAACTCCAACAGAACACTGGAAAGATTTGGCGATACAAACCAGGGAAGAGCATCTTCATCGGGGAGGACCGATGATGGAATATGTTATACACATCCTCAAAAGACAAAGTATATCCCCACAGAGTCTCTTGCACATGAGAGGAACATCTATGGTTGAAAATCTGTACCAAGGATTAAGGACTTTGGTGATAACCCCAATGTCAATATCCTTGAAATTACTGAGAACTTTGGAGCACACATCCAAGCAGTTCGTCAGAGTTATCAATGATAACTCCAGTCCCCATCACAAGTTATGGGGGTAACAGTCATCATATCTCGTTAGAAAATGGTCCAACAAACCACATGCATCATACATTTGCATCATGCTGCAGTACATTTCATCATGAATATCTTGTTACATTTCAAGTGTCTAGTATTCTTTATCCTATCCATGATATTACACTGCATGAATATAATAAAGAGGGGCATCTGTAGACACTCAAAAATTTTCATTCCTGTTACTAACATTGCAAAAGGGCAGAATCGTCTTTCAGAGATAACCCTGGAGGACAGCTCAACTCAGTCCCGGAGACAACCCCGGGATACCCACTCTTTTCCATCTCAGAGATAACCCCGAGATATTCCATCACAGTCCTGGAACAACCCTGGGATCTTCAGCTTCAACCTCGGAGATAACCCCGAGGACTGCAGTCATAGTTCTGGGGACAACACCAGAGAAATTTTCCATCTCGGAGACAAACCCCGAGATATTCAGTCCCAATCCCGGAGACAACCCCGGGATCTTTAATCCAACCTCGGAGACAACCCCGAGGAATGCAGTTACAGTTCTAGAGATAACCCCAGAAATGCTCTTTTCCACTCCCAGTAGTCAGCTTTAACACTTGGCGATAGCCCCGAGGCACTCATTCCACAAGCCCGGAGGTAACCCCGGGAGGTCAGGCACACCTCAGAGACAACCCTGAAGACGGTCAACACTTGCAGCAGTCCAATCTCAGAGATAACCCTAAGCAACGACCGCTAAATTAGCTCAAACCAATGATAACCCCGGTGAGGGGCAAAATTGTCATTTTACCATCTCGATACCACATTGCGTCGTCTCAACAACATTAAAACATACATTTTACACAGTAATGTCCTACAAGAATCAAAGAGCTCAAATCCTGAGTGACTACTACACAAGACATCACACCAGATATAATTTGAAGCCTGAAGACCAAGGGCATGGTCCCATCTTCCTGACTTCGCACAACCTCTAATCCCATGTCATTGTGTAGCTCTCAACAACAGCATGCTGAAAAAGGTCTTATACACCTCGATTAGATGCCCGGATTGAAGTTATAAAAGTTCAAACGGACAACACGTTCTGCACGCTGCAGTATACGCATTTCGAGATTTGGCGGGACTCATGGAGTTCTGCACCCCGGCAGAACACGAGTGCATCTGCATGGGTCGCCACAGTACACTTTACGGCTCCCCCCTCTATAAATAGAGGGCTTGGGGCAGCCATTTTGCATAAGAAAAAGGCGATGAAGCCCTGTCCAATTTGCTCTGTACATACTATAGACTGAGTGCTTTCTCATTTCTAAACACTTATGAGCTTATACTGTGATATATTTTACCGGCAGGAGCTGAGTGTTCATCCATTTAAAGTTATTGAAGTCTTCTTTGGCAGTCCACTGTAAGCCTTCTTACTTTTTTTAAGCCTTTCTTCACTACACTGCACACACTGTTATTCACGTTGAGAGTCAGGTTATGTGTGTATGCCCGAACTTCCTATTCGTGGCTTTTGATTTCTTTTGTATATATATATATATATATATATATATATATATATATATATATATATATATATATATATATATATACTAACATCATCGAAGTTATGCCTCGATTGAGCCTCGGATTTACATCCTGAGCGCGTTCTCGCTTTTATATATATATATATATAAATTGTTGTCGAACTCGCTCGATGAGCCTGATTTCACATCCTAGCATTTATCGCTTTATATATATATATATATATATATATATATATATATATATATATATATATATATATGTAAGACCCCAACTTTTATGAATAAAGATTAATTTTTCTCGAAATATATTTTTGAATATTATGGTGTGGATTTGATATAATTTTCTAGTTGTGGGTAATATTTATAAATTTTGCAAAGTAAGCAAATGGTGATATAATATTCGATTGGTCAGGGAATATTCGTTTTAATAGGGAATATTTGTATGACGGCACAATCATTGGTGGACCCCATAACGAAAGTATTGTCATAGTTAGAAAACGACAGAATTATCTTTTAAAAAAAATAACGGTGAAAGTTTTTCTGTTGAACTACCCGATGGTAAAAGTATAGTAATACGTGTGGTTGCATAGTAGCACACGGTATTGATTATTGATGATTATGTGAGAAGTCACTCAGTTATACTCAATTATTGCTACAGTATTGCTGCATAATATCTCTCATATTATTGATTCAATTATTGTCACAGTATCATCTGCATAATATTTTATATTATTAAATCAATAATTAAGACAACAAAATTATTCATATTATTATTTACAATATTGACAATGTCTAGAAGTTCTGTCAAGGAGAGGTTTGGTCACCTAATCATACTACCAATAAGGAGAAATTCTTATCGAAAAGCCCCTCTTTCCTCGAACGACTGGTTTGTTGTTAAATATTATGAGTTATAATATTAATGATGAATAAGTTCGTGTTGATTAAAGATGAAATTGATAGTTCCATTGTGTGGGAATTATTAGTGTTAGTAGAAATCGACATTTATTTCGATAATAATTAATGTCTGGAAGTTATATTGACCAATCGGGTAATTCACCGGATAAATGAACAATTAATTGATATTAATTCACATGCTTATAACTATGTGTTCACATGTGTGTACTATTGATTCACATGATTTACTATTAGGGGAATTGGTGCAAGATTGATAATACTTGCATGACTAAATTAAAAATGGAGGTATAGTTAAACGTACTATACTGTAATTAGTTTTTTCACATGATTATACTATTAAGTCACATGAATGAACTATTAATTCACATTATTTACTATTAGGGGAGGTGGTGCAAGTTTGATAATACTTGCAGGACTAAATTAAAAATGAAAAAAAAGAGGAAGGTATTATACTGTAATATTTTGAGCCCCAAAATGTGTAATTATCGAAACTATATTTTCCTATAAATAGAAGCTCATTCTTCTTTAATTTTCACCAATTCACTAAGTCTCACAAGGGCAATTATTATAGAGAGAAATTATAGAGAGAAAGAAGAAGAGAAGTCTGCTACCTCACTATTCCAGTATCCAGTTTCTTATAAGGTAAGGTGTATTATTTCTTTCGTATTCATGAAGAGAGTTATTTTTTTTCAATACTCGTAAGGGTTGTTATTCCATTCTTTATTATTCTGTTGGAATAACCTGTTTGTGTGGTCTATCGCATGCCTGGTGAATTCTTCTGTTATTCCATTCTTTATTATTCTCATTGGAATAACTCGCCTATGCTATCCTATCGCATGCCCGGTGAATTCTTTTTTTATTTCATTCTTTATTATTCTCATTGAATAACTCGTCTCACGCTGCTACCGCATGAATGGTGAATTCTTCTGTTATTCCATTCTTTATTATTCTATTGGAATAACCTGTCTATGTGGACTACCGCATGCATGGTGAATCACCCTTCGTTTTCATTTCTTATTAAATTATGGAAATGATCCGCTTTCACGTGGATTACCGCATTTACGACAAAAAATCCATTTGCGCTTCATATATTCTATTATACTCAATTGTTAAAAGTTTTGGCTTCTATACTCCTTGAAATTAGTAGAATATCATGGATATTTGCGCTTCATCCAAAGATCTTTTCATGAAAATATTCTTCTGAGCATTCTTGAATTTTACTCCACAAAGCAGTATTATGTTGACAATTTGGACGTTATTGATTTCTGGATAAATTAAATTATAAATCTTTAAAATTTATCGTGAACTTGTTTTATTGAATTATTATATCATTGTCATCATCCTCATGCTTATATTGTGATGAAAGTCATCTTTGGCTTACGTGCATAGATGGACTTGGTATGATTATGATCAGGGATTATTCGGTATAATCATGACCATAATGTTACAAATGATGTGGTGAAAGTCCTCATTGGCCTGTAGTTCATTGATGGACAATTGTTGGTATGATTATGACCAGGGATTATTCGGTATAATCATGACCGTTAATGATTACATGAATATATATCCTTGGCCGTGATGCAGGGATGATTCGATTTTATTTATTAAGCTGAGTCTCAGCGATAAAGTTGTTGAAAAACTTTTTAAATCATAGAAGATAGTAGATTTTATGCTCTACTTGACTCTTTTAATGGATTGCTTATTCCGCTGCAGTTGTTAATTTAAAACTTGTTGTCTATTATATTCTATCGCTTGTTATACATCGTGAAGGCTAAGGATAATTTATTCTCGCATTATCTTAGTCATAATATTTCTTCTCGGGCTAGTTGAGCTCACCCTTTCTTTCACACCGTTTCTCTTCAGAAATGAGAATATAGTTGGGACGAGCCTGGGAACCATTGATGGTCCGGATGGTTGTTTTAGTAGTCCTCACTATTCTATAAAATAGTGTGACAATAAATATAATGAAGACTCCATTGAGTGTGAATATTGTCTAGATGACAATATTCTTATTAAAACTCTTAGATTATGTTTTGTCGTATTTTACACGACTGTTGTATAATTAAGTTGTATTTGAATTTTGTACTATGTATTTGGCGACTCAAGATGGATGACGTATACCTATTTTGGGGGCGTCACAATATATATATATATATATATAAATATATATATGTTGTTTCCAATAAAACTCGTTTCATTGAGCTTGATATCACATCCAGTGCGTTATCGCTTATATATATATATATATATATATATATATATATATATATATATATATATATAAATTGTTTACACCTTTCATATAAATTGCTATATCATGTGAGCTTAGGAATCATGTGATCACAGATTTAGTCTTCTGAATCTAGATTCGGTTCCCGTGATGGACATTTTTAGTTGTACACAGTTTGTAAATTATTCACGGTGTTGAATTTCCTTAGATGGCTTTCATGCCCACAAGGAGTTTGGTACCGCTATATATTTTATTTTCTCGAAGATGCTTCGCATCTCAAAAATAAAAGAAACAAAACCAAACATTTAATAAAATGGAAGTATCAAAGGCCTCAATTACTATTGAGCATAAGGGTATAAAAAACCTCTTTTTATGAAATGTCATTGCTATATCTTGTTAAAACTAAACTTTTATACAAAATTCAAACCCTTTGTATATAGATGCGAACGAGTCATAGCACTACTTCCAGATACTTCCAGATCCACACACACACACACACACACACACATATTCATATAACAGTTTAATTGAAAAGTGGCGATCACCGTGGCAACACGGATGTCGGGGAGTGCCTAACACCTTCCCTCCGCATAACCAAGTCCCCGGCCCCTAACGAATCTCGGTTTCACAAACCCGTTAAACAGTGTCATATCACTAGGTCAATGAGCAAATCTTTTCTAGGTTGTGTTGGTACAACCATTTAAAAAACCAAATGGCGACTCTTATAGTCCAATTGTTGACATATACATGTCGGACTTTTTAACAACTTGTTTTTTCAAACAAATCTGACCTAACATGAGAACACCAAAAGACAAGAACAGAAAAGGGACAAATAAAAATCCCGACGTCGACAGGAAACTTATGTGCGCCTAAGGCGGATATGCTGGACGAAAATAATGTTCAAACATGTAGTATTGATCAATACAGGGCATAACGGGCTAATCACCCCTCGTGCTTGTAACGCCCCAAAAAATCGAACCTTTTGTAAATACTTTTATAAGGAATAAAATAATATTATTTGTTATTATTATGTGTTAGTAAGATGAATGTCGTTCTATAACCTAGAAACGTTGAAAAGTCGTAGTATTTTAACTACGTGAAAGAATTTAAGTGTTTGAATTTCCGAGACGAAAATAAAAGCTTTCTGAGAAATTTTCCAAAAAATACTATTGATTAATTTCTGCTTAGGAATTATTTTTGAACTTTCGAGAAATACGTAACATTAGAATAGGTGAGATGGATTATGTAATAATAATTCAAGTATGGAAAATGCAATATTTCGAATGCAGACTTAATTAGAGAACGTTAAGGATTAAAGTCAAATGAAATGGAATTATGGAATCTTGTATGAAGTACAAGTTCAATAAGAAGTAAGGTGCAAGCCGAAGATTTAGTAGTGTTTAGCCCAAAGTAAAGTAATGCAAGCCTAAAGGAATAAGTTAATCTAAGTAGACCTAAGCCCAATTAATGATCCAATGGGTAAAGCTTGATCCATGGGGTAACCCATGGGTGAACTTGCTAACCAAGAACTTTGTGTGGTGAGCAAGGAATTAGTGTAATGGCCAAATTTACTTAATTGTTAAGTAAATGAATAGTAAGGAGGTTACAAAGGAGGTGGGATGTGCTTTTGTCCATAATACCCCAACCTTAGCCATCCTATAAATAGAGGACTTGTTAGCTCATTAGTTGGTTGCTAAATTTCATCCAACTTCCAACTTAAGTGTTATAGAGAATAAGCACTTATAAGCTAAACTTCCATTGTTAGATTTTCAAGAAGAAGAAAGCTAGTCATCAAAGGTAAATGATCTTATATCTTCCATCTATGATAACCCGGGATTTCGAATAATCTGAATTTTACGAATAAATTTTTTTTTATTAATATTATTATTAATTATCATTATTGTGTTGAGTATATGTGATACGAATCTAGAGAATGAGTTGATTTGTGTATTGACTAAGAATTTAGAGTATAGTTGTGCTTAATAAAGAATAGAAACCCTAACTTTAAGTTCGGATAGGGATTCGCTAGAAATTATAATTTAAATAATTATATTAATGAGTATGTGTCTGTAATATTTAGAATTATTTGATCAATAATTGATCGTATAACGTTTAAATTTAGTAAACCCTAATAAGGGATTAGAAACCCTAATCTCCGGATTAGAAACCCTAATCAAAAGCTGAGAAACCCTAATTTTATATTCGGGATTTTTAAACCCTAATTAGGAAACTCTAATCCTAATTGGCAAGCCTAAGGCGTTTATTAAACTTTAATATGATTAGAAAACCCTAATTATATTTTAGTTATCTTAATTTCTATTTTACAAACCCTAATTGTAATTTTTAAATTTTAATTTTTCTAATTAAAACCCTAATTTCATATTCGGGATTTCTAAACCCTAATTAGGAAACCCTAATCCTAATTAGCAAGCATAAAGTGATTACTATGTGTTAATATAATTGGGAAACCCTAATTATACTTTAGAAATATTAATTTCTATTTAAAACCCTAATTACATTTTCAAAATTCTTAATTTTCAATTTTTAAACCCTAATTAGAAAATTCTAGAATTAGATGTTTTAAAACCTAAGGGTTAGAACCTTAGGGTTAAACCCTAAGGGTTTGTGCAAATTCCAAGTATGCCATTAAATTTATTTTGCTAAAGACCAAAATGCCCTTTTTGGATTTTTATTTAGTTAACTTGCAATATTTGCTAGCAACTTTAGTTGGTAACCAAATGTCTTGACTTTGTGACATTAAAAATCTCAAAGAAATGACCTCCAATTGGATGTACTAGCATCATATCTAGTAATATATCACAATATATATAGGATTAAGAGAGAGAAAGTATACTAAACTTAGTCATTTTGTACACAATGTGAGACCCCAGATTTTATGAATAAAGATTTAATTTTCTCGAAATAATTTTTTTTAATATTATGGTGTTGATTTGATGTAATGTTATAGTTGTGGGTAATATTTACAAATTTTGCAAAGTAAGCAAGTGGTTGTATAATATTCGATTGGTCGGGGAATATTCTTTTTGTCGGGAAATATCCGTACGACGGTACAATCATTAGTGGACCCTGTAAGACCCCAACTTATTATTAATGAAATTAAATTTTCTTTATTTATTATTTTGAAATAGTAAGGGTTGATTTGATTAATGTGGTTAGTTATGGGTAAAATGCGAAAATATTTTTAAATAAGCAAGTGGTTATAAAATATTCATTGTTGTCGTGGAATATTCTTGCTGTCGGGGAATATTCGTACGACGGCACAGCCTTTTGTGGACCCCATAACGGAAAGCGATTGGATGAAGAAAATGACAAGTATGAGTTGTTCATAAATAACGGCGTAGTTGTTACCATTAATACTGTTGGAATACCCGGTGGTTAAAACACAATAATACGCGTTGTTGCACAGTAGCACACGGTATTGCACCAATTATTGATTCTTACGTAAGAAGGCACTACTCAATAATTGTTACAGTAATTATTGTTCAATATTTTATTTTATTGATTCAATAATTGCTACGTTGATATTTTATATTACTGTTGTTTCAATAATTGTCACTACACAAGATTTTTCCATTATCTGAGCAATAATTCATATTATCCTAATAATATTATTAGATAACATTATTGGCAATGTCTAGAAAGTTCGTCTAAGGAGATGTTTGGTCACCTAATTGCGCGGCCAAGAAGGAGAAATCCTTATTGAAAGCCCTTCTTTCTTAGGGAACTACCGGTTATCGATGATTGTGATTCTCAGTAATATTATTTGTGAATAATTAATTATTGATTTATATGATGAGGAAAATATTAATTTTATGTGGATATAAATGGAGAAAATTTTTAAAGTGACAATTGTTAAAAATTGATATTTTATCTTTTCTGATAAAATAATATTTATTATATTATATAATAATGGTGATATTTTTACAATGAATGTGGGATATATGAGTGTGTGAGGAGAAAGAGTATTTTTGTTTCATTAAATGATTAACACATATTTTGTGTGTTGGTGGACCCCATTTCTTGACTGAAATTTGATTATAGCCTGTAAAATCGCCCGTTTGTGGATTTCGGTTAATTTCTGTTTGGAATTTGGAAAAACTTTCTTCTGTAAAGTTGTAGATAATGAAATTTCCTGTGGAAAAGACATGTGGTTCAAATTTTCTGATAAAAGGGCTATTTATTATGAATTATTGAAGTTCCGGATTAATTGATTATTATTTTTTTGGAGTTTTAAATAACTTTTATATGAAAAACGTTTTTGGCAAGTTTGGCACATGTGTGGCTGATATTTTGGATCAATGAAGGTGTGCGTAAGAATTTATAATATATATATTATTATTATATTAAATTTTCTGCTTTGGTGTTCTAAGCATTTTCCTATAAATAGGGTGCTTAGGTTAGAATTAAAAATTACACCAGAAACTGAAGTTTTCTCTCTATTTCTCTCTCTATATTATCGACCGTATTTTTGTGAGTATTTTGATACTTTGAGTGTTGCTATACGGTGCAAGTTCTCTTCAAAGACTATATTCAATATTTCACCAAGCAATCATCTTTTTGAGGTAAGGGGTGTTATTTTCTTCGTAAATGATATTATTTCTTCAATATCATTATGCCGAAATACTGGTTTGAACTTTTTATCAAATTTGGAACTTTTCATGTCGGGGTTACTATTAATGAGTTACTATTCACGAGTTACTATTCATGAGTTACTATCCACGAGTTACTATTCATGAGTTACTATTCATGAGTTACTATTCACGAGTACTATTCACGAAGCATGATGATTTTTCTTGTGGAATTTCTACCTTTTAGTGTCGGAGTTACTATTCACGTATACGGCACTATTCACGTATATGACACTATTCACGAATATGACACTATTCACAAAAAAATCAAATTTTCTTTTCTGTGTCCAAGATTATCTGTTATGGTTTCTATCTTTGATTGGATCTATGTTTTGATCTTTATTTTTGAATTTTTCTCCACAATAGTTTATTATGGAGTATTTTTGAACATGGATAAACCGAAGTACGAATCCTTAATATTTGTTCTTTTGTTTCACTGGATTCATTTTCTTTACAATATTTTTCATCATCCTCAGTCTTAAATGATGATATAACTGAATATCTTTGGCCTGTAGTGCAAAGATGAATGATTTCTTGATGAATATATTTGGCCCGTAGTGCAAAGATGAACAGGTGTTGAGATGAACATGACCGATTGATGAATATCTTTGGCCTGTAGTGCAAAGATGACTATTTGATTCAAGATGTATATTGATTGATGTTACAGGGATAAAATATCGATGATGGACTTTTAAATTCATAGATGATAGTAGATTTCATTCTCTACTTAACTCTTCTAATGAATTGTTGTTTTCGCTGCAGTTGTTGATCTAAAACTTGTTGTCTATTGTATTCTATCAGATTTTTCCCTGTTGAAGACTAAGGATAATTTGTTGTACATTATTTTAGTCATAATATTCTTTACTGGGCTAGTTGAGCTCACCATTTTCCTTTTTGTTCCATGTTTCTTCTCAGGAGAAGAGAATATAATGAACTAAATGGGTGTGAAATGGTTCAAGATAGTTGTTTTAGTAGTCCTCACTATTTTTTAAAATAGTGTATCAATAATCGTAATGAGGACTTATTTGAGTGTGAATATTGTCTAGAAGACAATATTTGTATTTAAACTCACAATTTATGTGTTTTTCATTTTTGCACGATAATTGTATTAATGAAGTTGTAGTTGTTTCGCACCATGTATTTGGCGACTCGAGAATGGGTGATGTATACCTATTTTGGGGCGTCCATACCCCAAGAACAAAATTATTGTTTGATTGAGAAAACGATAAAAATACTTTATGAAAATAACGGCGGAAGTTTTACTGTTAATCGTTGAAACACCCAAAGTTAAAAGTACAAGAATATGCCAGCGTGGTTGCACAAAGAGTAATACTCAGATTGATTATTGATGCTTACGTGAGAAGTCACTCAGTTATACTCAATTATTGCTACAGTAATTGTTGCATCATATTTCTCATATTATTGATTCAATTATTGTTACAGTATCATCTGCATAATATGATATATTATTAAATCAATGATTAAGACGGTAAAGTTATTCATATTATTATTTGCAATATTGACAATGTCTAGAAGTTCTGTCAAGGAGAGGTTTGGTCACCTAATTGCGCACCAATAAGGAGAAATCCTTATCGAAAAGCCCCCTCTTTCCTGGGAACGACCTGGTTGTTAAATATTGTGAATTATAATATTAATTATGAATAAGTTCGTGTTGATTAAAGATGAATTTTATAGTTCCATTGTGTTGGACTTATTTGTGTTAGTATAATTGATGTCCGGAGGTTATATTGTTCAATCGGGTATTCGGGACACTTTTCGTGTCGGAGTACTATTCACGAGTTATTATTCATGAGTTAGTATTCACGAGTTACTATTCATGAGTTACTATTCACGAGTTACTATTCATGAGTTACTATTCACGAGTTACTATTCACAAGTTACTATTCACAGGGTACTATTGATCACTCGTAAAATATATTTCTTTTCGATCCAAATCATTTTTTGGGTACAATATTATTCCATGAGGAGATGTGCTAATTTTTCAAACCGTTGGTTGAAGTTATAATAGTAAATCAATATGGACCGCTGGTGGAAAGTTATAATAGTGAATCAATATGGATCGCTGTTTTAAAGTTTTAATAGTAAATCAGTATGGACCGTTGCCTTAAGTTTTAATAGTAAACCAATATGGACCGTTCGTTTAAAAGTAAATCAATCTGGACCGTTCATGAATTAGTTACTATTCAGTCCATTTTTCCTATAAATAGAAGCTCATTCCTTCATTATTTCTTACGAATTCACTGAAACTCTAGATAGAGAAACTATAGAGAGAAAGAAGAAAAGTATTTTGTTAATTCACTTTTCCAATATCCAGTTTCTTCTAAGGTAAGGGATATTATTTGTTGTACTCGTAGGGAATATTATTTGTTGTACCCGTAAGGGGTATTATTTCTTTTGTATTCATGAAGAGAACTTCTGTTATTCCATTATTTATTATTCTGTTGGAATAACCTGTATACGCGGGCTACCCTATACTTGGTGAAATTCTTCTGTTATTTCATTATTTATTATTCTGTCAGAATATCCTGTCTGTGCATTTACGCCGGACCTGGTTCCATTCTTTATTATTCTGGAATATCCTCATCGCATGCGCTTTTACGCGGACTTGGTTCTCGTTATTTATTATTCTGCTAGAATAACCTGCCTGTGTGGTCTATCGCATGCATGGTGATTTCTTTTGTTATTCCATTCTTTATTATACTCACCGGTTAAAACTTTGACTTCTATACTCCATGAAATTAGTGGAATATCCTTGATATTTGCGCTTCATCCAAAGATCTTTTCATGGAAATATTCTTCCGAGCATTCTTGAATTTTACTCTACAAAGCAAAGATCATGTTGACAATTTGGACGTTATCAGTTCCTAGATAAATTAATTCTTGAACTTGTTTTATTGAATTCTTATATCATTGTCATCATCCTCATGTTTATATTTTGTTGAAAGTCATCTGCGACCTGTAGTGCATAGATGGACTTGGTATGATTATGACTAGGGATTATACGGTGTAATCATGACCGTAATGTTACAAATGATGTGGTAAAAGTCCTCATTGGCCCGTAGTGCATTGATGGACAGTTGTTGGCAGGATCATGACTATTAATGAATACACGAATGTCCTTGGCCCGTAGTGCATGGATAATTTGTGGTCGTGATATTAAAGAATATCCTTGGCCGTAGTGTAGGGGTGATTCGATGATATGGATTATTTATTAAGCTGAGTCTCAGCGATAAAAGTGATGAAAAACCATTTTAAATCATAGAAGATAGTAGATTTTATTCTCTATTTGACTCTTCTAATGGACTGCTTGTTCCGCTGCAGTTAAACTTGATATTTATTATATTTTATCAGTTTAACATTGTTGAAGGCTAATGATAAATTATTCTGCATTATCTTAGTCATAATATTTCTTACTGGGCTAGTTGAGCTCACCCTTTTGCTTTCATTTTTCTCTTCAGGAATTGAGAACGTAGCCAGGACTAGTCGGGGAATAGAGTGATGATCCTAGATGGTGCATTAGTAAGTCCTCACTATTCTGTGAAATAGTGTGATAATAATTGTAATGAGGACTCCTTTTGAGTTTTTATACTCTCTAGTAGACAATATTTGTATTCAAACTCACAAGTTATGTTTTATCGTATTGTACACGACGGTTGTATAATTAAGTTGTATTTGAATTCAGTTCCTTGTATCTGGCGAACCAAGATGGGTGATGTATACCTGTTTTGGGGGCGTCACACATAAGCTCTCACCTACTCACTCTCTCTCACCAAGACCTCCGAAATTCTTTAGTAGATCAGTCATAAAACCCCTCTCTAAATCACCAATATCAGATTGGAGAGCTATCAAGTATTTGAACCTAAAGGTATAAACCCTAATTTGCTTTTTGATCCTTCGTGCTAAGAAAATTTTTGTGTTTATATGTTTAGATTCTTGCTAATGGATGTTTTATGAAGGTCTATGATGATCTATCACGAATCCATAGCATCAAAGTGCTTTAAAATAAAGTTTTTCAAAAACTGTTCTTGAACTCTAAGGTCGTCTGACAAGCTAATGTCAGTGGCCATAGATCTCTGTATGTTCATGGTTTTTGATGTTTTAAAGTTGTTATGTGTAGCTTGGTATGAGTTCTTTAGTCTGCAAAAGAAATCAGTACCCTTTAATGTCTGGATTTGAAGATATTAATTCAAAAAAACTTGAATTGGCTGATCGCCAAACTGGGTAACCCAGAAGGGCTAAAGCGAGCCACACAACTTTTGTATGGTCCGAATCTGTCAGTTTTAATGTGTATATGTTGATGTTATAGTAACCATGTTGTAGTGTGTTGTATGTACTCTAGATCCATGGTTTTACTTTTAACAAATAGATAATAGATCGAGTAATTAATGGTCAAAATAGGCCAGTTGATCACGGATCACGTTTCTGGAATTTCCAGAAACCGTGTGAGTTAGCTCTCTGACAACATTTCACCGGATTAAATCTAGTTGTTGTGTTGTTTGTTTTCTAATCTGTTGCTTCGTATATGTTCCTTGACACAAGTAGTACGTACATATGGAAACCATGAGATCACATAAAACGCAACTGGACCACGAAGATAATCGAGCCCCAAAGTAGTACTGAAGTCGCCTGGTTTCGGGTTACCCGTAAAGCCAGGAGAGTCATTCCGATACCATTTTGAGGGGCCTGATCTTGCTGTTTTGTTACGTTATGATTTTGTTAATGATTTATAGTTGTAGTATTAAATGTGTACTACGTTACTAAACCTTAAGTTAGCCTGTAAACGATTTTTTAACTCAAAGATTTAAGTTCGGTCAAACACGACGGAGTTGATAACGAGGGTCATCGTTGTTCTTGAGCTCAAAGAACACCAACAACGACGCTTTAATGTCACTAAAGGCCTATAATGACGGTTTGATTTTTTTTTTAATTTCAATTTCCAAAGAATTAATTAAAAATAGAAAATAAATTATAAAAATTATTAAAAATAGTTTTAAAAATTATTTTAAATTATGAAAATAATTTTTTAACCAATTGGAATATTTTTCTTTAATATTTATAATTATTTAAATATTAAAGGTATTTAATTTATTTACTTAGTGTATTAAATAAATTAGAGAAAATGATTTAATATTATAAAAATCATTTTAAATAAGAATAAAGTATTTAAAATATTTTGAGTTATAAAATATAATTTTTAATATTTTTGGAGAATTTTCATTAATAATTTAATATTAATGATATTAGATTTATTTAATTATTAAATAAATAAATAAGATAAAAATGATTTTAATGATTTAAAATCATTTTAAATAAGAATAAAGTGTTAGAAAATATTTTAAATTATAAAATATAATTTTCAATATTTTCGGAGAATTTCATTAATAAATTAATATTAATGATATTAGATTTATTTAAGAATTATATTAAATAAATGAATTAAAATGATTTTATTAAATTAAAAATCATTTAAAAATGAGAAAAATGTTTTAAAGATATTTTAAGTTATAATTAATGACTTTTAATATTTTGATAATAATTTCATTAATATTTAAATATTAATGGTGATGGTTTAAAATTGATTTTAATTATTTTAAAAATCATTTAAGTAGAATATTGATGATTTAAAAATATTTTAAGTTATAAAAAAATAACTTTAATATTTTGACAAGTATGTTATAAATATTTTTATATTATTAAATATTATTTGATAATTAAATCATTTAAAAATGATTTCGATGTTTGAAAAATTATTATAAATTATAATAATTGTTTATAAATTATTAAAAGCTTCCGAAAAATATTATAAAAGATATTTGACTTATCTAAAATAATATTGAAGCTAAGATACCAAGATTAAATGACAATAAATGTGTTAATTGTCGGATAGGGTGACCAGAACACCGAGATAAGACCGAAGTCCAACCAGACCGAACTAGTTAGACTTGTTAAGTGTTTATATAGGTTATAAACACTAATGTGGCTATGTGGCAATGTGCCTAGGAGAAGTTTGACTGTAAATTACAGTATTGTGTGTTGTGAATTATTGTGCTAATTGTGAGACCGATATTATTGGTTATAGGTCTCTCAAACGCAGATAAGTTTATTGTGTAGCTGTAATCAACGCGAAAGGCAAGTTTCCTAACTCAACCTTGAGTTATATTCATTCAATTATTATAATGGTTAATTATTTCTAATTATACCATGTCCAGAGAATTTATTGTTGATTATTCGCAATTAGTGCATGAGTAATAATTCAAATTGAATTACTAATTCAAAGAATATACATTTGTATAATAACTGTTGTTGGATATTCATATTCGTAGAAGATAGAATTGACAGTACAGATAATTCCTGTTTATTGTCAAATTATGTTGAGAAATGTCTTAGCTAATTATTCTGGCTAGACGAACATTTGTTAGAACTTGATAGATTCGAGAAGAGAATTCAATTGTTATTGATAGATCGATGGCAATTATTTCGGCTAGATCGATAAGTAATGTGACAACCCCAAAATAGGTCCATTTCACCCAACCTAATCTGAGTCGCCAAATGCATGGTACATAAAATAACTACAACTTTATTACAACAATTGTCGTACAAAATACAACAACACATATGTTGTGAGTTTGGATACAAATATATACCAACTGGGACACTCATCCCAATCTTGGATAGCACATCACAATGATACCTTACATAAAGGTATAGTCAAAAACTATTTTAGAAATTAGAATCTTTGGGAAGTGCTCAAGGAAACCTTCGTACATGGGAGGCCATGCGTCTAGGTTATGATAGATATCATATGGCCACGCAATTATCCTTGGTCAATCTAATAGACCCCAAAGAAAAATGAGAAGATTACTATCATATTCTTCTAAATGGTGAGTCTTCTCTTGACATATCATTATCTCCATTGTCTCTAAATGAGAATTATACTTCAAACAAACACCAAGATTATATAGGTAGTGCTCAGTAAGATACTCAAGAATTGGATGAGCACAACCTGCCTTTATGATGACACGAGGTTGTATGTCATTAGACATCTTGTATGATAGTGGCAAAACACCTTCCAACATTGGGTTCGCCGCACCCTAGTTGATTCACCAAATATAACTACTAAATGATGACCACTGCTTCTATTCCCTCGCATTTCCCCGGCCGACCCAAATACACTCTTATTACCCGAAAGGAATTATGAAATGTAAGGGTGAGCACAACTAGCCCAAAGAAGAATATCATGACTAAAGATAATTAAATTATCAATAGCCTTCATCAATAATAAATTAGAGAATTAAAACATATGGTAGATGATAAAAATTTCAACCATAGATGCAGCGGAACGAGCAATCCATTAGAAGAGTCAAAAGACCATAAAGTCTATTATCTTCTATGTTAAAATCCACCAACAATGTTTTATCCTCAGTAACATCAATCAACAGCCTCGTCCACAATCATATGAATAACTCATAATCATAATTTTGATTCTAAATTTCTCTTCGCATCCGGGATTTAAGATAATTTTCATCACATGTCTTTACCAGAAACATCAAAGATCATGGTTATACCAAATCACAGTTCCTGTTTATAATCATACTAATAATTTCATCTTTGCACTATGGCCAAAGATATTCATCAACATACCATCTTTGCATTACAGGCCAAAGATATTCAACAACAGGTCATCTTTGCACTACGGGCCAAAGATATTCATCAACAATTCATCTTTGCACTACAGGCCAAAGATATTCCTCAACAGTTCATATTTGAACTACAGGCCAAATATATTCATCAACAGTTCATATTTGCACTACAAGCCAAATATATTCATCAACATTTTATATTTGTACTATAGGCCAAATATATTAATATCTCAAAGAAATATATAATCATTTCAGAATAATTATAACCATGTTGATCATTTCACCTTTGCACTTAAGCTAAAGATATTCAATTATAAATTCAATGGTCATGATTATACCAGTCAACAATTCAACTTTGTACTACTGGCCAAAGGGAACCCATAGTCATGATCATACCAAAAATCTACTCATCTTTACACTCAAGCCAAAGAGAAATATCATCATTAGGGTTATAAAAATGTTATATATGATAATAAAAATAATATAATCAACATATAGATTTAATCTCAAGAGTAATATTCATAACTCAACTATAATTTGGTTAGAAAAAGAAACCAATTTTGTCATGAATAGTAACTCGTGAATAGTAACCCATGAATAGTAACTTCGTGAATAGTAACTCGTGAATAGTAACTCATGAATAGTAAACCCGACACAAAAAGGTAGAAATTCCACAATAAAATCCATACCAATATTTCAGTATAATGATATTGAAATAACATTTCTTAAACTTATAAACAATTTATTTTAATTATTTACACTTTACTAAACAATGCATTTAATCATCCTAAAATTCCAAACTCATAAGATTTCATCACTAATAACCAAAACCCTCATCAAAAATCTGCATATACCTCATATAGGATTCTCAAGCCATAAAATCCTATTTTCCAATTTTCTTACTTCACATAACATATTTAATTCATTTACTCATAACTAGTCCATTTTCATGAAAAATACCGAATCAAGATAAAACAAATTTTCTTTTACTCGAGATTTAGTAATATATAGTTCCATATTGAACATATATTTTCTCGTAATTTTTAAAAATCATTTACTATTTTTCATATGGCCAAAACAGCCGAATATTTAGATATTTATCAAAAATTGTACTTTTATCCAAAAATTCGGAAATTTACAGAGTATACTTCTATCATATACATGTACTCCCAATAAAAATTTCACCAATTTTAGAGTTAACCATAAGGAGTTATAAGCGGTTACTTTTAAAATAGTCTTTTCTCATAAAATTCACAACTCTTAATCTATACATCCAAAAATCACCATTTTGGACACAATCAAGAAAACTCATCAAATTATCATTTCAAATTTTTCTAAAATTTTCTCAAGGTCGAAAAAATTATGAAATTGAAAAACATAACAACCCTTAAAATCCCTTACTATCCCTTACCTCAAAAGAACAGCACTTCTGGCTAGATATCGAATATGACGCTGAAGGAAACTTGCACTGATGAATATCAACTCACCAAGTATCTAAATACTCTCAAAATACACTCGATAATCTAGAGAGAAAAGAGGGAAAACTTATGAATTCTGGTGTGATTTTCAATTCTAACTTAGCCCTATATTTATAGGAAAATGTTAGCACGCCGAAGTAGACTTGACCTGATACCTGATGGCTTTACATGCTACTATTCCACCCACCAAAAATCAGCCATCTTCCCCAACAACCAAAAGTGGGGCCCACCCATTTCTAGAATTTTCCACCAAAATCATTTATAAACCTAATTTTCAAATCACCACCTCTTAAAATTCAGTAACAAATCATTCGCTCATTTTAATCGGCTCAAAATTTGTGAACATATACTCAACTTATATATGTATAACATATCCAAAAATCACAAATTCGATCCAATGGTCGAATCAAAATTATAACTCACACAATAAAGCTCTAAGAACAATCGATTTGATCTTTTAATACCTCCAATCCGACAAAATACTGATAAAATACCTCAACATTAATTCCTTCATTTATAACCACATAAATAAATCCATCATTTATATCTGCATCAAATAAATATTTCCTTATCATATAAATCAATAATTAATTATTCACAAATAATATTACAGAATCACAATTATGACAACTAGGCAGTTCCCAGGAAAGAGGGGGCTTTCCAATAAGGATTTATCCTTACTGGCGCGCAATTAGGTGACCAAACCTCTCCTTGACAGAACTTTCTAGACATTGCCAATAATGTTATCTAATAATATTATCCAAATAATATGAATTATTGATCTGATAATGGAGATGATGTGCAGTGATAATTATTGAGCAACAATAATATAAAATATCAACGCAACAATTATTGAATCAATAAAATAAAATATTGAACAGTAATTACTATAACAATTATTGAGTAGTGCCTTCTTACATAAGAATCAATAATTCAAAAATATTGTGCAATACCATGTGCTACTGTGCAACGACGCGTATTACTGTATTTTAACCACCGGGTATTCCAACAGTGTTAACGGTAACAACTACGCCGTTATTTGTAAAAACTCAAATTTGTCATTTTCTTCATCCGACAGTTATCCGTTATGGGGCCCACAAATGGCTACTACCTGCCGCATTTAATATTCCCCGGCGAGTAAAGAATATTCCACGACCAAACGAATATTCCCCGACAACAATGAATATTTTATAACCACTTGTGTATTTTTGAAAAAATTCATATATCACACTTAACTTTGCTTTTTATCAATTTAACCATTTACTGAATAGTAATTACAAGAAAAATTGAATACTTTTATTTCATAAAATTGAGGTCTTACAATCTCCCTCCTTATGAAATTTCGTCCACAAATTTACGTACTAGTATTTCAAAGAGTTGAGAATACCTTGCTTTCATTTCGATTCCATCTTCCCGTCATCATGATTTCTCCATTGCTCATCTCCTGTATTTCAGATATCATTCTAGAATACAGCTTCAAAACAAGGGTTAATTGAACAAATTAATATATCACATAATATCCCGATATTAAGACTGACCAACAATTAAGCTTAGGTAGGACACACTAGCGAAGGAGTTACTCATCTCTCCCCTCCTAGTTCTATTCCCCGATCTCCGCCAGAGATCATATCCCTAAGCTCTTATACCAAATGTGACAACCCCAAAATAGGTCCATTTCACCCAACCTATTCTGAGTCGCCAAATACATGGTACAGAAAACAACTACAACTTTATTACAACAATTGTCGTACAAAATAGAACAACACATATGATGTGAGTTTGGATACAAATATATACCAACTGTGACACTGATCCCAACCTTGGATAGCACACGTCACAGTGATACCTTACATAAAGGTATAGTCAAAAACTGTTTTAGAAATTAGAATCTTTGGGAAGTGCTCAAAGAAACCTTCGTACATGGGAGGCCATGCGTCTAGGTTATGATAGATATCATATGCCCACAGAATTATCCTTAGTTGACCCAATAGACCCCAAAGAAAAACGAGAAGATTACTATCATATTCTTCCCAATGGTGAGCCTTCTCTTGACATATCATTATCTCTACTGTCTCTAAATGAGAATTATACTTCAAACAAACACCAAGATTATATAGGTAGTGCTCGTAAATATACTCAAAGAAGTGGATGAGCACAACCCCGCCTCTTATGATGACACGAGGTTGTATGTCATTAGACATCTTGTATGATAGTGGCAAAACACCCTTCCAACGTTGGGTTCGCTTCACCCTAGTTGATTCACCAAATATAACTACTAAAATGATGACCACCGCTCTATTCCCTATTACCCCCTAACAACCCAAAACACTCTTATTACCTCGAAAGGAATTGTGAAATGTAAGGGTGAGCACAACTAGCCCAAAAAGAATATCATGACTAAAGATAATTAAATTATCAATAGCCTTCATCAATAATAAATCGTAGATTTAGAACATATGGTAGATGATAAAATTTTCAACCATAGTTGCAAAATGAACGAAGCAATCCATTAGAAGAGTCAAATAGACCATAAAGTCTATTATCTTCTATGTTAAAAATTCACCAACAATATTTTATCCTCAGAACATCAATCAACAGCTTCGGTCCACAATCATATGAATAACTCATAATCAGAATTGTGATTCTAAATTTCTCTTCGCATCCAGGACAAAGATAATTTTCATCACATATCTTTACCTAAAATATCAAAGATCATAGTTATACCAAATCACAGTTCCTGTTTATAATCATACTAACAATTTCATCTTTGCACTACGGCCAAAGATATTCATCAAAATACCATCTTTGCATTACATGCCAAAGATATTCAACAACAGGTCATCTTTGCACTACGGGCTAAAGATATTCATCAACAATTCATCTTTGCACTACAGGCTAAAGATATTCCTCAACAGTTCATATTTGCACTACAGGCCAAATATATTCATCAACAGTTCATATTTGCACTACAGGCTAAATATATTCATCAACAGTTTATATTTGCACTACATGCCAAATATATTAATATCTTAAAGAAATATATAATCATTTCAGAATAATTATAACCATGTTGATCATTTCACCTTTGCACTTAAGCTAAAGATATTCCATTATAAATTCAATGGTCATGATTATATCAGTCAACAATTCAACTTTGCACTACTGGCGAAAGTGAACCCATAGTCATGATCATACCAAAAATCTACCCATCTTTACACTCAAGTCAAAGAGAAATATCATCATTAGGGTTATAAAAATGTTATATATGATAATAAAAATAATATAATCAACATATAGATTTAATCTCAAGAGTAATATTCATAACTCAACTATAATTTGGTTAGAAAAAGAAACCAATTTTGTCATGATTAGTAACTTGTGAATCGTAACTTCGTGAATAGTAACTTCGTGAATAGTAACTCGTGAATAGTAAACCCGACACAAAAAGGTAGAAATTCCACAATAAAATCCATACCAATATTTCGGTATAATGATATTGAAATAACATTTCTTAAACTTATAAATAATTTATTTTAATTGTTTACACTTTACTAAATAATGAATTTAATCATCCTAAAATTCCAAACTCATAAGATTTTATCACCAATAACCAAAATCCTCATCAAAAATCAGATATACCTCATATAGGATTCTCGAAGCCATAAAATCCTATTTTCCAATTTTCTTACTTCACATAACATATTTAATTCATTTACTCATAACTAGTCCATTTTCATGAAAAATACCAATCAAGATAAAACAAATTTTCTTTTCTGAGATTTAGTAGAATATAGTTCCATATTGAACATATATTTTTCTCAGAATTTTTAAAAATCATTTACTATTTTTCATATGGCCAAAACAGCCGAATATTTAGATATTTATCAAAAATTGTACTTTTATCCAAAAATTCGGAAATTTACAGAGTATACTTCTATCATATACATGTACTCCCAATAAAAATTTCACCAATTTTAGAGTTAACCATAAGGAGTTATAAGCGGTTACTTTTAAAATAGTCTTTTCTCATAAAATTCACAACTCTTAATCTATACATCCAAAAATCACCATTTTTGGACACAATCAAGAAAACTCATCAAATTATCATTTCAAATTTTTCTAAAATTTTCTGAAGGTCAGAAAAATTATGAAATTGAAAAACATAACAACCCTTAAAATCCCTTACTATCCCTTACCTCAAAAGAACAGCACTTCTGGCTAGATATCGAATATGACGCTGAAGGAAACTTGCACTGATGAATATCAACTCACCAAGTATCTAAATACTCTCAAAATACACTCGATAATCTAGAGAGAAAAAGAGGGAAAACTTATGAATTCTGGTGTGATTTTCAATTCTAACTTAGCCCTATATTTATAGGAAAATGTTAGCACGCCGAAGTAGACTTGACCTGATACCTGATGGCTTTACATGCTACTATTCCACCCACCAAAAATCAGCCATCTTCCCCAACAACCAAAAGTGGGGCCCACCCATTTCTAGAATTTTCCACCAAAATCATTTATAAACCTAATTTTCGAATCAGTCACCTCTTAAAATTCGTAACAAATCATTCGTTCATTTTTAACGGTTCAAAATTTGTGAACATATACTCAACTTATATATGTATAACATATCCAAAAATCACAACGATCCAACGGTCGAATCAAAATTATAACTCACACAATAAAGCTCTAAGAACACCGATTTGATCTTTTAATACCTCCAATCCGACAAAATACTGATAAAATACCTCAACATTAATTCCTTCATTTATAACCACATAAATAAATCCATCATTTATATCTGCATCAAATAAATATTTCCTTATCATATAAATCAATAATTAATTATTCACAAATAATATTACGTAATCACAATTATGACAACTAGGCGGGTTCAGAAAGAGGGGGGCTTTCCAATAAGGATTTATCCTCATCATGGCCTTGATTAGGTGACCAAACCTCTCCTTGATGAACTTTCTAGACATTGCCAATAATGTTATCTAATAATATTATCCAAATAATATGAATTATTGATCTGATAATGGAGATGATGTGCAGTGATAATTATTGAGCAACAATAATATAAAATATCAACGCAAAGAATTATTGAATCAATAAAATAAAATATTGAATAAGTAATTACTATAACAATTATTGAGTAGTGCCTTCTTACATAAGAATCAATAATTCAAAATATTGTGCAATACCATGTACATCTTTGTGCAACGACGTAGACATCGTATTTTAACCACCGGGTATTCCAACAAAGTGTTAATTCAGTAATAATCGTGGCGCCCCCAAATCAAGTGTAACATTGATTACGGGGACTTGATGCTCACGATACAACATACAACATCATCTATCTAAGTAAACTTTAACAATAATAATAATATTATATTACCCATTACATAAATAGTCGAAATAACATCCCAAGTCTTTACAACCTTAAAACATAATCGAACTTAGTCTTAGCGTTTATCACTACATTACACATATACTGTAAATAATTAACTTATTACATAACCATTAGCATCACTTCATCTTGGACTTTCCCTTGTCCTCGCCTTCGAACCCTCACCTTCTCACCCTTTAACGAAAAAGGTTTAAGCAAGAATGAGCACGAATTGCCCAAAGAAGTATATACGTAAATTTGAAAACATACATCGAGTGAAAGCAATTGAATAGCTAAACCTCAACAGCTTGAAATGATTGTCAAGTGTTAAATAGGAACATCAAGAATTGAAATTTAAGAATTTTCAATATCATACTAAGGGTGTAAAATACCACAACATATTTTCTTTCATCAAAATCATCAGACGGTTTAACAATCCAATAGATCGTAAAACGGTCTCTCGCAAGTACGCCAGTGATCAACTTTATTGTACCCTATGTTGTGCACAAGTATTAAGTTTTAAGCTGTATAAGCGAAATGGGACTATTTGCCTGACATCTATTTGCCCGATTATTCGGGTTGTTCATCTTAGTAATCATGTGAGACCGTACCAAAGCAATTTGGATTGGTAAACATTTAATAGCTTCGAAAGATTTGTTTCAAATCACTTTTTCCATCAATAATAACTAGCCGAAAATAAAGGCCAGGAACATACTTAGAACAGTTCGATAATGAAATGAAATTTAAACATATGGCAGTTAAAATAATAACTGAATAATCATCGATAAGCTTGCAAGATAATTGAAGTTTGTATGACCTTTCAACGAAGAAACTTGCACAAATAAATAATTAACACAAGTCCAATACTTACCCTTTCTGCGATAATTTTAGTAAGGATTTAATAAATACCCAAAAGAAATTAGGGTTCGGAAACTTGCCTGATAAGCCCGCTACAATTAACGCTAGCAATTAACCTTCACATAACCTAATCACATGTGTCTCGTTAATCACCATTCATACACAATCTAGTTTGAAGTATAAGGGTCTCCTATTATTTTAATAAGATTTATTAAGTTAACTTGTATTCAAAACAATTCAATTACAATCATGTTGCATCACATAGATCAAGCTTATTCAATCACATAACACATAGCCTCACATAGTTGAAGTGGTTCTCAAACTTCAAAACGAAAGAAAACAATTTCCTTTTTAATATTAATATGTTTATAAACTAATACTTAATTAAATACACTTTAAATTACACAAGCAGGTTGCATCTTAAAGGTCCAGGGGTTCAGTATGAAAATCTGGACAAAATAAAGTTTCTGAAATTTTTTCGACCCGACCCGACCCGGATCGGAATCTTACCGGCCACCAGGCAAAAAATCTGCTCTTGTCTTTGCCTGAAATTTTTTCTAGCTCGAGCAAATTTACTTTGCAATTTTAATCCTATCAATCATATATGATATGACTCAAAATTTTGACACAATATACTCCATATAGCATAGTATTTTACAAAATATCACATCCCGTAAAAATGAGAAGTTAAGACCACGAATAAGCTGCCTTGAAAAGCGTGCCCGAACAGATTTCATACTTAGAAAAATTCTGGAATTCCATATTTCTGCAGATTTTTGTTATGAAACATGCTTGCTTACAATTTTCATATCTCACTCAATATAGCTTCGATCCGAATGAAATTTGGACAGATTATACTTCATATAGCGTAGTATTTTACAAAAATATCACATCCCAGAAAATAGTAAGTTAAGACCACGAACAGGCTGCCTTGAAAAGCGTGCCAGAACAGATTTCATACTTAGAAAAATTCTGGAAATTCCAAATTTCTGCAGATTTTTGTTGTGAACATGCTTGCTTACGATTTTCATATCTCACTCAATATAGCTTCGATCCGAATGAAATTTGGACAGTTTATACTTCATGCTACATACTATTTTACAAATTTACTACATGCACCAAACGGATTACCGAAGACATGATTTCAAGTGACCGAAAATTCTGAAAACTCATGCAAACTAGTTTAACCCAACTTTTGAGAAAATCATGATTTTGATTCTAGCATGCATGGATTTGATTCCTATTGTCCAGACCACATTTACTAACATATATACACATGTTACAATAATCAAACCCTCTAACTTTTCATGTGTTGATCAAATTAGCAACTAAGAGGCATTTTATCAAATAGTTAGCATGCATACATGAATTCTATGATTCTTTATGTAATAGTAACATGTTATATACCAGAATTTTCATTCTTATCATCCACATAGCAGTAATACACGAAATTATGGCATCACCAAGCCAAAACAAAACATTTATCATAGCTATACATGCATTTTTCACTATTTTTCCTCAAGAACATACAAGTGGGTCTCATAGCTTACCTTGGTTGCGAATTCTTCTTGATTGGAGCTTGATAACCACCTTCCTTGCTTGCAAGATTCTCCAGAATTCGTAGCCCCACCTTGAACCACTCTAAAACCCTCAATATTTTCTTCTCTTTTCTTTATTTTTGGCTCTCTAGTTAGAAAGTTGTTGTGAAAGGAAGAAGAGGCTTAGATGGAATGTATATACCTCATATATAGTGTAATGAAACCCAAAATCTCCAAATTTCATTACAAATCCCCATTATCGAGATATCATTACACTCACAATTCATTAGGCTAATTATGGGTAAGAGTTAAGAAAATGAAAGGTTTTGTTTAATAACACAAGAGTAACCCCTTCTCCTCAATAATCCTTATAAGACGACGTATACTCCTCCCTTGTCCCATATAGATTGTCACAAGGACTCCCAGCAACTGAACTTTATGTAAATAAAAACATTATTTTAATCATTTAATCAATTAATAATCATTTTGACCATTTTTCCCCACGTAGCAAAACGTGTTTGATACTTATATCGATTCCTACTATAGTCAACGTCCCGGACGTCATGGAACTATCCATTTCGTCAAACTCAACTTCAAAATTCGTAGTTGACTTTTTCCCCAAAAAAGTCAACCGGTTGACTTTAACCAAAAAGTTAATTGTGATGCATTTTTGTGGTTACAGTCTATCCTGGATAATTTTGATGTTCCGGACTCAAATACGTCATTCAAGGCACTAAATTCATTCAACTCAAAGTCATGTTTTAAAAGTCATCCCACGAAATTAATTAGAATTAATTTCATACTTATCCAAATTGAATAGTTGACTCAACTGTACCAACCATTCCAATACATCTTATCACATAACATATAATGAAATTAAATAATTCATTTATGAACAATTGTCACATAAGAATTTCACATAAGTTTGTTTATTGAAATTATTAGATTACATAGAAATCTCAGATATTACATTCACCCTCCCTTATAAGGATTCCGTCCCCGGAATCATTACACATCAAACAAACAGGTTAGGGTAGTTTTTCATCATTTTCTCCTCGAGTTCCCACGTAGCCTCCTCGGCGTTGTGGTTCCTCTATACTACCTTAACAGAAGGTATTATTTTATTTCTTAACACTTGTTCTTTTCTATTAATTATCTGCACTGGAACCTCTTCGTAAGTTAAGTCTTTTTCGAACTGAAAGGGTTCATACTCTGTGACATGCTTGTAGTCCTGCTTATATGGTCTTAAGACTGAAATGTGGAATACGTTGTGTATATGTTCCAGCTCCGGAGGTAAAGCTATTTCATAAGCTACCTCACCGACTAAATCTCGAAACTTCAAAGGGTCCTATGAATCTGGGACTAAGTTTTCCCTTCTTCCCAAATCTCATTTTCCCTTTCCAAGGTGATACTTTCAAAAACACATAACTGCCGACGTCGAAGTCTCATTGTTGCCGATGAAGATCAGCATATTTCTTCTGTCGATCTTGAGCCGTCACTAGCCTCGCTCGAATAATTTTGATCATATTTGCAGTTTGTTGTACCAATTCTGGCCCTAGCAGTTGACGTTCTCCTACTTCATCCCAACACAATGGCGTTCTGCATTTCCTTCCATATAAAGCTTCATACGGTGGCATCCCGATGCTCGCGTGGTAACTGTTGTTGTATGCAAATTCTACCAACGGTAGGTGGTCATCCCAGCTCCTTTGAAATCCATCACACATGCTCTCGATGTCCTCCAACGTTGAATAGTCCTCTCGCTTCTCGCCCATCTGTTTGAGGATGATACGCGGTGCTCAACCTCGAAGGCCCCCATGCGTTCTTGAAAACTTCTCCAAAATTTCTTTGTGAACCATGGATCGCGATCGACACAATTGAAACTGGTACACCGTGCCTGGAAACGATCTCTTTGATATAAAGTTTAGCCAACTGATCCAAGGTATATCTGATCTTGATTGGCAAGAAATGCGCTAACTTGGTCAATCGGTCGACGATCACCCACACTGCATCGTAACCCTTCTGCGTAGTTGGAAGTCCTACCACAAAATCCATCATGATATGCTCCCACTTCCATTCCGGAATCTCTAAAGGTTGAAGTAACCGCTTCGGTCTCGATGTTCTTGCCTTGACTCACCGACAAGTTAAACACTTGCTAACGACTCATGACCTCTTTTTGATATTGGGCCACCAATAATGTTGATGAAGATCCCGATACATTTTGTGCTTCCCGTGGATTGATTAACTTGAACTATGAGCTTCCTCGCAAGATTTCTTCCTTTAACTCGAGATCATCACTGCACCCAAATTCTCTCCTCAAATTTTAACAGACCATCACCACCCATGCTGGATTTAAGCTCCTCTCCGTCGGAAATTCTTTTCTTCATTTTCTCACATTCTTCATTACCGCATTGTGCTTCCTTGATCTTGTCCAATAGAGTCGGACGAACCTCCACTACGAACAATTTCCCATCTGGCTCTCTCGGCCTCTTTATCTCTAGCTCCAAACTGGCCATCTCCTTGATTAACTCCTCCTGAGCTATTAGCATTGCCAATCTACCACTGCCCTTTCTGCTTAACGCATTCGCTACCACGTTCGCTTTCCCCGGATGATACAAAATATCGCAATCGTAATCCTTTATTAGCTCCAACCATCTTCTCTGCCTCATATTTAACTCCTTTTGCGTGAAAACATACTTCCGACTTTTATGGCCCGTGTATATTTCACACTTCACACCATATAAGTAGTGTCTCCAAATCTTGAGGGCAAATACTCATCAAGCCAATTCCGGTCATGGGTAGGATATCCCTTCTCATAATCTTTCAATCCTGGCGCGATGCGTCGCAATGACTTTTACCATGTTGCATAAGCACACAACCAAGCCCTTGTGTGACGATCATCGAAAATCACGAAGTCACCAGATCGTCTGCAACGCGATAACACCCGGTGCCTCCTCACTCAACTGCTTCGAAGTTCTCGAAAACTCTCTTCACACTTCTCGGTCCGAGACAAACTTCACCGACTTCTTCGTTAAATTCGTCAATGTTCCCCGCTTATCTTCAAAAATCTTGAATGAACCGCTTTGTAGTAGTAGCTTTATCAATCCTAAGAAACTTCTTACTTCCGTCGGTGTCCTTAGTTGTTCCCAATTCTGAACCGCTTCCACCTTTGTTGGATCCACAGAGATTCCTTCCTTGTCGATCACGTGACCCAGAAATTGAACTTTTTCTAACCAGAACTCGCACTTCAAAAATTTTGCGTATAATTTATCCCTTCTCAATGCTTCCAATACTAATCTTAAATGTTCAGCATGATCTTCCCGAGTCTTGGAAAAGATCAGGATATCATCTATGAACACAACTACAAATTTATCTAAATACTGTTTGAATACCCGATTCATCATGTCCATAAATGCTGCCGGCGCGTTTGTTAACCCGAACGACATTACTAGAAACTCGTAGTGACCGTAACGAGTTCTGAACGCTGTCTTAGGTACATCCTCTTTTCTCACCTTCAACTGGTGATACCCCGTCCTCAAATCGATTTTGGAAAAATATTTCGCTCCCTTCAACTGATCAAACAGGTCATCTATCCTAGGTAACGGGTACTTGTTCTTGATTGTCACCTTGTTCGCCTCGATAATCGATGCACAGCCTCATCGACCCGCCCTTCTTTTTCACAAACAACACCGGTGCTCCCAGGGAGAGACACACTTGGTTGAATATATTTCCTATCCAATAATTCTGTAAAATCGCATAATCGACTCCTTCATCTCTCGCCGATGCCATTCATGCAGGGCTTTCAAATCTGTGTCGTTCGAAAGACTAAATCTATAACGAATTCGACCTCTCTATCCGGCGGAAGACCTGGCAATTCTTCCGGGAATACATTTGGAAATTCATTCACTACTGGTATTTGTCCCATTTCTAACCCTACTTTCTAAGTATTGACGATATGGGCCAAATAACCTACATATCCCTTTTTTAGTAACTTCCTCGCTTGCATCATCGTCAAACAGCTCGAGTGTCTCGGCGACCTACTCCCATAGAACACTACCTTAGACTGCTCGGGAGTCTTAAGGTTTATACACTTTTTCTGGCAATCTATCATTGCTCCATGGTTAAATAACCAATCCATCCCTAGAATTACATATATACAACAATCAAACCCTCTAACTTTTCATGTTTTGATCAAATTAGCAACTAAGAGGCATTTTATCAAATAGTTAGCATGCATACATGAATTCTATGATTCTTTATGTAATAGTAACATGTTATATACCAGAATTTTCATTCTTATCATCCACATAGAAGTAATACACGAAATCATGGCATCACCAAGCCAAAACAAAACATTTATCATAGCTATACATGCATTTTTCACTATTTTTCCTCAAGAACATACAACCTCAAGAACATACAAGTGGGTCTCATAGCTTACCTTGGTTGCGAATTCTTCTTGATTGGAGCTTGATAACCACCTTCCTTTCTTGCAAGATTCTCCAGAATTCGTAGCCCACCTTGAACCACTCTAAAACCCTCAATATTTTCTTCTCTTTTCTTTATTTTTGGCTCTCTAGTTAGAAAGTTGTTGTGAAAGGAAGAAGAGGCTTAGATGGAATGTATATAGTGTAATGAAACTGAAATCTCCAGCCCATTACAACTCCCCCATGATCAGATATCATTACACTCACAATTCATTAGGCTAATTATGTGTAGGAGTTAAGAAAATGAAAGGTTTTTATTTAATAACACAAGAGTAACCCCTCTCCTCAATAATCCTTATAGTACGATACTCCTCCCTTGTCCCATATAGATTGTCACAAGGACTCCCAAAGAATCGAACTTTATGTAAATAAAAACATTATTTTAATTATTTAATCAATTAATAATCATTTTAACAATTTTGCCCCTCGTAGCAAAACGTGTTTGATACTTTTATCGATTCCTACTATAGTCGACATCCCAGACGTCATGGAACTATCCGTTTCGTCAAACTCAACTTCAAAATTCGTAGTTGACTTTTTCCCCAAAAAAGTCAACCGATTGACTTTGACCAAAAAGTCAACCGTGACGCATTTTTGTGGTTACAGTCTATCCTGACTAATTTCGACGTTCCAGACTCAAATACGCTGTCCGCGTCACTAAATTCCGCCCCGAACTCAAAGTCATGTTTTAAAGTTATCCCACGAAATTAATTAGAATTAATTTCATACTTATCCAAATTGAATAGTTGACTCAACTGTACCAACCATTCCAATACATCTTATCACAAAACATATAATGAAATTAAATAATTCATTTATGAACAATTGTCACATAAGAATTTCACATAAGTTTGTTTATTGAAATTGTTAGATTACATAGAAATCTCGGATATTACAACAACTATGTCGTTATTTGTAAAAACTCAAATTTGTTATTTTCTTCATCCGACAGTTATCCGTTATGGGGCCCACAAATGGTTGCGCCGTCGTACGAATATTTCCCGACAGAAAGAATATTCCACGACCAAACGAATATTCCCAGACAACAATGAATATTTTATAACCACTTGTGTATTTTTGAAAAAATTCATATATCACCCTTAACTTTGCTTTTTATCAATTTAACCATTTACTGAATAGTAATTACATGAAAAATTGAATACTTTTATTTCATAAAATTCGGGGTCTTACAAGTAAATAGAAATTTAAATCATTAAATTTTGTTGTTAAATCAAATCTTGATTCTGAGACTGAGAAGAACAACCTTTTATATAATGGGAACATTTTTTAGTCGTATATTCGACCATTGCGTGCGACCTAAGTATTATGCATAATATAGAGTATAATAAAGCTGATCACTTGCTATACTTATAGAGGGGTATGATTTAATCTTTATGGTTATTTGATACTCCTGCGTATGTATCAAAGTAAATCTTTGATAGATACCCGAGAAAGTAGAAGTTCTAGATCCAATGGATTGCTCAGCATAAATCTGGAAAACATTCCACTTTGTTATTGCGTAGAATTGATTCTTGTTTATTCATTTGAATATCATAGAAACTTTGAAAGCGTTGTACTCTTTCATTATCAAATTATTGTATTGCATAGAAAGGGAGAAGCCTTGTTATTGATTAACGCATTGTTCAGCTAATTCAAAGTTCCCCGAACTTTGGTGTCATTCTATCAAAATAGATAGTCTATTATTCTGATACTTATACATTCACTGTATATCTTAACTTGTGGGGCAAATTTGTTGCTCACCCTTGCTAAATAAAACTTTTCAACTAGGGACGAAGTGGCAGGAGGTTCTGTGAAGAACAAAGGCAAAGACATAGTGATTAATTAGTTATGAATAACATTATTATTATGTTGTATTTGTGAACCCTTTTTGTATAACTAAAGGGTATGTTTGTAATGTTAAGGTTAGAGAACCTGGGGTAATGTATTAACTATATCAGTTAATGAAGTGTATGTTCCTATTTATAAATAAATGGGTAGTTAAATGTTATTTATATTGTGGATCGTGAACACCAAACTCGGGGGTCAGGTAACCCGAATTTAGGGGTGTCACACCATCTCTACCATTGTAGGGTGATAAGAGAAGTGTAGCTTAATGAACATGTATGCTAAGAACAAATAAGAATCGGATAATCAATGCACTTAAGCCGTATAAGTCATGAATACGTAATTTGAACCTAAATAAGTTATGAACATATGATGGTCATATTTGAACTTGTATCATATTTACATGAATGAAGTTGGTATGTTAATAAGATGTAAGAATGTTGGTTAAACGACTTAAATCAATAATAAGTCATAAGGAAATGAAATCTTATAGTTTATAATTTGTTAAGTTCTAAACTTATGAAGAATAAGCCATAACTTAATATGAAGATAAGTTGATATAATATACAAATGGAGATGTCTAGTTGATGGATAGAATCCAATTGAAGCAATGAACAAATCATAATTAACGAAGTTTTGCCGGAATTCATACGATTGGACGATAATCGTCGAATTCGTGAAATTCTCAAAATGGACGTCGAATTTTGTGTTTGAGCTCGGAAACGTTGGTTATCAATGGAGACAAGTCTTATTTGGCATTATAGAGTTACGGAATTAAAAATGACCAGATTCTGACTTATAACGAAGAAACGAGCTTTGAACGTTCACGAACGTTTATCGTTTTCATTAAAAATGAATCAATAGGTGAATTTAGAGTTAACGAAGTCAAAAAGATAAAATTCTTGAACGAGACAATTCGGACAGGTAAAGTATGTGATTTTTGAACCATAGGCTCTTGAACGAGCCAATTTGGACTTATAACGAAGAAGTTACGAGCCCAGGAATCTCACAAAAATGAAAATTGTCAAAATTTTCTGGTGTACAAAAAGTTAGCCATGGCATGGCCACCTCAAACCAATATAGGTGGGCAAGCACCAAAACAACTGGCCGAGAAAAGTCAGACCTATTAGAGTTTACAGGCTTACAAATACGTCAGAGGGACTCACGCCAGTCATAAGTCCGGTCTTTAGCCCACAGAGTATGGCGCCACAGCCATGGTCAAGTAAAGGAGTTGGTTGGCAAATGACCAAATTTTATAGGGTTTGGACAATAAAGAATGTTTATAAGTAGAGCATGATTGGTAATTGATTAACAATGAACTTAAAAACTTAATGAAGCATTATTAAGACATTGTTAAACCTTAAGTATGATCACTTAGGGTTGAAGAAAGTCAATTGCATGTGAATGTAAGAACGACGTAATGGAACGCCGGAACCAATAGTAACAAATCTAAGTCATAATTAGATTGAGAAGAAGGGTATGATTCGTTAGAAACCATGTATGTTTATTCATGACCTAATGTGTTATGTGATGTTATTATCTACTGTAGAGACCTTAAGGACTTAAAGTGCACATGTTATAACTGTAGCAGACGCTAAACGCAAGTATTCTAACCCTTGTTTCGGTTCAATCTGGACAAGCTTTGTGATTCATGTATTATTACGCATGAACTAATATCTGAAGAAGTCAAAGCCAATTCTTTCGGCTAGACTTACGTTATGTTGGATTTCTTATAATCTATCAAAGTATTGTCAATGTTTTACCAAACTATATTGGTATGATTTTCAAATAAAGACTGAGTATGCTAAATTGTTTTGTCGTCAAACAACAGGCACGTGAGGTTGCCACAACTTAAACGTACATACTTTTAATGAATGTAGTGTTGATCAACATAGAGTACTATAGGCTGATCACCTAGACATGCTCGTAAGCTATGTCGGACTTACGGACTTAGTGTCGGGATGTCCTTTTCAAAGAACTTATAAAATGCTTATGGTCTTGGACCGGAATTGATGTTTTACTGAATATTGTTATTATAAAAAGTTTTGAAAGAAAAGAAGTGCTATTTTAAATTATCGATAGTACTTCGTAACTATTGTTCAGTTATTGAAGATATATTATTCCTATGTTTCAAGCATGCTATTTTACTAGAATTGTTGTACTTGCTGAGCTCACTCTTGCTTGAACCATATGAATGCAGCTAAGATCGAACGGATCGACGGATCCGGCAAGGATAAAGGGAAGGCTAAGGCGAACCCATAGATTTCTTATGTAATACTATAGGTTTGTAATGATAAATTTGATATTATGACAAGAACAAATGTAATGGTTATAAAGAACCTGGGGAATGTTAATATTATTTTCAATATATATAAGACATATTCGTTCTTTTGAGGCATTTCAATTGAATGTTTGTGTGAACTGTAGCACCGTGTAGCACCATCTGTCGGGTTGGAAAATACCCAAATTTTGGGGCGTCACAGGTTTGTATCAAAGCATTAGATTATAAAACTTAAGGGGGGATTTAAACCTCAAGTTATAACCTTAAGAAAAGTCAAAGAAATAAAAGATGGAAATTGACCCTATAAAAATGCATTATATATGCTATGTGTTTTTATTATTCTACTGACGTGTACTAATCAAACTTATTTTTGTTGTTGTAGATGTCAGGAGAAAATGGAATGAATAGAGACGTACAGGTAGTCATTGAATGATCGATTAATCAGATAGAGATCATACCGAACCCCATAGCAGCAGAGCCCGAAGTAGTAGTTGTTAAGTCTGGAGACTCAGAGAGCCTAGACTTAATGACTGTGTTCGATGGCATGTTAGAAGAAGAGGTGGAGGTAGTGTCCTTCAACCCAGTAGCTATAGCAGCAGAGATGGCTCTGGGGGAGTCAATGATGTCATTTTTTATGTCAGTATTGGATAGAAACATCCATTACTGTCAGGAGGTGAAGGAGCTAAAAGCAGAGCTCCAGGCTGTCTTGGAAGATAAGATAGACGTGGAGTCAATGTGGGAACAGGAACACGATGAAAGGATTTAACCAAGGACAAGGTCCATGAGCTAAAACAGGAGGTCTTTGAGCTCAGGGGGGAGCTAAAGACCAAGAAGCAGAAGATAGGGAGAATGTCCTATATTCATAGGAGTTCTCATGTGGACTTCAAAGCAGCAGTGGTCATTATCCCATAGAGGCCAGTAAGACGTAGCATACTATCAGCCGTGATATTATCGTCGGTCTTGCCAAGGCAGATTTTGATAATGCCTTGAGGGAGATGTAATCTATTGTAGATAGAGTAGTTTAGATATATAAATATTGTGTATCTAGTAGTGACATAAAACCCTCTTTTGTATAACAAAGGGTAGTCTTTTGTAAATCCAAATTTTTGAAAAAGTAATGGCGGGATAGTAATGTAATCAGCTTAGGCTGTGTAATGTAACCGATGTAGTATTATACTATGAGAAATGAATCAATATAAGCCTTTTTTAGAATATATTGAGTAATGAATGTTGAAGTTATTGTTTAATCTTGAATAATAACTAACTAATAGGGAACGAATAATAATGAAATGTATTGTTTATTGTAACAGCAAAATGCCGCCAATAAGAGCACAACGAAACCAAGGCACTAACGTAAATCAACCGGAGGGAGGTCTGGTTAACCCTATGCAGGAGTTTGTTAATCTTTTAACAGCCACGTTTAATAGAACTGGGGCTAACATCCCCATTAATCCTGGAGTAGTACGAGCTACTACGTTTAAGGATTTTAAGAGTGTGGGTATGCCGGAGTTCAAAGGAACTACGGACCCTATAGAAGCCCAAACGTGAGTGAAAGAAATCGAGAAGGCATTTTTCATAGCAAATGTCGATGAGGGCCAGAAGGTTGCCTTTGCAACCTACATGATGAAGGGAGAGGCCAAATTTTGGTGGGAGGCCAATCAGGCTAGGGCCGGGATCGAGAACTTAACGTGGGCAAGGTTCAAGGAGATATTCTTCGAGAACTATTTTCCCACAAGTATGCAAGGAAGGATGGAGATGCGGTTTTTGGACTTGAAACAAGGGGACATGACGGTTCCCCAATACGCCGCCAAGTTTAATGAACTGGTGAGGTTTGCTCCTCACAAAGTGGACACCGAGGTTAGGAAAGCTCGATGGTTCGATCATGGCTTGAAACCCTGGCTCTATAACTGTATTTCTATGTTCCAAAGTACTCCGTTTGGGACTATTTTAGAGAAGGCAATAATCGCCGAAGGTGGTAGCAAGGCTTTGAGCCAGTACTACAAGGATAAGAAGAATAAAGGGAAAGTGGATGGGGGAGTGAAGATTGAAGGAGCCAGCGGGACTGGCGAGGGACTAAAGCGGAAAGTATTTAACTCTGGGAATACCGGAGTAAAGTAAGGGGACCCAAAGAAGAGGATGGAGGCATGCAAGACCTGTGGGAAGACTTACTTAGGAATCTGTCTCAAGGGGAAGGTCGTATGCTACAATTATGGACAGGAGGGGCACATTGCGCCTAACTGTCCAAGTCCGAAGAAAAACCACAGATGTTTTGTGTGTGGGTCAACTGACCACATGGCAAAGAACTGCCCAAAGAAGGGGACGAATGGGTATATGGGCGCTAATAGCGGTAAGTTAGCTATTGGTGGTCCACCGCAGCCGGGTAGACCGATGGCATGTACCTTTAACATGACAATCCAAGATACGATGGCATTGGGGGACGTAGTCGCAGGTATTATTCCGATTAACGACCTAAATGCTTACGTGTTGTTTGATTCGAGTGCTACTTGTTCGTTTATAGTATGTAATTTTGCTAGAAGATTATGATTACTTCTCGAAAAGTTGCCAATACCATTAAATATTAAGGTAGCAAACGAAGAGATAATTCCTGTTAAAGATATTCATAGGAGTTGTTATGTAGATATACGGGGTTGTAAATTATCGGTAGATTTGATACCGATAAAGTTAGGAGAATTTCACGTAATTCTCGGGATGGATTAGTTGGTTAACCATGGGGAAATTATAGATTGTCAAAAGAAATGCGTATATTTTAGAACGTTGAGACAACCTCAGGTAGTAGTTTACGGTAATAAATCATCGGGACGTTCATGTTGTCTTACGATGACACAAACTAGGAAAATATTGAGGAAGGGGTGTGTAAGTTATCTGTGCCATGTTGTTGACACCCAGAGAGTGGGAGCGACCATGGAACAAATACCTATAGTGAGTGAATTCATGGATGTATTTCCAAGTGAATTGTCGGGTCTTCCACCGGATAGGGAGACCGAATTCATAATAGACATTATGCCAGGAGCGGCACCAGTTTCAAGAGCACCGTACCGAATGGCGCCTGTGGAGATGAAGGAGTTAATGGTGCAGTTACAAGAATTGTTGGACACGAAGTACATTCAACTGAGTGTTTTGCCATGGGGAGCACCGGTACTATTTGTCAAAAAGAAGGACGGATCGTTAAGACTTTGTATCGACTACCGAGAGTTGAACAAGTTAACGATAAAGAATAAATACCCATTGCCCAGGATCGATAATCTTTTTGATTAATTGAAAGGGGCAAAGTATTTTTCTAAAATATATTTAAGGACGGGGTATCACCAACTGAAGTTTAGAAATGAAGACGTACCAAAGACAGCATTCAAAACTCGTTATAGTCATTACGAGTTTCTGGTGATGTCATTTGGGTTAACTAATGCACCAACTGCATTTATAGATATGATTAACAGAATGTTCAAACAATATTTGGACAAGTTCGTCATGGTGTTTATCGATGATATTCTAGTCTATTCTAAGACGCCTGAAGATTATGCTAAACACCTAAGAATAGTATTGGAAACACTAAGGAAAGAGAAGTTGTATGCGAAATTCACTAAGTGTGAATTTTGGCTAGAAAGGGTACAATTTTTAGGTCATGTCATTGACCATGAAGGGATTTCAGTAGATTCAGTGAAGGTGGAGGCCGTGATAAATTGGGAACAACCGAAAACGCCGACTGAGGTGCGGAGTTTCCTAGGGTTAGCAGGTTACTATCGGAGATTCATTCAGGATTTCTCAAAGATAGCTACTCTGTTGACTAACTTGACAAGGAAGATGGTGAAATACGCGTGGACGGAGAAATGCGAGGATAGTTTTCAAGAACTGAATAAGAGGTTAAGTGAAGCGCCTGTTTTGTCATTACCCGATGACACAGGAAATTTTGTAGTTTATAGCGATGCTTCCCATAGAGGACTTGGTTGCGTGCTCATGCAGCATGGCAAGGTCATTACGTATGCATCAAGGCAGTTGAAGGATTATGAGAAAGTTTACCCTACTCATGATCTGGAACTGGCCGCGGTAGTGCTTGCCTTAAAGATATGGCGCCATTATCTCTATGGAGAGAAATGTGAGATATGCACGGACCACAAGAGTCTAAATATATCTTCACACAGAAGGAGTTGAATATGAGGAAGAGGAGATGGCTTGAGTTGATAAAGGATTACTGATCGTGAAATCTCAGATCACCTGAAAAGCCAATGTAGTAGTAAGCGCCTTAAGTAGAAAGGGTCGGCAAAAGTTGTCTACGTTAACAGCTCAAAATGAGTTAATAATAGAGATGGCTGGGATGGAGATAGAGGTGAAGTTGCCAAGTGAATTGGGATAGAGACTGTTTGCGACGGAGATCTAATCTACCATCGTAAAGAGAGTCAAAAAGGTGCAGCTCAAAACCGATGAGTGTGACCAAATGAAGAAGCGGTTAACCAATGAAAAAGATATTAAGTATAGTCTTGATAATGAGGGATTATTAAGATTTGAAGAAAGAATTTGGGTTTCGAATGAGATGTAATTAAAGGAGCAAGTATTACAAGAGGCTTATAGTTTGAGGTACTCGATTCATCCTGGTAGCAGTAAGATGTATCAAGATCTTCGATAGAGTTTTTGGTGGCCGAACATGAAGAGAGAAATAGCAGAGTATGTGAGTAGGTTCTTAACTTGTCAGAAAGTTAAGGCCGAACATCAACGACCAAGTGGCTTGTTACAATCATTGGAGATTCCAAAGTGGAAGTGAGAGCATATCACGATGGACTTGTGGTGGGACTTCCGATTACTCAGAAGGGGTATAATGCGATTTGGGTAATAGTGGACCGGTTGAAAAAGTCGGCTCACTTCTTGCCAATTAGGGTCAAGTATAACTTAGACCAGTTAGCCAAACTTTATGTTAAGGAAGTTATTTCCAGACATGGAGTACCAGTTTTGATTGTGTCAGATCGTGACCCACGATTCACGTCGAACTTTTGGAGGAGTCTGCAAGAATAGTTGGGGACGCAGCTAAAGTTGAGTACGGCATATCATCCACAAACCGATGGACAGAGCGAGAGGACAATTCAGACGTTAGAAGATATGTTAAGATCTTGCGTCATGGATTTCAAGGGTAATTTATGACGAACGAGATTTTGTAATTTGATCTTAATATTTATTGAATTAAATAAATATTTTTCGATGATTTAATTATTTGATTAAATAATTAATTGATGAAATTGTGATAGATTAATTTAATTATATAGGTTATATTTATTAAATTAATGTGGAGATTTTTATTATTCAAAGTATGTATTTATGTGAGCTTATTAAATTAAATGAAATATTTAATAAGCATAATGTTATTTTAATTAATGTAATAATTAATTAGAGAATTAATAATTTGACATAATTAATAAATAAGAAAATTAATTATGTAACTATGTGAATTAATGAGAAATTATTATATTTTATTTAAATTAAATAAGATATTTGATTTATTGTGTAATTGGGTGTGATATTATTAAACTATACTATAAAGGATTAATTAAATTAAATGGGAAAATCTTCTAATAAGTTAGCCAAACAAGGCCTTAGTGGAGGTTGAGAGCAGTTAACCCGTGATTGAGTAACTGACCACCACCACGCCAGTTCCTATACGCATCAGGCTTATTATTCTTTAACGTATGTTAATTTTTAAATAAAATTTGAGAGCTCAAAGAGAATTCAGAGGAATTTTTGTGAGAAACTCTATGATTGAAGAAGTATCTGAAAAGGGGTTTCATCTCTACGCATCCACACTTTGGGTAATCTCTTCAACCCAATATCTATTTTACGTTATTAAAGTTTTTTATAAAAACAAATGGCTTTCAAGTTTCCGTTAAAGTCTCTTTAGTTGGAAAGGGTAACGATTATGTGCATATATGTGATAATATGTCATCATAGCATGTTTTACTATATATTGTATGGTTCCATAACATCAGTTTCATAAAAATATGTCGTATATTGTTTCTTCAAAATTACAGAGTATAGAAATATGGACATATGGCCCTTACACATAAATTTAATACGTCAATCATATGTTGTCACATAAATTTTACACTTATATATAATTATGTATGTTAAAACGAAGAAAACAAACTTCGAATGGACTGATTTAGTGTTATAACGAACCCGTAGTGCCAATCTTCATGTTTTGTTTTCAAAACTTTCAAGAACATCAAGAACAGTGAAATTATATAATTTGATTCAAGTAATTATGTGTTTAAACTTGATAAAATCACTCTATAGAGGTTGGGTAATGATTATGTACGAATTCCAGTATATGGGTATGTTTAATTTAATGTATTTAATGACCATGTAATGATAATTTTGCCTGACTCTGTGTTCTTTGCGAACTGGAAATTTGAAAACTAGAGTTCCGCGCCACGGCACCAACTCCATGCCTTAAGGCCCGCACCACAGCGCCAAGAACAAGCTTGCTGGTGGCGCCGCAGTGCCACTCTACAGATTGTTCAGAAATGAAATTTTTTGTATTATTCATGTCCAAGAATGTAATAATAACCTAATCTAATGAACATAAAAATGTGTTAGACATATAATGAGATGTTAACATAGGTTCTTAACATGTTAATAAGGCATTTACATGTTGATTGAATTGTTGAACGCATATTTAGCTTATTATTCATGTAGTGTGATATTATGAGAAAATAAGTGTGGTAATTTGACTAAGTATAGTCATAACCAGAATTTAGACAAAAAGAATGAACTTGTGATAACTAGTTACGTTATAATTGACTGGTATTGTGAATGTAAATGGTATGTAGGATTAAATCAAGGAACGTGTATAATTAACGTGTAATCTACGCACTAGGCAAGTTTCCTAACCCTACTCATTATCAGTATATAAGTTTATAAATTTACCTCTTTACATCGAGCAAATTCTCGTTATTATTAATCAAATTCAAATTGTTATATTAAAGGTTATAAATCTTTCAAAGTATGATTCTGTTATACAATACTTATTCTATTGTATACCTTTTGAGTTTGTTAATCAATTTCAATACCAGTTATTATTGAACCTTGTAAGACTAGAGAACCCTTATTGATTCGACTAGTCCATAGTTGATGAACGTTCAAAATTTCAGAACCCTTGTTGAATTATCCAAACCAAACTTCCTTTGGTGCGTACTCTAATGTCAAACTGAGATGAACAACCATGTATAAGGATTACTTATGCGTTAGCGTTAAGATATTGTGAACAGTATTGTACTAAGGGTTGATCCCCCTAAGTATGAGTAGAAGAGTCCATAGTCTTATAACTGTTAAAGGTTTCAATTATAATCCTTGATAACCTAGGACATAGTTCATGGTCTTATGACCCTCAAAAGTTCTTTTGATTCTTGTTATTAATTCTTGATTCAAAAGTTGAGTTTTATTCCAGAAGTCGTTGATTCACTCGCATGTTATTATATTGTTGTTTCATTATTATACTTGTTGTCAATCGTGCTCACTCTTGCGTAATAATAACATTGCAATTAAGAATGAAAGGTCTGACGAGCCTTCTACTAGCAAAGGCTAGGGCAAGATTAACAAGTGATGAGGACTTGTTACTTATGTGTTTATGTATTTATGTTTCAGACTTATGTTAATGTTCTGTAAAACTATTATTTGTTTATATTTTCGCATTTGAGATTTAAGGTTAGTATGACCTGGGATTTATGTATTTAATTCAAATGAAGTAACTTTTTAAGGAGAGGATTTATTTCTATCTATTTATGCTTTCAATTATTACGGGTAGATAGACATATGATGTTTGTATAGTGAACACCAAATCATGTGGGAATTGAAGTACCCGGATTTGGGGGTGTCACATGTTGATATCAAAGTTGTAGGTTATGAACCTTAGGTGGGGAAACAACCTTAGGTAGTAGCCTTATAGAAGATCAAGAACATAGTGGTGGTAAACTCTTATCGACTTCTAGGAAATGAATTTCTTAATTCATTAAAGATAATAAAAGACTTTATGTGTTTATGTGTTAACTATGTGCTCGCTAGTACAACTTAGTAACTAAAACTTAGAACTGTGTTGTCAGGATGTTGGATGTTGGAGGAGCTAGTCGAGCTGGGGAGGAGGAACCCCAAGTACCTACAAAGGAGGAACCCCGAGACATTCATGTCGTCCGGGAGCAGTTGGTACAGAGAGAGCCATCTCCATAGGTCACTGTTGTTGGTCAGGAACATGAGTCTGAGACTGATCCAGAGGAGGATCCTGAGGAAGAAGAGGAAGAAGATAAGTTCCCACCGAACTCTATTGATGCTGAGATGTACGATGAGCTGTATGACCGTAACGTAGAGTTACGTGACACTGTTCAGGAGCTGAATGAGCGGACGATTATTCAACAAATTAACATCGAGCGGAGGGATAAGGAAGTTGTGACTCTTCACACACGTCTAGGAAACGTGGAGTGGGATTTGGTTTACGAGAAGGGTCAAACTGAGGAGAAGTCCGAGGAAATAGAGAAGTTAAAGAATGAACTAAAAGAGAGCTCAGCAAGGCTGACCATAGCAGAGGAGGCCTGGGTAAGGGAATCACGTTGTGCTAATCTTGCAGAAGAGGATTGTCGTGCGAAGAAGGCTAAGCTTGGGGAGACATACTCTACACTTCAAAATGCAATGGATGAGGCCCAGGATCGAGTTATGAGATACCCAATTCAGTTCGAAGGACTACCATGTATATGCTAGATCGCAGGACGATGTGCCGCATCATGGAAGAGGAACGCAGCAAGGCTATTCAACGCCTTAACAGGTAGTGATATGATTAGTTTAATTATGTGAAAACCTATCTGGTAGTTAAAGATGTAAATTCCGATGTGTTTTTAAACAAAGAAATATTTTAATATTTTAAATCCTAAAGATTCTTTATCTCGGGATAGTGTTGATGTAAATAGCAGTGATGCTATCGTAGTTTGTTAAAACTTTTGATTAAATAAATATATCAAGTTGTTTAAGAAAGTGTGTTAAGTGATTATGTTAAATTATTTGAATTAAGCCTTAAATATTTAGAGAATTGGATAAAGATCTAATAAGCATATATTTTAACAGAAATATGCCATCGAGAAGAAGGAAAAAACCATCAACCAGCTCAAGAATAATCGACGAATAACAACAATAATGCCAATGCTAACCCCGTTCATCAATTGGTGAACTTATTAGCTGGAGCGATTCATAATCAACCCCAAGCTCCACCGAATACGATGTTTAAGGATTTCAAGGCAGTGGGACCGCCAGAGTTTAAAGGCTCCATGAACCCGATCGAGGCACAAACTTAGGTTATAGAGATGGAAAAAGTTTTTGATGTCGCCAGAGTAAGACAGGACCAGAAAACTGCCTACGCGACGTTCATGCTGAAATTCGAAGCCAGTTATTGGTGGAAAGCAAATAAAGTCCGGGGAGGAGAAGGTATGATCACCTAGGAGAGGTTCAAGGATATGTTCTTTGAGATGTATTTTCTGACCAACTAGCAGAACCAAATGGAGGTCCAGTTTCTGGAGTTGAAACAGGGGAATATATCTGTACCAGACTATGCAACAAGATTCAATGAGTTGGCTAGATTCGCCACATATCAAGTGCATACGGATGAAAGAAAAGCAAGAAGGTTTGAACAAGGACTGAAGCCCTAGTTGTATAGTAAAGTGTCGATGTTTCAGTTGAAGACGTTCGCTGGGGTACTGGTGAAGGCCATACTCGCTAAAGGTAGAAGCGATGCGGTAACTAAGTATAATCAGGATCAGAAGAAGAAGAAGAAGAAGAAGAAGAGTGAAAATGAAGGAATTTACAAGGATAGTGGAAGTAACACGGGGGGTAGTAATAATCAGAAGAGAATGTGGTCTGACAACTCATCAACTGGAAATCAGCACGGAGGTCAGAAGAAGAGGATCGAAGCATGCCCAACCTACGGGAAATCTCATTTGGGAGTGTGTATGAAAGGTAAATGAGTGTGCTACAATTGTGGTCAGAAAGGCCACATAGCACCTAACTGTCCTAACCCAAAGAAGGGTGCCTAATTCACTTGTGGCTCAAAAGATCATCTTGCAAGGGACTGTCCTAAGAAGGGATCTGGAGGGGCAGGATCAGGAGAAAATAGGGGAAACAGCTGTGGAAGTGCTCTGACTATCACAGGACCAACCGCAACCGACCGCCGGGACATTCAACATGACATTGCAGGATGCGGTGCAGTCTCGTGATGTGGTGTCAGGTATCATTTCGATCAATAAAGTTAATGCTTATGTATTATTTGATTCGGGTGCTACTTGTTCATTTATATCCGATGACTTTGCTAAGAACTTAGAATTGCCTAAGGATGAGTTAGAATACCCCATGAACATAGAAATTGCAAATAGAGAAATAATCCCTGTTAAGTACGTGCATAAGAGCTGTAGAGTGGATATTAAGGGTAATATTATGAATGTACATCTTATACCTATCAGATTTAGGGAATTTGATGTTATCTTGGGAATGGATTGGTTATTCAATTACGGGGCTGTAATTGATTTCCAGAAGAAGCATATTAACCTTATGACTCCGTCAAAGGTTGTGTTTTATGGTAGCAAGTCGCCTAGATAAGCGAGTTATCTAACGATGATGCAAGCCAGGAAGTTGTTAAGACAAGGCTGTGTAGGATATCTAGCTTACATAGTCGACAGTCGTAAAGAGAATTCGAAAGTAGAGAAGATACCGGTAGTGAGGGACTTTGCAAAAGTATTTCCGGATGATTTTCCAAGACTTCAGCCAGACAGAGAAGTTGAGTTTGTGATCGATTTGGCTCCAGGAACAACTCCAATATCGAAGGCACCGTATCAAATGGCACCAGTAGAGATGAAAGAATCGATGGTACAACTACAAGAATTACTAGACAAGAAGTACATACAACCGAGCGTATTGCCATGGGGAGCGCCGGTGTTATTTATGAAGAATAAGGATGGGACGATGCGACTCTGCATCGACTTTAGATAACTAAATAAGGTCACGATTAATAATAGATATCCATTACCGAGGATCGACGACTTGTTTGATAAATTAAAAGGAGCAAGATACTTTTCCAAGATAGACTTGAGGAGTGGTTATCATCAACTGAAGGTGAGGCCAGAGGATGTACCGAAGACAACATTCAGAACACGATATGGTCACTACGAATTTTTGGTAATGTCATTTGGTCTGACGAATGCTCCTGCAGCATTTATGGGCTTAATGAATGGAGTGTTCAAGCCGTTTTGGACAAATTTGTAGTGGTATTTATAGATGACATTTTGGTATATTCAAAAACCAAGGAAGAACTTGAAGAGCATTTGAAGGTAACGTTAGAGGCGTTGAGAAGGGAGAAGTTATATGCCAAGTTTTTGAAATGCGAATTTTGGATCGAACGGGTATAATTTCTTGGACATGTGATTTATAAAGACGGAATTTCGATAGATCCATCCAAAGTCAAAGCCGTGATAAACTGGGATCAACCGAGAATGTCGTCGGAAGTACAAAGTTTTCTTCGATTGGCAGGATATTACAGAAGATTTGTTCAAGACTTTTCCAAGATCGCAACTCTGTTAATGAATTTGACTTGAAAAGCTGTGAAATTTGTTTGGACGGAGAAGTGTGAGAAAAGCTTTCAAGAACTAAAGAAGAGGTTGGGTACAACACATGTGTTATCTCTTCCAGATGATACAGGAAATTTTGTTGTTTATAGTGATGCGTCGCATAAAGGACTTGGTTATATGCTTATGCAAAATGGCAGAGTCATTGTGTATACGTCACAACAATTGAAGGATTATGAGAAGGGGTATCCGACCCACGACTTGGAGTTAGCTGCAGTGGTTTTTGCTTTGAAAATCTGGAGGCACTATCTCTACGGGGAGAAGTGTGAAATATATACAGATCACAAGAGTCTGAAATATATTTTTACACAGAAGGACTTGAATATGGGCCAAAGAAGGTGGTTGGAGTTAATTAAGGACTATGATTATGAGATTTGATACCATCCAGGTAAGGCAAATGTGGTTGCCGACGCTTTAAGTAGAAAGGGCCGGGAGAAATTGACAATGTTGACCGCTCAGAAGTAGTTGATTTCAGCATTGGAGAAGTTGGAGTTGGAAGTGAAGTATCCTATGGAAATTGATGAGAAGCTGTTCCAAATGCAATCTGGTACAACCCTACTAGATAAAGTTAAGGAGGCTCAACTTCAAGATAAAGAATGTAAAAAGGTGAAAAAGAAGATATCCCAAGGAACCGAACTGAGATTCAAGATGGACAAGGAAGGAATACTAAGATTTGAGAGTAGAATTTGGGTACCGCCAGTACCAGAGATTAAGGAAGACATTTTGAGCGAGGCTCAAAGCTCACGATATTCGATTCACCCTAGTAGTACCAAGTTGTACCAAGATCTTCGACAACATTTCTGGTGGCCAAATTTGAAACGAGATGTTGCAAGGTGTGTTGCCAAATGTCTGATGTGTCATAAAGTAAAAGCAGAACATCAGAGGCCGGGTGGGTTGCTACAACCATTGGAGATCCTAGAATAGAAATAAAAACATATTACGATGGATTTCGTGGTTGGCCTTCCGACAACTCAGAAAGTCTATGACGTAATATGGGTTATTGTTGACCGACTGACAAAATCCGCATACTTTCTTCCGATCAGAATCAAATTTAACTTAGACCAGTTGGCAAAATTATATGTAAAAGAGATTGTGTCGAGACACGGAGTTCTGGTGTCAATTGTTTCCGATAGGGATCCGTGCTTTACATCAAACTTCCAAAAGCTCATGAAAATGCATGGGTATGCGATTGAGAAACCCCAACTTTTTGAATAAAGATGAATTTTCTATAAATATTATTTTTTGAATATTATGGAGTGAAATTGATATAATAGTTGTGGGTAATATTTATAAATTTTGCAAAATATGCATGAAGTTGTTATATAATATTAGATTGGTGGGGAATATTAGTTTTAACGGGGAATATTAGTACAACGGCACAATCATTAGTGGACCCCTAGCGGAATTATTATCGGATTGAAAAAGCGACAAAAATACTTTATGAAAATAACGGCGGAAGTTTTACAGTTAAGCTGTTGAAACACCGGTGTTAAAAAATACGATGTCTGGCGTGGTTGCATAGTAGCACAGGTATTGATTATTGATGCTTACGTGATAAGTCACTCGGTTTTGTTGGTATTATTAATGTAATAATCTGAGAAAATCTTTTATATAAAAGCAGAATACTTTTATAAAGTTATTACATAAATAGAATATATTATATTCTATTATGCATAGTGTTGCATAGTATATGCATAGTGTTTTTGCATAGTAAAATCTTTTTATATAAAAGCAGAATACTTTTATAAAGCTATCTATTTTATTAGACAATAATTAGAATATATTATATTTTATTATGCATAGTGTTTTGCATAGTGCTGCATAGTATTTGCATAGTAAAATCTTTTATAAAGTTATTAGTTTTATTAGATTATAAATAGAATATATTATATTTTATTTAAAAGATTTTTCTTTAAATATGGATAGTCGATTAAAGTAAATCAATCTGGACCGTTCATGAGTTAGTTTCTATCACGGTCCATTTTCTATAAATAGAAGCTCATTCCTTCATTATTTTCTTACGAATTCACTTTGAAACTCTAGAGAGAAAAATTATAGAGAGAAAGAAGAAAAAAGATTTACTTTCTTAACTACTCTTATATTAGGTTCTTTTTACGGTAAGGGGTGTTATTCTTTCTTATTCATGAAGAGAAATTGTTGTTATTCCATTGCTTATTATTACATTGGAATAACTTTGTATCTCTGTGATCTACCCTATACTTGGTGACATTCTTCTATTATTAAATCTTTACTTATTACATTGGAATATCACATGCATGCGTTTTTCACTGGGACTGATTAAAATCTTTATTATTACATTGGAATATCATGTCTGCATGCGTTTCTGGACTGAGTTAAAATCTTTATTATTATTACATTGGAATATCACATGCATGCGTTTTTCTGTGGGACTGATTAAAATCCTTATTAGTATTACATTGGAATAACTTTGTCTGCTGAAATCTGCATGCATGGTGATTTACATTGTTATTCCATTCTTTATTATTACATTTGGAACATCACATCCGGTGCAATTTACTTTGACACAGTTCCGTTATTTAGTATTACATTGGAATAACTTTATGTCTGAAATCTGCGCATGCATGGTGATTTCTTTTGTTATTCCATTCTTTATTATACTCGGTTGGTTAAAGTTTTGACTTCTATACTCCATGAAATTAGTAGAATATCCTTGATATTTGCGCTTCATCGATATCTTTTCATGGAAATATTCTTACGATCATTCTTGAATTTTACTCTACAAAGCGATATCATGTTGACAATTTGGACATTAGTAGTTCTTGGACAAATTAATTCTTGAACTTGTTTTATTGAATTCTTATATCATTGTCATCATCCTCATGTTTATATTATGTTGAAAGTCATCGTGGCACATGGTGCATAGATGGACTTGGTATGATTATGACCGAGGGATTATTCGGTGTAATCATGGCCGTAATGTTACAAATGATGTGGTAAAAGTCCTCGTTGGCCCGTAGTGCATTGATGGATGATTGTTGGCATGATCATGACCATTAATGAATACACAAATATTCTTGGCCCGTAGTGCATGGATAATTGTGGTCGTGATACTAAAGAATATCCTTGGCCGTAGTAGTGCGGGGTGTGATTCGATGATGTGGAATATTTATTAAAATTTGAGTCTCGGCGATACTTGATGATGAAAAACCTTTTAATCATAAAAGATAGTAGATTTTATTTTCTACTTGACTCTTTTAATGGATTGCTTGTTCATTGCGATTAAACTTGATGTCTATTATATTTTATCGGTTTAACATTGTTGGAGACTAATGATAATTTATTACGCATTATCTTAGTCATAATATTTCTTCTTGGGCTAGTTGAGCTCACCCTTTTCTTTCCTTTATTCTCTTGAGAAATGAGAATATAGGCTGGGACGAGTCGGGGAGCGGAGTGATGGTCGAGAGGATAGCATTAGTAGTCCTCACTATTACAGCGAAATAGTGTGATAATAATTGTAATGAGGACTCCTTTTGAGTTTGTATAATCTCTAGTAGATAATATTTGTATTCAAACTCACGGTTTATGTTTTGTCGTATTGTACCACGACAGTTTGTATTAGTAAGTTGTATTTGAATTACATACCATGTATCTGGCGACCCAAGATGGGTGATGTATACCTAATTTTGGGGGCGTCACGGTTGGTATCAAAGCTTAGGGATATGATCCACTGGCTAAGATGTGAGACTAGAACTAGGAGGGAGGCAGAAATTCCTTATTTAGTATGACCTACTTAAATTTATTTTGTATTTAAATTGGTTGGTCGAGTTTAGAGATATTATGTTACATGTCAATTAACCTTTGTTTTGTGGCGATGTCTGAAAATGACATCCAAAAATGTTGAGAATAGCAATGGAGCACAAGAGGCCGTTGAGTCTCCACATATCAATAATCGGGAGAATGTGCATCGGGAAATGACAATCCTCATGCAAACAACAACAACCTTGACCAAATGATGAATGATGGATTGTTCGGAGGCTTTATGCAATTCATGCAACAATGATGAGGCGGCTCTGTCCAAAATGTAGGTGGAAACACTTTGAAAACTCTCGGTGGTCATCCATTAAGCAGTTCAAGGAGCTGGGACCACCGGAGTTTAAGGGAGAGCCAAAACCACTTATGGCGGAAGCATGGATAAAGCGAGATCACCAAGATATTTGATGTCTTGGGATGCTCAGAGAAAGCAAAAGGTTCCCTTTCTTAGCCTTTATGTTGCGTGGAGAGGCGATTCTTGGTGGGAATCGGTAAAAGCGTACTCAACTGCCGTCTTGAAGATGTCTTGGGAGAAGTTCGAGAGGCATTTCAACGACAAATACTTTCCCAAAGTATTAAATCACATGAAGGAGGTGGAGTTTATCAAATTGGAGCAAAACAATATGGCCAGTAATACCATGATCTGAGGCAAAATTTGCGGAGTTATCCGGTTTGCGTCCCACTTGGTGGATAATGAAGAGAGAATGGCGCGAATGTTTTTAAGAGGTTTGAAGCGGGAATCGTCGACATCTTATTTCTCATAAAGCGTGTGTTTGTATTCGGATGTTGTAAATAGGGCTCGATTGGTGGAAGCGCGATAACGAGTCAACCTGACCAAAAGAAGCGGTAAGCAAAATGATAATACCGGTGAGAAGCGATCATCGAAGCGGTGACAACAAGCGTGGAGGAATCAACGGGCGAAATGGTAACCACTTGGTGGTAATCGAGGGCAAAAACAATAAGAATGGACATTTCAAGAAGAGATTCAACAATGATGGAAAGACGTCGGCACCGACACCCGTTGTTAAGGAAGGAGAAAGACCACCTATCATATGCTTCAAATGCGGAGGGAGGGACACATCGGTCAAATTAGCGATGATGTCGTCAAAAGCATGTTATAATTGTGGAAGAAGGTCACTTAGCTTGATTTTTGTGGTTTCACGAAGATAAATTCAGACTAGGATGGAGCACCAAAGGCATCCCGAAAAAGTCAAAGCCGGTGGTCTGAGGAGAGGCGTTTGTTGTGACCTCCCGAGAAAGCAAGGAACCGAATGAGGTCATCACGGGTAAGCTTATCATAAACTCTGGCGAAGTCTACACTTTATTTGATCTGGGTTCTACCCATTCTTTTATTTCTCCTACTTGCGCTCAGCGATTAAATTTGACTCAGGAGAAATTAGACTTTGACTTATCTGTGGAAACTCCAGTTGGGAGAAACCTTCATTACATCCACGGTTTATAAGTCTTGTTTGGTTCAAGTTGGTACCCACATTACTGTCGATCTTATTGCATTAAAAATACTTGCATTTGATGTAATTCTAGGGATTGATTGGTTAACTACTCATCATGCAAAAATTGATTGTTTTAAATAAGGTTGTTAGCTTTCATATTCCTAATCGACCTATTATGCGAATTCAAGCAACAAACCATTAAAATCAATCACTTTGTCATCTCAAGCCATAAAAGCTATTCGTTTATTGAAAAAGCGGATGTCAAGCTTTCTTAGCTCATATCACGAGATCTAAACAAAAATAAATCGATTTTGAATAATATTTCTATTGTTAATGAATTTCTGGCGTATTCCACGAAGAACTTCTGGCCTACCCCGGGCGTGAAATTGAATTTTGTATCGACCTTGAACCCGGTACAAAACCCATTTCTAAATCCCATGTCGAATGGCTCTATTGAACTTGAGGAGTTAAAAACTCAAGCTGCGAAATTGTTAGACATTGGCTTTATTAAATCCTAGTACTTCTCCTTGGGGTGCTCTGTTACTATTAAATGAAGAAGAAAGATGGGAGTATCGACTTTGTATTGATTATCGGGAGTTGAATCATGTCACCATCAAAAATAGGTACCCATTGCCACGTATTGATGACTGTTTGACCCGATTGCAAGGAGCCAAATTCTTTTCAAAGATTGATCTTCGTTAGGATATCACCAATTGAAGATTAGAGCAGATGACATTCAAAGGCGGCTTTTCGAACTTCGATGCGGGCATTATGAATTCTAGTCATGTCCTTTGGATTGACTAATGCTCCTACTTGCCTTCATGGATATGATGAGCCAAGTATTCAAGGAATATTTGGATCACTTTGTGGTCGTCTTTATTGATGACATCCTCATATATTCCAAAACCCGTGAAGATCATGAGCAACACTTGAAATTTGATACTCCAAAAGCTTCGTGAATATAAGCTTTATGCCAAGTTGAAGAAATCGAGTTACGGCTTGAGGAAGTAGCATTCCTTGGGCACGTGTGGTATCAAGTCATGGAATATCTGTTGACCCGACAAAGATTGAAGCTATTCAAAGTTTGGGAACAACCTAAATCGATGATGCCAAATCGTAGCTTTCTCGGCTTAAATTTGGTTATTATCGGAGATTAAATAGAAGGGTTTTCTCGAATCGCTACTCCTCCACTAACTTTCGGTGACTCGGAAAGATACAAAGTTCGGTTGGAGCGAGAGAATGTGAGAAGAGTTTTCAAAACTCGAGAGGAGACTCATTTATTTTGTTACGACAATACCATATCAGTTCGGAGGGATTTGTCATCTCTGATGATGCTTGAGGCAAAAGGTTAGGATGTGTTCTCATGCAACATGGGAAAGTCATAGCCTATGCCTCACGACAACTCAAAAGAATATGAGAGGAATTATCCTACTCATGATCTAGAGTTAGCGGTTGTTATCTTCTTCACTAAAAAGATTTGGAGGCATTACTTGTATGGGGAGAAAGTGGAATCTTTACGGATCATAAAAAGCTCAAATATTTCTTCACTCAAAGGAACTCAACATGCGACAATGGCGTTGGCTTGAACTATTGAAAGATTATGATCATACTATCGAATACCATCTGGAAAAAAAGCGAGCGTGGTAGGTGGCGCATTGAGTAGAAGATCATATCTTGAATGCAGAGTGCAATATTGTCAATATGAGGCCCATTTTGTATGACTTGCAAAGGATGGAGATAGAGATAAAGACTCCGAGGACCCACGTGATGATGGCAAATATCTGAGTAGAATCAGACTTTAATTGATAAAATTAAAAGGCTGCTCAAATTCTGAATCCGGGAGGCGATCGTATGAGGAAGAAAGTGCAAGAAGGTGCGATCTGGGAAGCAAGAATCGATGAAGAAGGAATACTTGAGTCAACTCCGGACTTTGTGTTCTAACGACCACGATTTAAAGTATAAAATCATGATGGAGCGCACACACACAGTTTTGCAATCCATCACAGGAGTACCAAAATGTATCATGATCTTGACATACATTTTGGTGGGGCAATATGAAGAGAGAGATAAGCGTTTATTTATCTCAAGGTGTCTAACGTGTCAGCGAGTCAAAGCGAGACATCAAGTACCAAAAGGTCCATTGCAACCACTTGAAATTCGAGAATGGAAGTGGGAGCACATTACCATGGATTTAGTTCTTGGTCTTCCCAAAGTTTCTCAAGGCATAGATGCGATTTGGGTCATTGTTGATAGATTGACCAAATCGCTCATTTCTTCTGCGTCTGAGAAACTTATACACTTGAGCGTCTTGCTCGTATGTACATAAAAGCGAGGTTGTAAGATTGCATGGTATGCGGTATCCATAGTTTTTGATCGAGACCCAAGATTCACTTTGCGATTTTGGGTTAGTTTGCAAAAAGCTATGGGCGCAGTTTCTGATTTAGCTTCGGCATATCATCCTCGAACGGACGGACGATCGGAGAGGACTATTCAAACTCTTGAAGATCTATTAAGACTACTGTGTCCTTGATTTCAAGGAAGTTGGGACAAGTTCTTACCATTGGTGGAGTTTTCCTACAACAACGATTATCAAACAAGTATTGGCATGGCTCCATTCGAGCGTTGTATGGAAGAAAGTGTCGTTCTCGGTTATCTTTGGGATGAGGTGGGTGAAAACAACGTTGTTGGGACGGAGTTGATGCGTATGACTACGGAAAAAGATTCAAACGATCCGTGCGTATAAAAACCTCACAAGATCGACAAAAGAGTTATCTTGATCTTCGCCGAAAGGGCGTGGAATTCGATATAGGAGATCATGTGTTGTTACGTGTTGCTCCATGGAAAGGAGTTACGAGATTTGGAAAGAGAGAAAGCTCGATCCTCGATTCATCGGCCCATTTTAATCCTTGATCGAGTAGGAGCGTGGCTATAGACTCGCTTTTCTGCTTGAGTATGTCTCGTGTTCATAACGTTTTCACATATCCATATTACGTAAATATGTGGAAGACCGAACCACATTATTGAGTTGGAACAGGACGAAATAGCGGAAGATTTGGCGTATGAAGAGGTTCTGTTCAAATCTTGGATAAGAAGGAACATATTCTACGCACGAGAGGTTATACCTCAAGTCGAAGTTTTGTGGAGAAACCACGATGTTGAGGAAATGACTTGGGAGTTAGAATCTGAAATGAAATCAAGGTATCCTTACCTCTTGACATACCAGTCGTACCCCTAATTTGAGGCGAAAATTTTCATAAGAAGGGAGATTGTAAAACCCCAACTTTTTGAATAAAGATGAATTTTCTATAATATTATTTTTGAATATTATGGAGTGAAATTGATATAATAGTTGTGGGTAATATTTATAAATTTTGCAAAATCATGAAGTTGTTATATAATATTAGATTGGTGGGGAATATTAATTTTTAACGGGGAATATTAGTACAACGGCACAATCATTGGTGGACCCCTAGCGGAATTATTGTCGGATTGAAAAAGCGACAAAAATACTTTATGAAAATAACGGCGGAAGTTTTACAGTTAAGCTTTGTTGAAACACCGGTGTTAAAAAATGCGATGTCTGGCGTGGTTGCATAGTAGCACACGGTATTGATTATTGATGCTTACGTGATAAGTCACTTTCGGTTTTGTTGGTATTATTAATGTAATAATGAAAAAATCTTTTATATAAAATAAGAATACTTTTATAAAGTTATTCTATAAATAGAATATATTATATTCTATTATGCATAGTGTTGCATAATATGCGTAGTGTTTTTCATAGTAAAATCTTTTTATATAAAACAGAATACTTTTATAAAGCTATACATTTTTTATTAGACAATAATTAGAATATATTATATTTTATTATGCATAGTGTTTGCATAGTGCTGCATAGTGTTTGCATAGTAAAATCTTTTATAAAGTTATTCGTTTTATTAGATTATAAATAGAATATATTATATTTTTTTAAAAGATTTTGATTTTGCTTTAAATATGGATAGTCAGATTAAAATAAATCAATCTGGACCGTTCATGAGTTAATTACTATGCACGATCCATTTTTCTATAAATAGAAGCTCATTCCTTCATTATTTTCTTACGAATTCACTTTGAAACTCTAGAGAGAAAAATTATAGAGAAAAAAAGAAAAAGATTTACGCTACTTAACTACTCTTATATTAGGTTTCTTTTACGGTAAGATATTATTTGTTGTAGGGTGTTATTCTTTCTTATTCATGAAGAAAATGTTGTTATTCCATTGCTTATTATTACATTGGAATAACTTTTGTATCTGTGATCTACCTATACTTGGTGACATTCTTCTATTATTAAAATCTTTACTATTACATTGGAATATCACATGCATGCGTTTCTGGGGACTGATTAAAATCTTTATTATTACATTGGAATATCATATCACATGCATGCGTTTCTGTGGGACACAGTTAAAATCTTTATTATTATTACATTGGAATATCACATGCATGCGTTTTCTGTGGACTGATTAAAATCCTTATTAGTATTACATTGGAATAACTTTGTCTGTCATGCAATCTGCATGCATGGTGATTTACATTGTTATTCCATTCTTTATTATTACATTTGGAACATCACATCGGTGCTAATTTTGCTTTGACACAGTTCCGTTATTTAGTATTACTGTTGGAATAACTTTGTCTATCACAATACTGCATGCATGGTGATGATTTCTTTTGTTATTCCATTCTTTATTATACTCGGTTGGTTAAAGTTTTGACTTCTATACTCCATGAAATTAGTAGAATATCCTTGATATTTGCGCTTCATCGATATCTTTTCATGGAAATATTCTTACGATCATTCTTGAATTTTACTCTACAAAGCGATATCATGTTGACAATTTGGACATTAGTAGTTCTTGGACAAATTAATTCTTGAACTTGTTTTATTGAATTCTTATATCATTGTCATCATCCTCATGTTTTTATATTATGTTGAAAGTCATATGTGGCTTGTAGTGCATAGATGGACTTGGTATGATTATGACCGAGGATTATTCGGTTGTAATCATGGCCAGTAATGTTACAAATGATGTGGTAAAAGTCCTCATTGGCCCGTAGTGCATTGATGGGCGATTGTTGGCATGATCATGACCATTAATGAATACACAAATATTCTTGGCCGTAGTGCATGGATAATTGTGGTGCATGATACTAAAAATAATATCCTTGGCCGTAGTGCGGGGGTGATTCGATGATGTGGAATATTTATTAAAATTTGAGTCTCGGCGATAATGATGATGAAAAAAACTTTTAATCATAAAAGATAGTAGATTTTATTTTCTACTTGACTCTTTTAATGGATTGCTTGTTCATTGCGATTAAACTTGATGTCTATTATATTTTATCGGTTTAACATTGTTGGAGACTAATGATAATTTATTACGCATTATCTTAGTCATAATATTTCTTCTTGGGCTAGTTGAGCTCACCCTTTCTTTCCTTTATTCTCTTGAGAAATGAGAATATAGGCTTGGGACGAGTCGGGAAGCGGAGTGATGGTCGAGAGGATAGCATTAGTAGTCCTCACTATTACGTGAAATAGTGTGATAATAATTGTAATGAGGACTCCTTTTGAGTTTGTATAATCTCTAGTAGATAATATTTGTATTCAAACTCACGATTTATTTTTGTCGTATTGTACACGACAGTTGTATTAGTAAGTTGTATTTGAATTTTGTACTATGTATCTGGCGACCCAATATGGGTGATGTATACCTAATTTTGGGGGCATCACAGTAATGTTACAAATGATGTGAAAGAAGTCCTCATTGGCCCATAGTGCATTAATGGACAGTTTTTGGTATGACTATGGCTATGGATTCTCTTCGGCTAAGGGTGTAAAGATGAATTGTTTTATGGCATGATCACGACCGTTGATGAAAACACGATTATCTTTGGCCCGTAGTGCATGGATAATTCGTGGTCGTGATACTAATGAATATCCTTGGCCTGTAGTGCAGGGATGATACAATGATGTGGATTAATTATTGAGCTGAGTCTCAGCGATGAAATATTAATTCATGGATGTGATAATAATGAATATATTTGGCAGTAGTGCATGGATAATTCATGGATGTGATACTAATGAATATCCTTGGATCGATAGTGCATGGATAATTCGATGATGTGGATTATTTAAAATGAGTCTCGGCGATAAAATATTGGTTATACACTTTTAATTTGTAGAAGATAGTAGATATCATGCTCTACTTGACTCTTCAAAATATAGTTGTATGTCTTTTAATAGTAAAATCTTTTTATATAAAATGAATACTTTTATAAAGTTATACATTTTATTAGACAATAATTAGAATATATTATATTTTATTATAGTATTTGCATAGTGCTCATAGTGTTTGCATAGTAAAATCTTTTATAAAGTTATTCGTTTTATTAGATTATAAATAGAATATATTATATTTAATTTAAAAGATTTTGCTTTAAATATGGATAGTCGATTAAAAGTAAATCAATCTGGACCTTTCATGAGTTATTTACTCACGGTCCATTTTTTTTCTATAAATAGAAGCTCATTCCTTCATTATTTCTTACAATTCTTTGAAACTCTGAGAGAGAGAAACTATAGAGAGTTCTTCTTCTATAATCTTGAGTGTATTTCTTTAGAATTTAAGAAAGCTTTGAGCATAGTGCAAGTTTCTTCAAGTATATTCCCGCCCTACCAGTCGGAATACTTTTCTTTTTAAGGTAGGGGATATTATTTGTTGTACTAAGTGGGGATATTATTTGTTGTACTCGTAGGGGATATTATTTGTTGTACTTTCGTAAGGGGTATTCTCTTTCTTATTCATGAAGAGAAATTTTGTTATTCCATTCTTTATTATTCTATTGGAATAACTTTGTATCTGCGGGATACCCTATACTTGGTGAAATTCTTCTATTATTCCATTCTTTATTATTATGTTGGAATAACTTTGTTTATCAAGCAATCGCATATATGGTGAAATTCTTCTATTATTTCGTTCTTTATTATTACGTCGAATATCACATTGCGGTCGCGTATTCGCTTTGACTGGTTCCATTAATTATTACATTAGAATAACTTTTCTGCATCTTGTCTATCGCATGCATGGTGATTTCATTGTTATTCCATTCTTTATTATTACGCTTTAATATCATGTATACATGCATTCTGTGGGACTGGTTCCATTATTTATTATTACATTGGAATAACACATGCATGCGATCTATCGCATTTATGGTGAATCCTTATGTTATTCCATTCTTTATTATTCTGTTGGAATAACATGTCTATGTGGATTACCACATGCATGGTGAATGTTCATTCGTATTCATACGAATAGTATTTTCATTACAAAGGGGTTTTACTGCTTAGGGCAGATTAAGTAATTTAATCGACCCTCAAAAATTCTGGAAAAATTTGAAATGATAATTTAATGAGTTTTCTAAATTGTGTTCAAAAATGACGATTTTTGGATGTATAGATTAAGAGTTATGGATTTTATGGGAAAGGACTATTTTAAAAGTAAACTCTTATAACTCCTTGTGGTTAACTCCAAAATTGGTGAAATTTTTATTAGGAGTACATGTATATAATGTAAGTATACCTCAGAAATTTGGAAGTTTTGGACAAAAGTACAATTTATGATAAATGTCTAAATATTCGGAAGTTTTAGCCATATGAAAAATAGTAAATAAATTTTAAAAATTAAGAGAAAAATATATTTCAAGATGGGACTATATTCGCGCTAAATCCCGAAAAAGAAATATTTTTGGACTGATTTGGTATTTTCATAAAAATGAACTAGTTATGAGAAAATGAATTAAATATGTTATGTGAAGTAATAAAATTGGAAAATAGGATTTTATGGCTTGATAATCCTATATAGGGTATATGCAGATTTTTGATGAGGGATTTGATCATTGATGATGAAATCTTATGAGTATGGCATTTTTGAATGATTAAATGCATTATTTGATAAAGTGTAAACAATTGAAATAAATTGTTTATAAGTTTAAGAAATGATTAAAATATTGTTATAATATTAATGATATTAGATTATGAGATTATTAAGTGATTGATAACATTTGGTTATTATTGAACGCTGGATAAATTGTATTATAAATGTTTAATATTTATCATTTATCTCATTTGATTGATTCTTATATCATTGTCATCATCCTCATGCTTATATTGTGTTAAAAGTCATCTTTGGTCGTAGTGCATAGATGGACTTGGTATGATTATGACCAGGGATTATTCGGTATAATCATGACCGTAATGTTACAAATGATGTGGAAAAAATTCTCATTGGCTTGTAGTGCATTGATGGACAGTTTTTGGTATGATTATGGCTATGGATTCTCTTCGGCCAAGGGTGCAAAGATGAATTGTTTTATGGCATGATCGGGACTGTTGATGAAAACACGATTATCTTTGGCCGTGGTGCATGGATAATTAAGTGGTCGTGATACTAATGAATATCCTTGGCCTATAGTGCAGGGATGATTCGATGATGTGGATTAATTATTGAGCTGAGTCTCAGCGATGAAATATTAATTCATGGATGTGATAATAATGAATATCTTTGGCCGTAGTGCATGGATAATTCATGGATGTGATACTAACGAATATCCTTGGCCGTAGTGCATGGATAATTCGATGATGTGGATTATTTAAGCTGAGTCTCAGCGATAAAATATTGGTTATACACTTTTAATTTGTAGAAGATAGTAGATATCATGCTCTACTTGACTCTTCTAAAATATAGTTGTATATCTTTGGCTTGTAGTGCAAAGATGAATTGTTAATGAATATCTTTGGCCGTAGTGCAAAGATGAATTTATTAGTATGATTATGAACAAGAATTGTGATTTGGTATAACCATGATTTTTGATGTTTCAGGTGATGAAAATTATGTTCGTCCTGGGTGCGAAGAGGAATTTAGAATCACAATTATGATTATGAGTTATTCATATGATTGTGGACAGGAATTGTTGATTAATGTTACAGGAATAAAACATTATTGGTGGACTTTTAACATAGAGAAGATAATAGATATGATGGTCTATTTTGACTCTTCTAATGGATTGCTTTCGTTTATTTTATGACTATGGTTGAAAAGTTTTATCATCTACCATATGTTCTAAATCTACGATTTATTATTTATGAAAGCTATTGATAATTTAATTATCTTTAGTCATGATATTCCTTCTTTGGGCTAGTTGTGCTCACCTTTACGCTTCACAATTCCTTTCGTGTAATAAGAGTGTTCTTGGGTTGGCCAGGGGATAACATGTGAATAGAGCGATGGTCTCTAGGCATGGGAGGTTCTCCTTAAGCAAGATAGAAAAGTGTGTTGTATTCTATACAACATTTAGTAGTTATATTTGGTGAATCAAATAGGGTGAGGTGAACCCAACTTTGGAAGGTGTTTTGTCACTATCATACAAGATGTCTAATGACATACAACCTCGTGTTATCATAAGAGCAGGGTTATGCGCATCCACTTCTTTGAGTATATTTACGCACTACCTATATGATCTTGGAGTTGATTTAAAATATAATATTCACTTGGAGACAGTGGAGATAGTTATATGTCAAGAGAAGACTCACCATTGAAAAGAAGATGATAGTAATCTTCTCGTTTTTCTTTGGGGTCTATTGGGTCAACTGTGACGCCCCCAAAATTAGGTATACGTCACCCATCTTGGGTCGCCACTTACATGGTACATAAATTCAAATATAACTTAATTATACAACTGTCGTATAAAGTACGACAAAACATAAGCTGTGAGTTTTAATACAATTATTGTCATCTAGACAATATTCAAACTCAAATTCAATATTATTACATTTATTTTCTACTATTTCATTGAATAGTGAGGACTACTAATGCTATCATCTCCGTCCGTCCAACTGGTTCCCAAACTAGTCCCCTCGCTACGTTCTCATTTCTGAAGAGAACAATAAAAGTAAAAGGTGAACTCAACTAGCCCGATGGGAAATATTATGACTAAGATAATGCGAGAATATATTATTGTTAGCCTTCAACGATGTTAAAACCGATACAATATAACAACCATCAAGTTTAATCTGCAAATGAACAAGCGATCCATTGAAAGAGTCAAGTAGAGAATAAAATCTACTATCTTTTATGATTTAAAAGGTTTTCATCACTTTTATCACTGGGACTCGACGACAATAAATAATCCACATCATCGAATCACCCCTCACACTTTCTGACGAGGATATTCTTTAGTATCACGACCACAATTATCCATGCACTTCTGAGCCAAGAATATTTGTGTATTCAATAATGGTCATGATCATGCGAACAACTATCCATCAATGCACTACGGGCCAATGAGGACTTTTACCACATCATTTGTAATATTACGGTCATGATTACACCGATAATCCACGGTCATAATCATACCAAGTCCATTTATACTATATAGGCCACAGATGACTTTCAACAAAATATAAACATGAGGATGATGACAATGATATAAGAATTCAATAAAACAAGTTCAAGAATTATTTTATCCGAGGATCTAATAACGTCCAAATTGTCAACATGATCTTTGCTTTATAGAGTAAAATTCAAGAATGCTCGGAAGAATATTTCCACGAAAAGATCTTTGGATGAAGCGCAAATATCGAGGATATTCCACTAATTTCATGGAGTATAGAAGTCAAAACTTTAACCAACTAAGTATAATAAGGAATGGAATAACAAAAAAAATCATCGAGGCATGCGATAGGCCTTGCAAGAGCGAAGTTATTCCAGCGAATAATAAATAACGGAATCGAGTCCGTAAGTAAAAGCATACGCAGACGGGATATTCAACGCGAATAATAAAAAGACAGAATCGAGTCCGGCGTAAAGCGGATGAGACGGATATTCAACGAATAATAAAGATGCGAGAATCAAGTCCGGTATATAGAACGCATACGGAGATATTCCAACGTAATAATAAAAGGCGGAATCGAATCCGGCGTAAAAAGCGCTACGAACATGATATTCCAACGAGAATAATAAAGAGCCGGAACCGGTCCGCATAACGCATGATCAAGATGTTCCAACGAATGATAAAGAATAGAACAACGAAGAATTTCACCAAGTATAGGGTAGCCAGCGTATCTGAGTTATTCAACGAGAATAAAGAATGGAATAACGAGAGTTCTCTTCATTGATAAGAAAGAAATAATACTCCCTACCTTGGAAAAAAGCTGGATCTTTGGAATAGTGAGGTGTGATTTCTCTACTTCTTTCTCTCTATAATTTCTCTCTATAATAATCGCTCTAAAGCTTTTGTGAATTGGTGAGAAATGAAGGAAGAATGAGCTTCTATTTATAGGAAAATATAGTTTCGATAATTACACGTTTTGGGGCTCGAAAAATTACAGTACAATACCTCCAACTTTTCTTTCATTTTTAATTTAGTCCTGCAAGTATTATCAATCTTGCACCAACTCCCCTAATAGTAAATAATGTGAATCAATAGTTCAATTATGTGAAGCAATAGTATAATCATGTGAAAAATACGAATTACAGTATAGTACCTCCATCTATACCTCCATTTTTAACTTAGTCATGCAAGTATTATCAATCTTGCACCAACTCACCTAATAGTAAATAATGTGATTCAATAGTACACATATGTGAACAAATAGTTATAATCATGTGAAATAATACCAATCAATTGCTCATTTATCCGGTTAAATACCCGATTGGTCAATATAACCTCCATACATCAATTATTATCGAAATAATTGTCGATTTTCACTAACACAATTAATTCCAACACAATGAAACCATTTTTATCAAAAATATAAATTTTGAAATTTTAAAGTTTGACTTTTCCCTAAAAAGTCAACTGTTAACTTTTTGACCAAATAGTGAATTCCAGAAATTTTGTGTTTACAGACTATTTTTACTAATTTCGTCGTTCCGGACTCAAATATCACGTCCACGTCTCCAAATTCAACTCCGAACAACATTCATCATTAATATTATAACCCACAATATTTATCAACCGAATCGTTCCGGAAAAGGGGGCTTTCCAATAAGGATTTCTCCCTATTGGCGTGCGATTAGGTGACCAAACCTCTCATTGTGTGAACTTCTAGACATTGTAAATATTGTAATTTATAATATGAATAACTTTGTCATCTCAAGTATTGATTTAAAAAACATTTTATCTGAGATGATCTTGTGACAATAATTGAATCAATAATATGATAGATATGATCAAAGCGTGATTCTTTCGTAGCAATAATTGAGTATAAGCGGAGTGACTTCTCACGTAAGCATCAATAATCAATCTGGTGTGCTACTATGCAACCACGCAGCGTATTCTTTGTACTTTTACTAAGGGTAGTTCAACGAGTTAACGAGTAAAACTTCCGCCATTATTTTCATAAAGTATTTTATGCGTTTTCTCGATCAAAATGATAATTACATTGTGAAGTCCACCAATGATTGTCTTAGTTGTGCGAATATTCCTGTTAAAACGAATATTCCCAGACCAATCGAATATTATATAACAACTTGCGTACTTTGTAAAATTTGTAAATACTACCCACAACTATAACATTATATCAAATCCACACCATAATATTCAAAAATATATTTTGAGAAAATTTAATCTTTATTCAAAAAGTTGGGGTCTTACAACAACCGAGGATAATTTTGTGGCCATATGATATCTATTATAACCTAGACGCATGGCCTCCCATGTACGAAGGTTTCCTTGAGCACTTCCCAAAGATTTTAATTTCTAAAACAGTCTTTGACTATACTTTTATGTAAAGTACCATTGTAAGGTTGTGGTCGAGGAACCATGAGAGTTATATATATTTTGTATTAAAACTCACAGTTAACTGTGGTCGAATTCTATACGACAGCTCAACAGTTGTATAAATGAAGTTGTATTTGAATTTTGTACCATGTATTTGGCGACTCAGAATGGGTGATGTATACCTAATTTTGGGGGCGTCACAATAGTACCTTCAGCTATACCTCTAATTTTAATTTAGCCATGCAAGTATTATCAATCTTTCACCACATCCCCGAATAGTACATGCATATGAATCAATAGTACACACATGTGAACAAATAGTTATAAGCATGAGAATTAATAACAATTAATTGCTCATTTATCCGATTAATTACCCGATTGGTCAATATAACCTCCAGACATCCATTATTATCGAAATAGATGTCAATTTCTACTACCACTAATAATTCCTACACAATGGAGCTATCAATTTCATCTTTAATCAACACGAACTTATTCATCATTAATATTATAACTCACAATATTTAACAACCAGGTCGTTCCCAGGGAAGAGGGGGCTTTTCGATAAGGATTTCTCCTTATTGGCGCGCAATTAGGTGACCAAACCTCTCCTTGACAGAACTTCTAGACATTGTCAATATTACAAATAATAATATGAATAACTTTATCGGCTCAATTATTAATTTAATAATATAAAATATTATGTAGATGATAGTGTGACAATAATTGAATCAATAATATGAAAGATATTATGCAGCAATTACTGTAGCAATAATTAAGTATAACTGAAACAACCCGTGTCAAATTCCGAGTCCAGAACAAATCTCGGGTCAAATCCCAAGTCGGAATCGAATCAAATCCATCACAATAAGGCCTTAAACTACTGGCCCAATAGTATCTTCTTGGGTCATCTTAGCCCACCACAGGCTCCTAAAAGGTCATGACTTGAAGGTACTATTGGTAGTAACTTATTTCCTTATATACAGACAAATTTTTCCCCTATCTTTCGATGTGGAATTTGGGGTGTTACAAACTCCCCCACTTAAATTCTCAGCGTCCCGTTAGAACCGATCAAACACTACTACCCAAAGATCTTTGCCTCTCTAGCCATTGTGGGGATAATCTGGGTGGCTTCATGTCCCCACCTCCGGACCTTCATCTCTCCATTGTGGGATAATACCACCAGCCTTCGTGTCCCCACCTCCGGCAACTCGATCGGATGACCCGACCCAAGTTTTCGAGAGTCGGCTCTGATACCATATAAAACAACCCGGGTCAAATTCCGATTCCGGAACAAATCTCGGGTCAAATCCCAAGTCCGAATTGAATCAAATCCATCACAATAAGGCATCAAACTACTGGCCCAATAGTATCTTCTTGGGTCATCTTAGCCCACCACAGGCTCCCAAAAGGTCATGACTTGAAGGTACTATTGGTAGTAACTTATTTCCTTATATACAGACAAATTTTTTCCCCTATCTTTCGATGTGGGACTGGGGTGTTACAATAACTGAGTGACTTCTCACGTAAGCATCAATAATCAATACCGTGTGCTACTATGCAACCACGCGTATTACTGTACTTTTACCACCAGGTAGTTCAACAATTTAAAGGTAAAACTTTCGTCGTTATTTTTATAAAAAGATAATTCTGTCGATTTATAACTATGACAATACTTTCGTTGTGGGGTCCACCAATAATTGTGCCGTCGTACGAATATTCTCTGTTAAAACGAATATTCCCCGACCAATCGAATATTATATAAACACTTGCTTACTTTGCAAAATTTGTAAATAATACCCACAACTATAACATTATATCAAATCCACACCATAATATTCAAAAATATATTTCGAGAAAAATTAATCTTTATTCATAAAAGTTGGAGTCTTACAACCTCCCCTTCTTATGAAATTTCATCCTCGAAATTAGGGTGTGTACCTGGTATGTCGAAGATGTGACAACCCCAAAATAGGTCCATTCCATCCAACCCATTATGAGTCGCCAAATACATGGTACAAAAACAAATACAACTTCGATGTCTACAATCATCGTGCAAAATCGACAACCACATATCTTTGTGAGTTTGAATACAACTATTGTCTAATAGACAGTATAAAAACTCAAAAGGGGTCCTCATTACAATTATTGATACGCTATTTCATAGAATAGTGAGGACTACTAATGCAACCATCTGGACCGTCAATCCATTCCCTGACTAGTCCCAGCTATATTCTCATTTCCTGAAGAGAACAGTGAAAGAAAGGGTGAGCTCAACTAGCCCAGTAAGAAATATTATGACTAAGATAATATACAACAAATTATCATTAGTCTTCAATAGGGAAAAATCTGATAAAATATAATAGACAACAAGTTTTAGATCAACAACTGCAGCGGAATAATCAATCCATTAGAAGAGTCAAGTAGAGAAAGAATTCTACTATCTTCTAAGATTTAAAAGTCCATCATCAATATTTTATCCCTGTAACATCAATCAATATACATCTTGAATCAAATATTCATCTTTGTACTACAGGCCAAAGATATTCATTTGTATCACTAGTTGGTCATGTTCATCTCAACACATGTTCATCTTTGCACTACGGGCCAAAGATATTCATCAGGTAATCATTCATCTTTTCACTATGGGCCAAAGATATTCATCATGTAATCATTCATCTTTGCACTACAGGCCAAAGATATTCAGTAATAACATCATTTAGGACTGAGGATGATGAAAAATATTTTAAAGGAACGAATCCAGTGAAACAAAATAATAAATATTAGAGATTCGTATCACAATTTATCCAAGATCAATAATACTCAATAATAACCAATTTCGAAGTAAAATTCAAGAATAAAGATCAAAACGTGGATACAATCAAAGATAGTAACCATAATAGACATCTTGGACAAAAAGAAGAAAATTTCATTTTTCGGTGAATAGTGCCGTATACGTGAATAGTAACTCCGACACCAAAAGATAGAAATTTCATAAGAAAAATCATCATGCTTCGTGAATAGTACTCGTGAATAGTAACTTATGAATAGTAACTCATAAATAGTAACTCATGAATAGTAACTCATGAATAGTAACCCCGACATGAAAAGTTCCAAATTTGATAAAAAGTTCCAACCAATATTTTGGCATAATGATATTGAAGAAATAATATCACTTACGAAGAAAATAACATCTCTTACCTCAAAAGATAATACTTACGGTGGAATCTTTGGATATAGTCTTTGAAGGAACTTGCATAAATATAGCAACACTCAAAGTATCAAAATACTCACAAGAATACGCTCGATAATATAGAGAGAAAGAAAAAAACTTATGAATTACGGTGTGATTTTCAATTCTAACTAAGCACCCTATTTATAGGAAAATGCTTAGAAGCATACATAGAAGACTAACTCTTACTGATGGCTTTACACATTTACTATTTCCACCCACCACATTTGAAATTCAATTGAGCACATTTCTCACCAACCAATTCTAGAATTTTCCAAAATGTTTTATCATTTAAACAATAATCGAAACTTTAATAATTCATAGAAAATAGCACATTCTCATCGAGAAAAATCTGAATTTTATGTTCATTCCACACGAAATCGAATTCTCTACAACTTTGTAGCTTTGAGTTTTTCAAATTCCAAACAAAAATACAAAATCCACAAAGCGGATGATTTTTAAATACTTCAATCCGACAAAAATCTTGATAAAACATCTCAAATTAATTCCGTCATTAATAACCACAAATAAATTCATCATTTATATCCACATAAAATAAATATTTCCTTATCATATGAATCAATAATTAATTATTCACAAATAATATTACGAGAATCACATTTATGCCAACCAAAGTATTCCCGGAAAGAGGGCTTTCCGATAAGGATTTCTCTTCTTTGGCCTTGAATTAGGTGACCAAACCTCTCCTTGCAGAACTTTCTAGACATTGCCAATAATGCTATCTAATAATATTATTCAAATAATATGAATTATTGATCCGATAATGGAGATCTTGTGCGGTGACAATTATTGAACAACAATAATATAAAATATCAACGCAAAGAATTATCGAATTAATAAAATAAAATATTGAACGATAACTCTTTGTGACAATTATTGAGTAGTGCCTTCTTACGTAAGGATCAATAATTCAACAATCTTTATGCAATACCGGTATGCATTTATGCAACCACGCGATATCTTTGTATTTTAACCACCGGGTATTTCAACGCGTGTTAGCAGTAATTAATAACTACAGATTATTCAATTTTATCATTTTCTTCATCGTGATTTATCCGTTATGGGGCCCACAAATAGGCTTGCAGCGTCGTCTACGAATATTCCCAAACCGAAAAGAATATTTCACAACCAAACAAATATTCCCCGACAATAATGAATATTATATAACTACTTGCTTATTTTGAAAATTTGCACATTTCACCCATAACCAAAGTATTATATCAAATTAATACCTTATTATTCACAATAATAAATAAAGGAAATTTGATTTTATTCATTAAAAAGTTGCGGTCTTACAGAAGAGGTGAGGATACCTTGACTTCATTTCAGATTCTAACTCCCAGGTCATTTCCTCAACATCGTGGTTTCTCTACAAAACTTTGACTTGAGGTATAGCCTTGGAGCATAGAATATGATCCTTCTTATCCAAGATTTTAACAGGTACCTCCTCATACGTTAAATCTTCCGCAATCTCGTCCGGTTCTAATTCAATAATGTGGTTTGGGTCTTTTACATATTTACATAACATAGATATGTGAAAAACATTATGAACACGAGACATACTTGGCGGTAAGGCAAGTCTATAGGCCACAGTTCCTACTCGATCGAGGATTAAAAATGGGCCAATGAATCGAGGATTGAGTTTTCCTCTCTTTCTAAATCTCGTAACTCCTTTCAATGGAGCAACACGTAACAACACATGATCTCCAATATTGAATTCCATGTCCTTTCGATGAAGATCAACATAACTCTTTTGTCGATCTTGTGAGGTTTTTATACCTTGTCGGATCGTTTGAATCTTTTTCGTAGTCATACGTATCAACTCCGGTCCCAACAATGTTGCTTCACCCACCTCATCCCAGCATACTGGAGAACGACACTTTCTTCCATACAACGCCTCAAATGGAGCCATGCCAATACTTGTTTGATAACTGTTATTTTAGGAAAACTCCACCAATGGTAAGAACTTGTCCCAACTTCCTTTGAAATCAAGGACACATAGTCTTAATAAATCTTCAAGAGTTTGAATAGTCCTCTCCATTTGCCCGTCCGGTTTGAGGATGATATCTTAACTAAATCGTAAATCCTTGCCCATAGCTTTTTGCAAACTAACCCAAAATCGTGAAGTGAATCTTGGGTCTCGATCGGAAACTATGGATCTTGGCATACCATGCAATCTTACAATCTACGTTTATGTACGTATGAGCAAGGCGTTCAAGTGTATAAGTTTCTTGCATCGGTAAGAAATGAGCAGACTTGGTCAATCTATCAACAATGACCCAAATCGCATCTATTCCTTGAGAAACCTTAGGAAGACCAGTAACGAAATACATGGTAATGTGCTCCCACTTCCATTCTGGAATTTCAAGTGGTTGCAATGGACCTTTTGGCACTTGATGCTCTGCCTTGACTCGTTGACAAGTTAGACACCTTGAGATAAACCCCACTATCTCTCTCTTCATATTGCTCCACCAAAATGTATGTCGAAGATCACGATACATTTTGGTACTCCCAAGATGGATTGCAAATGGTGTGTTGTGCGCTTCCATCATGATTTTATACTTCAAGTCAGAATCGTTAGGAACACAAAGTCTGGAGTTGATTCGAAGTATTCCTTCTTCATTGATTCTTGCTTCCGGAATAGCACCTTCTTGCACTTTCTTCCTCATACACATCACTCAGTGCAGAGCTTGGCGACTTTTTAACTTTATCGATTAAAGTCAGTTCTTCTCGTATATTCGCCATCATCACATGGGTCCCTGGTGAAAGTAGTATGCACACAAGCCAATCATGTTTGATGATAAAGCAAATACTTTGTACCAATCTTATTCATTTATTAATAAAAGTATTAATTTATTAAAGGCTTTTAATTATCTACATGATCTTTGTTTTATAATATGTGATAAACCCATAGTTTTAAGCAATGCTTTTAGAATAATGATGATGATCATTCTAATGAGATCTAAATTCTTAGAAAGCTTAAAACTAAAATAGTTCACAATCGTTAGATTACTAAATTGGGGATTAGTGAATCCGGATAGATTGGTACATCGTTGCTTGCTTATCGTTGGATGAGGATGATTGATCTCATGATCATTTGTGTGGAGACACTAAAGCAAGTATTTAGGTGCTTATTAGAGAATAAGTTCAACTGAGCGTGGCTCATTAAGGAATACCAAATGGAGTTTTACTTGCTTTGTCAATAGGAATTCTGTAGTGATAGTAGTCTGAGTGATCCTTGGACTTGAGATCATAATAGTATCTTGTGTATGATTAGTTATTCTTTGACTTATTCCTTAAGAACCTTAGGGTATATCAAAGGGTATGCTTGGGTATAATAAGTTGTAGATGGAGATAATGTATGATCAATAAAGAATCTACCACTTCTAGTAAAGAAGAAATGTCCTATGTGATTCGATAAATGACAACCCAATAGTCCTTGGCAATAAGAAATGAAATTAGAAAGGAGTTTCTAATTTGCATTATTTAGAGTTGTGCATTTAAGGATCGAAATACATACAATTAAATAAAATAAGACTTGACAGTAATTCCATGTCTTATATTTAATTGGGACATTGTATGGTGGAAGGATTGAATTGTACGGTAACTATTAACTCAAATGTTCTTTTATGATTAATGTTGAAATCTATATTATCTGGAAAGTCGTTTGATCCTAGGGAGGCTTATCCCTATTGTAGAATAAATATTATTTAATTAAATAAATTAATCATTTAATTTATTTATTTAAATAAGATTAGAATTATTCTAATTGATTTATTCACAATGGGTTTAATATGGAGAACCTAAAGGGTCACACCATAAAAGGAAGAATAATTATTTAAGAAGTTAATGGCATAATCGTAATAATATGTTAAGTATATTTAATTTAATCTTTGGTGATAAAATAAATTAAATAGCTTAATATTTATTATTTATTATTTTAGAAATATTAAATATAAATTAATAAGAGGATTCTTATTAATATTATTACAATTATTATTATTTTAATTTCTAAAAGAGTTTAGGAATTAATTTAATATAAGTACTCTCATTTATTCTAAATAGGATTAGGAGGAAAATTAGTTAAAGGAGTTTAATTAATTATCTCTAATAAGATTAGGGAGCCCATTTAATTAAAAGAGTTTAATTAAATAAATAATACCTTATTTTAATTAAATAGGGTTACCTGATATCTTTATAAGAGGAGTCTTATATCAGATATTAGATATACGTGATTCCAATTGTTGGAGAGTACGTTCTTTTTCTATAGAGATAGAAAACTAGGGTTTAGCCAACCATCTTCTTCTTGAATATTTCTTCTTCCTTGGTGGATCACCTCTAGAGGCCAAACACTTGGGTGGCTAACATTGATCAAAGGAAGGAACCAAACCTGGTGGATTCAAGTTTTACGCGAAAAGGATTGGAGGTGAACTTGTACCTGAGGAAGCTCGAATCTTCAAGGGTATGATTCTTATTCTTTATCTTTTCGTTTAATTAATAATTGTGCATAAAGGATGATCCGGGTATATGGTTTGTAAAATTTTAAAACTCTGATTTTCCACGTTTCCGCTTATTTTGTGTAATTTGATTGCGTCCAAGAATATTACAAACCTAACACCTGGAGCCTTTAACTCTATCTCCATCCTTTGTAAGTCATACAAAATGGGCCTTTGCGTTGACAATATCGCACTCGTATCCGCATATGATCTTCTACTCAATGCGTCAAATACTACGTTCGTTTTTCCAGGATGATATTGAATGGTATGATTGTAATCTTTTAATAGCTCAAGCCATCGTCGTTGCCGCATGTTGAGTTCCTTTTGAGTGAAGAAATATTTGAGGCTTTTATGATCCGTATAGATCTCCACCTTCTCTCCATACAGGTAATGCCTCCAAATCTTAAGCGCAAAAACGACAGCTGCCAACTCTAGATCATGAGTAGGATAATTCCTCTCATATTTTTTGAGTTGTCGTGAGTCATAGGCTATAACTTTCCCATGTTGCATGAGAACACACATAGTAAACCTTTGCACGAAGCAGCATCATTTATATGACAAATCCTCACGAACCACCGGTATTATCAAAAGCAGATCTTTGAAATGAGCCTCCTCTTGAGTTCTTGAAAACTCTTCTCACATTCCTCGCTCCAACCGAATTTTGTATCTTTTAGAGTCGGTTGAGTTAATGGAGTAGAGATTAGAGAAAATCCTTCCACGAACCTCCGATAATAACCAATTGGCCAAGAAAGCTCGTGCTTTGGTCAGCGACTTAGGTTGCTCCTAGCTTTGAATTGCTTGAATCTTTGTCGGGTCAACAGATATTACGTGATTTGATATTACGTGCCCAAAGAATGCTACTTCCTCAAGCCAGAACTCGCATTTCTTCAACTTGGCATATACCTTGTTTTCACGAAGCTTTTGGAGTATCAGCCTCAGGTGTTGCTCATGATCTTCATGACTTTTGGAGTAAATGAGGATGTCATCAATAAATACGACCACAAAGTGATCCAAATATTCCTTGAATACTCGGTTCATCATTTCCATGAAGGCAGCAGGAGCATTAGTCAATCCAAATGACATGACTAGGAATTCGTAATGCTCGTACCTAGTTCATAAAGCAGCCTTTGGAATGTCATCAGTTTTAATCTTCAACTGATGATATCCAGAACGAAGATCGATCTTTGAAAAGAATTTTGCGCCTTGCAACTGGTCAAACAGGTCATCAATGCGAGGCGCACGGTACTATTTTGATGGTGACATGATTCAACTCCCGATAATCAATACAAAGTCGCATACTTCCATCTTTCTTCTTCACGAATAGAACAAGAGCACCCCAAGGAGACGTACTAGGACGAATGAAACCAATGTCTAACAATTCCTGTAGTTGGGTCTTTAACTCCTGAAGTTCAATAGGAGCCATTCGATATGGGGCTTTGGAAATGGGTTTTATACCGGGTTCAAGGTCGATATAAAATTAAATTTCATGCTCTCGGGGTAGGCCATGAAGTTCTTCAAGGAATACGTCAGGAAATTTATTAACAATAGAAATATCATTCAAAACTGACGTATTTTTTGTTTAAATTCATGACATGAGCTAAAAAGCTTGACATCCGTTCTTCAATAAACAAATAGCTTTATTGCTTGAGATGACAGTGATTGATTTTAATGGTTTGGTTGCTTGAATTCGCATAATAGGTTGGTTAGGAATATAAAAGCTAACAACCTTACGAAAACAATCGATTTTAGCATGATGAGTAGTTAACCAATTTGAATCAAACAAGACTTATAAACAGTGGATGTAATGAAGGTTTCTCCCAACGGAGTTTCAACAGATAAGTCAAAGTCTAATTTCTCCGGAGTTAAATTTAAACGTTGAGGGTAAGTAGGAGAAATAAAAGAATGGATAGAACTGGTATCAAATAAGGTATATACTTCGCTAGAGTTTATGATAAGCTTACCCGTGATGACCTCGTTCAGGTTCCTTGCTTTCTGGGAGGTCACAACAAACGCTCTCCCTTGAACTACTGGTTTTGACTTGTCTAGGATGGCATTTGGTGTCACTGTTCCAACTAGACTTGGCTTCTCAGAACGACAAAGTCTAGCTAGGTGACCTTCTCTTCCACAATTATAACACATTTTGGACTGTTGCGCACAGTTTGGACAGATGTGCCCTTCCCCTCCGCATTTGAAGCATATGATAGGTGGTTGTTCTCCTTCCTTAACAACGGGTGCTGGTGATGACGTCTTTCCATCATTGTTGAATCTCCTCTTCTTGAAATGTCCACTTTTATTGTCTTGGCCATGATTACCACCGAAGTGGTTACCATTTCTGACATGTTGATTCCCTCCACGTTTGTTGTCACCGCTTTAATGATTGTTACCACTGATATTATCATTTTGTCGGCTGCTTTCTCTTGGTTGGGTTGACTCGTTTTCGCGTTCTAATAACTAAGCCCTATTTACAACATCTGAATACAAACACAGTTTGTGAGAAATTAAGTATTGACGTATCTCGGGTTTCAAACCTCTTAGAAACATCTGCGTAATTCTCTCCTCATTATCAACCAAATGGGACGCAAATCGGGACAACTCGGCAAACTTAGCTTCGTACTATGACACGGTCATATTGTTCTGCTCCAGCTTGATGAACTCTACCTCCTTCATGTGACGAATACTTTCGGGAAAGTACTTGTCATTGAATAGTTCTTGGAACTTCTCCCAAGACATCTTCGATCTGGGCGGAGTTGAGTATGCTTTACTGGATTCCACACCATGATCGCCTCTCCTCGCAACATAAAGGTGGCAAAGGAACCTTTTACTCCTCGGAGCATCCCAAGACATCAAATATCTTGGTGATCTGCTTTATCCACATCTTCGCCTTAAGTGGTTAAGTGGTTTTGGCTCTCCAATAAACTCTGGTGGTCCCAGCTCCTTTAACTGTTTAGCGGTGACCGTCCGAGAGTTGCTAATGTTTCCACCTGCATTTTGAACATGAGTCATTTTTGCCTGATGTTGCATGAATTGAATAAAGCCTCTGAACATCCCATTGTTCATCATTTGGTCAACGTTGTTGTTTTCCTGAGGATTATTTCCATCCTGATGGACATTATCCTGGGTATTGATCGTTGGTGACTCAACGGTCTCATGTGCTTCATTGCTTATCTCAACATTTTCGGATGCCATTTTCAAATATTGTCACAAAACAAGGGTTAATTGACATGTCACATATTATTCCTATACTCTGACCGACCAATTAAATACCAAATAAACTTAGGTAGGTCATACTAGCGAAGGAATTCCCCGTCTCTCCCCACCTAGTTCTTGTCTCACATCTCAGTCAGGGATCATATCCCTAAGCTTTGATACCAACTGTGACGCCCCCAAAATAGGTATACATCACCCATCTTGAGTCGCCAAATACATGGTACAAAATTCAAATACAACTTAATAATACAACTGTTGTGTAAAATACGACAAAACTTAAACTGAGAGTTTGAATACGAATATTATCTTCTATACAGTATTCAACTCAAATAGAGTCCTCAATACATTTATTATCACACTATTTCATAGAATAGTGAGGACTACTAATGCTATCATCTGGACCGTCACTCCGTTCCCCGACTAGTCCCAGCTACGTTCTCATTTCTTGAAGAGAACAATGAAAGCAAAAGGGTGAGCTCAACTAGCCCAGTAAGAAATATTATGACTAAGATAATGCAGAATAATTTATCGTTAGTCTTCAACAGTGTTAAACTGATAAAATATAACAAACATCAAGTTTAACTGCAGCGGAATAAGTAATTCATTAGAAGAGTCAAGTAGAGCATAAAATCTACTATCTTCTATGATTTAAAATGTTTTTCATCACTTTTATCGTTGAGACTCAGCTTAATAAATAATTCACATCATCGAATCACTCCTGCACTATGGCCAAGGATATTCTTTAGTATCACGACCATAAATTATCCATGTACTACGGGCCAAGGATATTAGTTTATTCGCCAATGGTCATGATCATGCCAACAACTGTCCATCAATGCACTACGGGCCAATGAGGACTTTTACCACATCATTTATAACATTATGGTCATGATTATACCGAATAATCCCTGGTCATAATCATACCAAGTCCATCTATGCACTACAGGCCATGGATGACTTTCAACATAATATAAATATGAGGATGATGACAATGATATAAGACTTCAATAAAACAAGTTCAAGGATAACATTTTAAAGATTTATAATTTAATTTATCCATAATTCAATATTGTCCAAATTATCAACATGATACTGCTTTGTGGAGTAAAATTCAAGAATGATAATGTATCAAAAATGATTTGGACCGAAAAGAAATTAATTTTTGTTATGAATAGTACTCTGGGTGAATAGTACCTGAGTGAATAGTACTCCGTGAATAGTACTTCAGGAATAGTACTCTGTGAATAGTATTTTGTGAATAGTACTCGTGAATAGTATTTTGTGAATAGTACTCGTGAATAGTACTTTTGTGAATAGTACCGTATAAATGGATAGTACTCATGGACAGTACTCCGGCATGAAAAACTTAAAATTTAACAAGAATGTGCAGAAAATATCCTTGTAAAGCGATACTAGATGAAGCGCAAATTTCAAGGATATTCTACTAATTTCATGGAATATAGAAGCAATACTTTAACCGAATGATGGTATAATACGAGACGAAATAATATTACTCACATACTACAGAGTATGGAAGAAAATATTATTCCTATGAATATTGAACAAAATAATATCTCTTACCTTAGAAGAAGACTGGATACTGGAATAGTGAGGTAGCAGACTTCTCTTCTACTTTCTCTCTAAAGCTTCTCTCTCTATAAATGCTCTTGTGAGTCTTAGTTAATTGGTGAGAATGAAGGAAGAATGAGCTTCTATTTATAGGAAAATATAGTTTCGATAATTGCACGTTTTGGGACTCAAAATATTATGGTATAATACCTTCATCTTTTTCTTCATTTTTAATTTAGTCCTACAAGTATTATCAAACTTGCACCACCTCCCCTAACAGTACATCTTGTGAATCAATAGTATAATCATGTGAATCAATAGTACAATCATGTGAAAAAAAATAATTACAATATAGTACATTCATCTATACCTCCATTTTTAATTTAATCATGCAAGTATTATCAATCTTGCACCACCTCCCCTAATAGTACATGCATGTGAATCAATAGTACACACATGTGAACAAATAGTTATAAGCATGAGAATTAATAGAAATTAATTGCTCATTTATCCGATTAATTACCCGATTGGTCAATATAACCTCCAGACATCCATTATTATCGAAATAGATGTCGATTTCTACCAACACTAATAATCCCAACACAATGGAGCTATCAATTTCATCTTTAATCAACACGAACTTATTCATCATTAATATTATAACTCACAATATTTAACAACCAGGTCGTTCCCAAGAAAGAGGGGGCTTTCCGATAAGGATTTCTCTTTATTAGAGCGCAATTAGGTGACCAAACCTCTCCTTGACAGAACTTCTAGTAATTGTCAATATTGCAAATAATAATATGAATAACTTTGTCGTCTCAATTATTGATTTAATAATATAAAATATTATGTAGATGATATTGTGATAATAATTGAATCAATAATATAAAAGATATTATGCAGCAATTATTGTAGCAATATTTGAGTATAACTGAGTGACTTCTCACGTAAGCATCAATAATCAATCTGGTGTGCTACTATCTACAACCCACGCCATATTCATCGTACTTTTACCACCAGGTAGTTCAACAATTTAACGGTAAACATTTCGCCGTTATTTTTATAAAAAGATAATTCTGTCGTTTTCTAACTACGACAATACTTTCGTTGTGGGGTCCACCAATGATTGTGCCATCGTACGTGTAAAGCCCCCAAACTCGGGTACTTGAAACCCGAACTCGGTGCTTTACGATACCATTTCTATGAGCGGAACAATACTAATAATAATAACAATAATATAAAAATCCAACTTAATTTATATTTATCAGAGTCTAATCCCAATTACGCAACCTTTACTATAATTCTTTACATTATATATAATACATATCATTGTCTATATATTGTCTAACTATTACAAAAGACACCATTAAACATGTTCTGTTTGCTTTCCTTTTCATTTGTTCTTGTCTGAACCTTCGAGTTGATCATGCCTATCTGAAAACATTTAAATTTAAGCAAGGATGAGCATTTGGGTGCCCAGCAAGTAATAACAATTATGAATATAATTAGCTGAAAGAAATAAATGTTTTCTTTGTACATCACTTCTACAACAAATTTATAGTTGTGAAGTAAACTTAACTGATAATAACAATGTAAGAACCCAACTTTTATAAATAAAGATGAATTTTCTATAAATATTATTTTTGAATATTATGGAGTAAATTTGATATAATGTTATAGTTGTGGGTAATATTTATAAATTTTGCAAAGTAAGCAAGTTGTTATAAAATATTCGTTTGGTCAAAAAATATTCTTTTTGTTGGGGAATATTCATACGACGGCACAATCATTGGTGGACCCCACAACGGAATTATTTTCGGATTGAGAAAACGACAAAAATACTTTATGAAAATAACGGCGGAGGTGTTACCGTTAAAACTTTTGAACTACCCTAGTAAAAAATACAGTGTCTGGCGTGGTTTACATTAGAGCACTGCAGTATTGATTATTGATGCTTACGTGAGAAGTCACTCACCATTATACTCAATTATTGCTATAATGTAATCATCGTCATCATATCTCTTATATTATTGATTCAATTATTGTCACAAGATCATCTGAGATAATATGTTATATTATTAAATCAATAATTGAGACGACAAAGTTATAAATGATTAATAATTGTTGAAAGATTAAATATGTGTTGATTAAAAATAAAATGATTTGTGGTAATATTTATTCAATTCTTGATGTATATAAAGAGTCTATTATGAGAGCGTTTGTGGTAAGTTTGGTTATTTTATGGGGGCCCATATGTCATCATCTAAGAGTCTCTTCGTCAATAGTAATTACCTTCAATCAATAGTAATTACCTTCGTCGATAAGTAATTACCTTCGTCAATAGTAATTACCCTCATCAATAGTAATTACATTCGTCAATAGTAACTACCTTTACCAGACGTCAAACCACTTGCCATTTCATATTACAGGCATCGAACCAATTGTCGTTTCACATTACAAGCGTCAAACCACTTTTCTTTTCACATAACCAGTCGTCAAGCCACTTGCCTTTTCACATTTCAAGTGCTAAGCTAGAAATCTTCTATAAATAGAGGCCTAGTGCTTCATTATTTTCACTTAATTCATTCAAGCTATAGAGAGAAAGTATAGAGAGAATAAGAGAGAAAGAAGAAGAGTATTTTGTTACTACACTACTGCAATATTCAATCTACTACTAATGTAAGGGGTGTTATTCTTTCTTATTCATGAAGAGAACTGTTGTTATTCCATTGCTTATTATTACATTGGAATAACTTTTGTATCATGCTGGTTTACCTATACTTGGTGACATTTTTCTATTATTCATTGGAACATCTTGTGCGTGTGTTTTACACCGGACTGGTTTCGTCTTTATTATTATTACATTTGGAACATCCTGTGCATGTGTTTTACACCTACATGGTTCCGCCTCTTTATTATTCTATTGGAATATCCATGCTTGTAAATTTTGCACGACTTCGGTTCCGTTATTATTATTCTGTTGGAATAACTTTGTCTGTCTGATACCGCATGCATGGTGATTTCTTTTGTTATTCCATTCTTTATTATACTTAGTTGGTTAAAGTTTTGACTTCTATACTCCATGAAATTAGTAGAATATCCTTGATATTTGCGCTTCATCCAGTATCTTTTCATGGAAATATCCAGTATCATGTTGACAATTTGGACATTATTAGTTCCTGGATAAATTAATTCTTGAACTTGTTTTATTGAATTCTTATATCATTGTCATCATCCTCATGTTTATATTATGTTGAAAGTCATTTGTGGCCTGTAGTGCATAGATGGACTTGGTATGATTATGACCAGGGATTATTCGGTGTAATATGACCGTAACGTTACAATTGATGTGGTAAAATTTATCATTGGCCCGTAGTGCATTGATGGACAGTTGTTGGCATGATCATGACCATTAATGAATACATGAATGTCCTTGGCTATAGTGCATGGATAATTTGTGGTCGTGATACTAAAGAATATCCTTGGCCGTAGTGCATGGGTGATTCGATGATGTGGATTATTTATTAAGCTGAGTCCCAGCGATAAAAGTCATGAAAAACCTTTTAAATCATAAAAGATAGTAGATTTTATTCTCTACTTGACTCTTTTAATGGATTACGTGTTCATTGCAGTTAAACTTGATGTTGTTATATTTTATCGGTTTAACACTATTGAGGCTAACGATAATTTATTATGCATTATCTTAGTCATAATATTTCTTCTTTGGGCTAGTTGAGCTCACCTTTTTCTTTCACTTGTTCTCTTGAAATGAGAACATAACGAGGGACTAGTCGGGAACCGGAGTGATGGTCCCGAAGGATAGCATTAGTAGTCCTCACTATTACGTGAAATAGTGTGTTAATAATTGTAATGAGGACTCCTTTTGAGTTTGTATAATCTCTAGTAGACAATAATTGTATTCAAACTCACGATTATGTTTTGTCGTATTGTACCACGCATGCAGTTGTATTAGTAAGTTGTATTTGAATTTTGTACCATGTATCTGACGACCCAAGATGGGTGATGTATACCTAATTTTGGGGGTGTCACAAACAACATAACAATTCTATCTCAAATTTTTGAAACTATGTATTGACTATATATTGGTATTAGTCGACAGATTATGAACATTGTTTTTAGTTTTCGCTAAGGTTTAGCGAACTTCATCTCGCAAACCGTCATAACTTCTGCAGATTAGGTTTGTACTTCCCATGGGACTGTATTGATCAATACTACATTACAAGAACGATAGGATCGTTCACTCTGTCACCTTGGGCGCATAAAAGTTTTTTTCGTGATCGGGATATTCATACTTAGTCCGAATCAGGAACCTAAACAATTTGATTGGATACAAAAAGGTTTTATCATATTCAACGATATTTCTAAATATGTGTCTAAATGGGTCAATAGCATAGACGTATATATATATATATATATATATATATATATATATATATATATATATATATATATATATATATATATATATAACATGCGATTAAATACAATGATTATCCAAGTGGGGACACTTCAGTATAACCATATTTCGAAATTAACGAATAGAATATATATATGAGTTATATAATATAGTATCATGTTGATAAACAATGATCGGATATAGAATATATCACAATAGGGTTAATAATATAGCATAATAATAATATAATTCTGAAACTTCTTACTCATATCCATTGCATAAAGGAAATGCAAAGGTAAGATACTTACTGATCTTATTTGCTTACGATTCAGAACTTAGTTCTATCTTTATATTACACCTATCAGTAATAAGATCATTTGATCGATTAGAATAACATACTATAACACATAGCACTGCTTATTGCAGTCAGCACATAACCTAATCACATTTTCACACATGTTTAATAACCATTGAATCACAAATAAACACATATCTAATCAAATTATCTAAATCCAAATTAATTTCTGAAACATGTCGGTGTACCGACTGCTTTATCTGGTAATTATCGAGTCTAAGACTCTATCATGTAATTCCACATCTGTAAGTATCAGTCATATTATTTTTAAATGACTTATAATAATTTTTACAACATTTATTATAATTTATCATGAATTTTCAAAAATCAGAATCATTATTAAATGATTTAAATATTAAATAATTCTATTATCATTAATATTTAATTAATATTAAACTATTAATGAAACCATTGCCCAAAATCTTAAAGTTATTTATAATAACTCAAAATATTTTTAAAGTATTCAGATTATCCTTAAATGATTTTTAAAACAATTAAAATTATTTTTAACTAATTACCATTAATATTTAATTATTAATGTCTTATTTATCAAAATATTAAGTTATTAATTATAACTTAAAATATTCTTAAAGTATTAATATTACCTTAAATGATTTTTAAAAGAATTAAAATTATTTTTAAATAATTATCTTTAATATTAAAGTATTAATGTATTATTTATCAAAATATTAAAAGTCATTAATTATAACTTGAAATATTTTTAATTCATTTATATCCTTCTTAAATGATTTTTAAAGTAATAAAACCATTTTAAAACTATTTATTTAATATCATTAATATTAAATTAATATTCATTAATATTAAATTATTAATGAAATTATCCTTTAAATATTAAAAGTTATATTTTATAACTTAAAATATCTTTAAACACTTTATTTTCATTTTAAATGATTTTTATAATATTAAAATCATTTTTAAAATTTATTTAATATGATTATTAAATAATTCTAATATCATTAATAGTAATTAATTAATGGAATTTACCTTTTAATATTAAAAGTTATATTTTATAACTTAAAATATTTTTAAACTATTTATTTTCATTTAAAATAATTTTATAATATTAAAATCATTTTAATTAATTTATTTAATATAATTGTTAAATAAATCTAATATCATTAATATTAGATAATTAATTAAATTTGTCTTAAAATATTAATAGTTCTATTTTATAACCTAAAATATTATTAAATACCTTTTTATCATTTAAAATGTTTTTTAATATATTAAAATCATTTTTAATTTATTTATTTAATGCATTTATTAAATAAATAAAATATCAATAATATCCAAATAAATATTAATATTTATGAAAAATATGTCAAATTATTAAAAGTTAATTTTTATAACTTCAAATAATTTTTATAACTATTTTTGGAATTTTTAATAATTAATTTCTATTTTTAAATAATTTTTTGAAATAAATTAAATAAAATTAAAATATTTGTCGCTATAGCCTTTAGAGACAGAAAGCGTCGCCTTAGGTGTTTTTGAGTCCTCAAGAACATTCATAGCAGTGTACGAGGGACCATGTTTGACCAGCAATACATTATAATCTGTGGTGTTTCTGGGCATGATAAAGACTAGATGTTGTAGTCCTCATGTAACACAACAAGATCCAACAACAAGTAAGTCCATAACAAGCACAAAATGTAAGCTAGAAGCCTTCCAATATACTGTCAGAGCTGTTCTTTATTTCTGGGTTACCCAGAAATGAAGAATAGTTCGACTGCCTTACTTTGGCCTTCCATAACTTGTGATTCTGGTAACTATTTAGTTATATAAAGATTTCAGTGTGTAGCCCATATATACATGAAGAGAAACATTACATAAAAACAACATAACAACAACAGAGTTAACAGATCTATGTCGGTCAACCCTTGTCAGACGACATGTTCAAGCGTTTTCTGGGTTACCCGAAAAACGACTTTTCATCATTCGTCGGCTTGGTTTGACCGTCAACTACGCTTCACCTGTTTAAAGTTTGAGTGATATTAAGGCACAAGCTAGAATGAAGTCTAACAAACGTACTACAACTTAGATGCACGAACTATAACATAACATCAAATTACAGCCAGATCCAAGCTCTTGAAAAGCTCGCCGAAATTTTACGGCACGTTAAGGTTACCCAAAACTTGACCCGATCATGGTTGAATCAACGACTTTGACCTTGAATAACTTACAAAATAAACCGGTTCTGACCCTGATTCGAGTTCTAGAGGAAAGACCTCATAACATACTTCAAGATCTAACACTTAAACAACAAAAACAATAAACAGGTAGAGATTCACCAGGTCTGACATTCGTTGTCAGACCACAAAAAAATAAATTCCCAGATTTTTGAAAACTCTTATTTCGAGTATCTAGATGTTATGGATCTGCAAGATACCAACCCAGATCACTTAAATATACTACAAATAACAAGTTTTAACATAAAATCCTAACATCTAACATAGTAACTGAGATTAGATTCTAGGGTTAGCTTTATACTCACTTTGAGCAATTTTGATTCTGAGCTTCTGATTTGTTTAAGGAATTCGTGGGGCTTGAATATGGGACTGATATACTACAACATTTCGTGGGTTAGAGACAGAGAGAGGGACTTGTTTGAGAGCTAGTTGGTTAATGAGCAAAATACAAGCACTTTCTCTCTCTTTATCTTATATAGAGGTTGGATGCAATGAACTTGTATGATATAATGGCTGATATGTGTTGATTTTTCTGAGATTGTCACATGGGTTTGTATAGGGTTGGCCAACAACTCTCCCTAGGTCAAAATCTAAGTTTTTAGCTTTAATAATGCAAGGGGTATTTTGGTCAATTGGCTTGGAATTTTAAGGGCAATTGTGTTAACTTGTCTCAAACCCTTAGGGTTTAACCCTAAGGTCTTGCACAATTAATTTATAGGATTTCTAATTAAGCAAATAAATAAATAAAAAATAAATAAAATTTTAGTTTCTAAAAATTACAAATTAGGTTTACTTAATTAGATTAGGTTTCTTAATTACACTATACATGAACATTAGGGTATTAATTATTTAATAATTAGGGTTACCCCACCAATTAGGGTTACTAATTACTTAAAATAAAATTTTAAGTTTAAATATTTACTAATTATAGTTAAGCTTTCTAAAATTAACAATTAGGGTTTACAATTAGCAATTAGGTTTTATAATTACTAATTAGGGTTACCTAATATAGAAATTAGGATTTCAAAATATTAATTTAGGGTTTTCACTTAAGAAATTAGGGTTTCTAATTTCACGATTAGGGTTTCCAACAATTAGGATTTTTTCCTAATTAATGTTAATATGTATAAAAATTATCATAAATCACAATACACAATTACAAAACAATTTTTGTACTCTAATTTGGGTCTCAAATTAGGGTTTTGTACAGTAAAACTAGGGTTTTCAAATACTGCACCATAATTGAACGACCATTGACAGTACGTACATACCGTACATATTTATAGCATTGAAAAATTAAAATATAATTAATATTATATTATTATTCTCATCCCTTGATAAAAATCCAAAATTAGGGTTTGGATTCCATATCTGATTTATTATTCATATTTAACATTATTAATTAAGTTAAAATAATTAACTTAATTAAACTAGCATAAATTCATATATTAAAATAGATTAATTATTATAATAATTCTAATAATCATTTCATATATTATTTAAATAATATATAATTATATTTTCATGGAAAATAAATAATAAAAACATTTCTACTATAAAATTAATTATTAAAAGAATAAACTTTATAATAATCAATAATTCTAAAATAAAATTATTTGTAAACTTTCATGTAATAAATATATTTTATTTATTACATAATTACATACACACATTATCTTGTACAAATTCTCATCTTTAAAATAATAATAAAAAAAATTTATACATGAAATTTACGATTTAATTATATAGAAAATATTGGGTTATTACTGCATTTAATATTTCTGTTAAAAGCGAATATTCCCAAACCAATCGAATATTATATAACCACTTGCTTACTTTGAAAAATTTGTAAATAATACCCACAACTATAACATTATATCAAATCCACACCATAATATTCAAAAATATATTTCGAGAAAAATTAATCTTTATTCATAAAAGTTGGGGTCTTACAGTTACCTCCAGACCTAGAACGAATACATAACGTGTTTCACGTATCTGTATTACGTCTCTATAAGCCTGATTACAAACACGTAATAGAGTATGAGCCGATTCATATCGAGAAAGACTTAACATATGAGGAGATGCCGATTCAAATCATCGATAGAAAAGAGCAAGTACGGAACAAAGTTATACCGTTTGTAAAGGTGTTATGGAAGAACCACGATGCCGAAGAAGGAACGTGGGAACTTGAAGAAAAGATGATGAAGAATTACCCTCAATTGTTTGTGTAATTTTTTTAAAGCAAGATTCTGATGACAGAATCCTTATAAGGGGGAGACACTACAAAAAAATGGGCCTTTAGCAACGATTTTTCGGGCAACGACTTTATAAGTCGTTGCTAAAAGTATATGTTTAGCAACGAAATTTGTCCTTCGTTGCTGCATTGTGTCGAGCTTTCACTTTTTGCAACGAAATTCATAAGTAGTTGCAAAATTTCGATTAAATTCATTAAGCGGAAAAAAATTTCGTTAGAAATTCGTTTGCAAAATTTTAGGCCACTTGATTTCCTGTCGTCGTGGGCAACGAAAGTTTTTGTGCTAAAAAATGGGGTTTTAGCAACGATTTTTCAAGCAATGACTTTATAAGTCGTTGCTAAAAGTGTATGTTTAGCAACGAAACTTGTCCTTCGTTGCAGATTGTGTCAGGCTTTCACTTTTTGCAACGAAATTCATAAGTCGTTGCAAAATGTGGAAACAAAATTCGTTAGAAATTCATTGCAAAATTTCTAACCACTTGATTTCTCCTCATCGTGGGCAACGAAAATTTTTTTGTTGCTATATTTCGTTGCCTAATATGGACCACATTCATCAAGTAACAATTTTTATTTCATTGCATATCTTATACAACTTTTTGCAACGACTATTAAAATATTGCCTTAAATTAAGATAATCCCAATAAGCATGTTTTTGTAAGACTATATTCAGTATTCGGATAATTGTGAAAAAATATTCATATTTAGTATTTAAAAATTATATCCAAATGCGAAACATATTTGAACCTGTGACCTATCATTTAGAACTTTGGTCATTTGACCGCTGGAGCAACACAAGTTATTTGTTAACATCTTGCAAGGATTAATATTTATATCAAAACATGAGATTTCCCCCATATATTCATTTCTTCTTCTTCACTACATACCATTAATATAATATCAAGAAGTTATATACTACAATAATAATAATAATAATAATAATAATAATAATAATAATAATAATAATAATAATAATAATAGTACTAATAACAATAATAATAAAAATAATAATAATAAAGTTGCACCAATAGTGTGTAAATTTTTTTTAACTCCCATTTTTCAAATTCTCCTTTTTCTTGACTTGTATTTTTTTTTATAATCAAATATTAATTTCTCTTTATATCTTGTATTAGATGGTGTTTGGCAATGACATATAAGTTGGTTAAACTAAGTTATAAGTCATTTGTTATTATTTAGTGTTTGACAATAACTTAAATTTTAACTTTTTTTTACATATAAGTCATTATTAAAAAAAATTCATGCTTCATGTGCTATATTTTTTTATTATTATTACTATTACTATTATTATAATTATTATTATATATTCCTATTACTATTATTATTATTAATTATTATTATTATAATTATAATAATAATTATTACAATAATTATAATTGTACTAATAATAAAAAAGCCTGGCCCGACCCGTGGGCTTTTTAAAAAATAAAATAAAATAATGCTATCCTTGAGAATTGAACTCTAGACCTCCGACTCTCTTTAAATAAATGTTCAAACCAATTAAGCTATAAGAATTTTTTATTATAAAGTCAGTTACCCGACACTAAAATACTAAAAATACTAATTACATATTTATGTCAAATACTAGCAATACTAATTAAAAAAATACTAAAATACTAAAATTCAAATTATTTTGTTAATTAATCAAAAGAACAAAAATTCAAATTACATCATTAAAATACTAAAATCATAACATATTTACATCATTTACATCATAACATAACATATTATCATATTTACATATTTACATCATTTACATCATATTTACATCATAACATATTTACATCATTTAATCAAAATACTAAAATTCAAATACTAAAATACTAAAATTTTACCATAGTTGTATAACATATCAAAATACTAAAATTTTATCATAGTTGTATAACATATCAAAATACTAAAAGTCATTTATCCGACACTAAAATAATAATTACATATTTACATCAAATACTAATTAAAAAATACTAATTAAAAAAATACTAAAATACTAAAGTTTAGATGAAATATACTAAAAAAATACTAAAATACTAAAGTTTAGATGAAATATTTATAAATTTATAAATAAATATTTGTTTATAAATTTTAAAGAAAAATTTATATGAATATTTGTTTATAAATATTTATATGAATATTTATAGATAAATTTATATATATATATTAAAATATTCAAGCCATTTACTTTATATATATTTAGTTTAATGTGGAGATTTAAGATAAGTATCTATATATATAGATGGTAATAGAATTTATCTAATACACAAAAAATATAAAATAAGAAGCAAAAATATCACAACTAAGTTTTGAACCTAAGACCTATGGGTTATTGGGTCATTAAGCTAACACTGAGCCATTCTAATTTATTAGTTAACTAAACTAACGCCATAGCTTGTAGTCTCCAATATTTTTAAATTTATTCTACTGATATATACACACACACACACACACACACACACACACATACATATTCTTTTCAAAATTTCTTTTCAAACTAAATAAAATACTAAACAAATCTCAACATTAAACTAAATATATATAAAGTAACTATGAATATTTTTATATATAAATATATATATATATATATATATATATGTAAACAAATATTCATATAAATATTTATAAATTTATCTCCAAATATTCATATAAATTTATCTCTAAAATAAATATTGATTATTGTATTTATTAAAAATAAATAAATTAATATTCATTCATTAATACTATACTTTAAAACTCATTTTTTTCTTATTCTAGCTATAGTTGTAATTATAGTATTAGTTTTAAAATTTAATATTTCAAAAGCCGATAAAAACTTGCTCAAATTATAATTTAAAACATTAATCATTATATTTATTAAAAATAATAAAATTAACATTCATTTATTAATAAACTTTACTTTAAAATTCATTATTTTTTTATTCTGGTTATAGACTTATAGTTGTAATTACACAACTTTTATCTTTTGTTATAAACCCGAAAAGATATCTATATCTAGATCTAGATCTTCTTCTTCTTAATGTTTGCTGAAGAGACGGAGGAGGAGGATCGTGGATTGGATTAAAATAAAATAAAACTTATAATTAATAATTTTTATTTATAATAATTGATACTCTAAAGGGATAAATAACTTTTTGGTCCGCATTTCTTGTAAGATGCTGGTTTTCATTGTATTCTGAAACTTTTTTATTACAATCGAATAATCATCTTTCAAAAATTACAAAATAGTCATTCCTTACAATTTCCGTCCAAAAAACGGACGGAAGTGCTGAGTTGGCATACACGTGATTTTGAAATGCTGATGTGTACATATATGATTTTGAGATGCTGATGTGTACATATATGCTTCCATGACTGACTATTCTTAGGTCCGGTTTGGGTTGGTCTGTTGTGACCGAATCTGCAGATTTTAACTGTGTAGAATATGTGTGTTTATTAACATTAAGTCATTGACTAAACCAGGCACGCGTTAATTCCAACATGCTCAATATAAGGAGGAGCCCTCTTACGGTTAATTTTATATAAATACATTTGTAAAAATTATTATTCTTATTATTATTATTATTATTTTGAAATTATTATTAGCATTCTTAATATTATTTTTTATTATTCTTAATAATATTATTTTTTATTATTATTTTTTTAAATTATTATTAAGATACAATTATTTTTATTTTATTATTCTTAATAGGAAATTATTATTGATAAATTATTGTTATTATTTTGTAATTATTATTATTTTTATTAATTAAAAATTATTATTATTATTATTATTATTATTATTTTGAAATTATTATTATTATTTTGAAATTATTATTAGTATTCTTAATATTATTATTATTCTTAATAATGTTATTTTTTTTTATTATTTTAAAATTATTATTAAGATACAATTATTGTGACCGAATCTGCAGATTTTAACTGTGTAGAATATGTGTGTTTATTAGCATTAAGTCATTGACTAAATCAGGCACGCGTTAATTCCAACATGCTCGATATAAGGAGGAGCCCTCTTACGGTTAATTTTATATAAATACTGAAATACATTTGTAAAAATTATTATTATTATTTTGTAATTATTATTATTATTTAAAAATTATTATATTATTAAACAATAATATAAATTATTGTTATTATTTTGTAATTATTATTATTTTTATTAATTAAAAATTATTATGATTATTGTTATTATTATTATTTTGAAATTATTATTATTATTTTGAAATTATTATTATTATTAAATTATTATTAAGATACAATTATTTTTACACATGACAAAACCTATACACATCAGCAAAAAAAAAACGGAGTCAAATCGCCAACTCAACACTTCTGTTCGCGAACTCAGCACTTCCGTCCGTTTTTTGAACGAAAATGGTAAGGAATGACCATTTTGTAATTTTTTGGGACTATTCAGTCCATTCTCCTATAAATAGAAGCTCATTCCTTCATTATAACTATAATTAGAATAAGAAAAAAAATGAGTTTTAAAGTATAATTCATTAATGAATGAATATTAATTTATTTATTTTTAATAAATAATATAATCAATAATCTAAATTATAATTCAAATAAGTTTCATCATTTACGAAAATCCTAAATTTAAATTTCAAAATGAATGTTTTAATTACAACTATAAGCGGAATAAGAAAATAAATAAATAATGAGTTTTAAAGTATAATTCATTAATGACCGAATGTTAATTTATTTATTTTTAAGAAATACAATAATCAATATTCTAAATTATAATTCAAATAAGTTTTCATCATTTTTGAAATCCTACATTTAAATTTCAAAATAAATGCTCTAATTACAACTATAACTAAAATAAGAAAAAAAATTAATGAGTTCTAAAGTATAATTCATTAATGAATGAATGTTAATTTATTTATTTTAAATAAATACAATAATCAATAATTTAAATTACAATTCAAATAAGTTTTTATCATTTACGAAATCCTAAATTTAAATTTCAAAATGAATGTACAACTATAATTAAAATAAGAAAAATAAATAAATAATGAATTTTAAAGTATAGTTCATTAATGAATGAATGCTAATTTATTTATATTTAATCAATACAATAATCAATACTTTAAATTACAACTTAAATATGTTTTCAACATTTTAAAATCTTAAATTTAAATTTTAAAATAAATGCTTTAATTACAACTATAACTAGAATAAGAATAAAATAATGAGTTTTAAAGCATAGTTCATTAATGAGTAAATAAATAAAGACTTTTAAAGTATAGTACGTTAATGAATGAATGTTAATCTATTTTTAATAAATATAATAATCAATATTCCAAATTACAATTCAAAATTTTTTTTATCATTTTTAAAATTCTAAATTTAAATTTCAAAATAAATGTAATGGTTCGTTACACAAAAATATTAAATTAATTTTAAATTAAATTCATAACGAATTGGATGATTTTATACATAACTATAAATATACAAATTATCAAATGATGATTTATTAGAAGTACATGTAATATATATAAATAAATAAAAATAAATAAATAAATAAATAAATTTGGTTGCCGAGTATTATGTATAAGAAGCAGGATGTGTGAGATTCTTAAGCATGAGATGGTGACAACATATGTACGGGCTCAAAAGTCAAAATCACCTCCGATCAAAATCCACACTTTCCTCTCCTAAATTCGTCCGGCCAATTCTGGGGTTTCCGAAATGCATGATAATTTTAATCTCAGAACTCGTTGATATAACTTTGATTACATCTTAGAGTAGTCCCATTTCTCGATTTTTACCCGTAATTTCGTATGCGAAAACCCTAATTGATTTTCTTCACCGATATGTTAATACTATCTCTCTCTCTCTGATCAGATTTCTGATTTCTGATCGAATTTTTGATGTCTAATACTCTCTGTCTCTCATTATTGTTTGTTCTTCCTTGTGAAATTATGCAGCACAGGTACTGGATTTCTTGGCACTATATTTCCTCCTCTCATAGCAGCGTTGGGCATTAGTAACAGTGTTGAATACTCAGCTTAGTGCGTTGATTGCAATGTTGTTCAAGTTGGATACGGTATAAATTCATTCCCTTGGTTTGTGTCGACTTCTGATTACTCTGACTTAATTTCTTCCAGGCCAAAACGACTTTTTACATCTTCTGTTAGCATCATCTGGTAAATATGCTACTTTTGCTTCATAATTAAGCTGTATTTTTTGAAGCTTATACCAGTGATTTTATCAATATCATGTCCAGTTGTTCCAGATCATGTGCATAACTTAATGTAAATTTTAGAGAACACCATGTAATGGTTTTTCACTGGAGCGTATACTGCTTGTGAATTATTTACAATTGCATAAAATCAATAAGAGACCTCTCCCTTTCTTTAAATGCTCGTGATTCTAATTTCTTTTTTCTTGTATGAATCAAGTATATTCTAATTCCTTAGTACTGTCGTAAACTAAAATAAGCTGTAATATTAAAATAAATAATTGATTGTTGCAAATGCTTCATTTATTTGATGGATTGTTTTGTGGAGTTAAATTTATACTAATTTAGGATATTTTTTAAAAAAAATATGCTGTATTGATTTTGTTCTATATTTGGTTTGTTCATTTGATACTGAATATGTCTAGCTTTATTTTATTTCTTTGAATTTGTTGCTCAAAAACTGAACAAAATTCATTCTTTATATATTGAATAAATAAAAAGATTTGCTTTTGAAGAATCGATTACTGAAGTTGGATACTTTGCATCTAAGAAAGAATGGGAAAGACTTCAAACTCAAATTTTATTTACTCCCAATTTTGAGTGCCATTTTTAATTTTTCTTTTTGTGTCAATTCCAGAAATCATAAAATTTAAATTGAGTTTTAAAATTAACAAAATTTGTACAACTTGTATAAATAGTAGTTTATAACATTCACAATTGTATGGGTTGAAATAAAATAAATCCACTTTTAGTTTTAGGATTCTAAACAAGTCAAATGAGACTTTGTTTGGAACTGAGGGAGTATTTGTTAATGGGCATGTGTCATCTACTGAAATCATGGTGTTTTATTACTTGAATTAGATTTTTTTTTTTTATGATTAAATGATGATCTTGTTCTCAAGTCATGCCCTAATAATTTTGCTCTTTATATTTGAATTGAATTGGCTAGTTCAAGGTTTTATTTTCTAATAAGTTTGACTTGAATTGGTTAATTTGTTATGACTATATTGATTATGTTTTGTTGTTATGATTGATAGTATTACTTTTGAGCTTGAACTAAGTTGGATTTTGTATGATTTTAGTTTCTTTATGTTTTCAAAACTTTGCAGATCGGTAATGGTTTTAGTTTGTTTATGTGTTTCTATGTGTTAATGGGCATGTCTTATTTGCTTAATAAGTATTAACAATTTGTTTAAATTAATTCAGTGCAACTAGAGAAGGCAAAGTTACTAAAGGTTAGACAGTTTTAAGATCTACATATTGTTTAGAAATTCATGGGGACTCTAGTTGAAAATGTTTGATGGGCAGTATTAAATTACTAAACCAATCCAATCCAACTAGTCATGCGCCTAAAGTGTGTTCCTTTATCACCCTTTAATGTTTTTCTTTTTCTTATGATCAGAGCATATATATTATTTTTCAATTATATAGGTTTGCTATTTTTCCCATCCAACTTGATGTTATCATTTTTTCTCCGTTGGATCACAGTTAAAAACATCATAGGTTGCCTCAAATTGATTGATATGTGGCACTTTGCGCTTCATTGCAATAAGCATTCAGACACATGCAAACTCATTCCTTCTAAACTAGTCTTCTTTCTACTCTGTATAAGAACTACCTTAGTGACATGTTGTTTTCATTCCTCCGGCTCCACTCCACCCTCACATATATAGCAATGGCCATATCTGTTTAGGTTTGTCTCACTACTTTGTCTTGGAACTATCTACTTTCATGTCTCTCTCTCTCTCTCTTTGCGTGTGTGTAATGTTATGGCGTGGTTAGCTCATTATTTTTTTGCTTGCCAAAACAGTGGACTTTATCCAAGTTTAGGCTGACAGAAAATTTACTTGTGTTGAAGGCACGTGGTTTCTGTGTGTTGGTGGCACTATTGTATCTTAAATACATGTTTGGCTTGTGGCTCCATAAGGGTAACCGCAAGGCTATAATATATAATACATGGTTGAGTGCTTTCAGAGGGCTTGGACCCAAGTTCAAGTCTTTTGGCCGTTGCATACAAGCCATAGGCATTTTATTTGGTAAATTTTTCAAACTTTCTACTTGGGACAACTATGAACATTTTTCTTTTCAATTTACGATCATGGTATTCAGCAATTGAATTTTATGCCTTTTTGGCTTATGTTTTTGGTTCATTGAATTTTGTTCTACTGTCATGTAGGGAGAGGAAATTTGTCTTGGCCTTCAAACACATAAATGATGTTTTGTTCTTGTGCATTACTAAAAGCATGATCTGCTTCTAATGGCTCGATGAGATGGAAATCTTTCTAATAATGTTAAGCCTCCAATTGTAAATCTCAAAGAAAGCGTGTCGAGGAGTTATCCAAAGCACTCGAAGAATCCCGGAGGATGCTAATCAAGTAAGTATTGGACGGCCGAAAGCGGTTTGTACTTTCCTTTTTATTTTTAAAATTATTTATCATGGGAAATTAGTAGCTTCAATGAAGTTATCAAGTAAAAAAATATAACGAGGGTGGAACGTCTATTTAGTGAATAAACGTCTCATTTTCATATGTCAAAGTTTGTTTTCCTTGCTCACTATGGTTTGGGTTATTGGATATTTTCCCCTAAGGACTTGGGTGGTCTTTGGTTTGAAGGAGTACATAATGCACTTGATCATTTTGTACCTTGTGGATTAATTCCTTGGGCGGAGATGGTCCTGATAATGTTTGCTTTTCTCTTTGAAGGAAAAAAAAGCACTATTTATTAGGGAATATGTGATTAAGCAATTTTGTTCGTGTCTCAAATTTTTGCATGTTAATGATCTCATTGTTTAGATTAAATATGTTACAAAGATAATTTCCAAGTACCCAATTTGTTCTTACTCACGAAAGGAGCTTTTTCACTTGTTACAAATGAACTATCTACCGATTATGCACTTGATGAACTGTAAATGCCATTGTTTGGGAGCTCTACGCGAGAAGCGAAGCGACGAAGATCATGCAAAATGAACTGGAGGGCCTAAAGAACATATTAAATTCAAAAGCAGAACTCAACAACACTTACTGCGATCGTGATAAATTCATATCTTTGTGTGATAAAAAGATTACGTAGCTTGGTAATCATCATTCTATATGTTAAGTTAGAACACCGATCCATTTCATCATTAATGACCTTATTCCAAAATTTATACCTTGTAGTCGCTTTCTCTTTGGAGAATCGAAGCATGGAAGCTAGACTTGCAAAACTAAGTAAGCGGATGTTAACGCCAAGATCTTCCATCACGTCCCAATCACGTAAGACGCTACGATCCTGCAGACGATAAACACGATAAACACCACAAGCTTGACGGTACATTCGTTCGAGGGATAGCTTCGAGCGTGAGAGTCGATATCGTGTGTTCACAAGGTTAACAATGGAGGAATGTAATGTCTAGTGTCTAGAGAGAGATAATAATTCTCTGTTGTGTGTGTGTATATATGAATGTGAACATACCTGTTTTTGAAGACTTCCTTGCTATAATATACTACAGGACCTGGTTCAACGTGCCAATGACCCTCCTGACACCTGTTAATCTCATCCTCTCTGTCCACCGCTGGCCAACTGTCCAATCCTTATTAATGCCATGTAAGATATCAGTCGGTTATATCTTTGTCACCATCACCGGTTCAGAACCCAAGTGAAGATATTTAAATATACGATGGGTCGACCCACTGATTTGGTCCAATATTAGAAGGACTTAACAAAGATAATAAAGTGACTAGGCCCAATAATGTCAACACCCAATAGTGAAGACCCAATGGACTAACTGAATAAGTAAGCCCAATCCATTCGGCCCAAATGGAGAAATATCACGACCCAACATTGCCCCCTAGTTTTTTATTAAACAGGAGGTTTAATAGGAAACTATAAATGGCATCGGTTCAGGACAAAAGGAATTATAATAAGACCAATAAAGGACCAAAATACGGTTTACCGAAGCCCATCTGGTGAACATCAAATAAAGCGAAGATAAATTAAGATCGAAAGTCCAATTGAAGAACTCGCTCGATCGGACATACAACAACAAATATTTCACCGCCTCCCGAATCGACTCGGACCTTACATACAAAAATCATTTTCTTATGAATCTAGGCCGAAGCTGTGGCGACACCGATGATCATCGGTTCGGCAATAATTCAATCATGGAACTGATGGGTGAAGGAGTGAAATACCAGACTAAAGGAAGTTGAGATTCGACCATCAATCTGAATTGATCGATTAATATTAGTCATCTGCAGTAAAAACATCGTCTTGGTACCTCCGTCTCAAATATAAAGAAGCCGAAGAAGATCAAGAGAGAATGCCGAAGAGAATGCCGAAGAGATAACGCCATCCGGAGTCTGTGTTGGCAAAAGAAAGAAACAATCTTGATATTGCTCTCTTCAACAATGAATGCCTTCGGAAGGATATCGACAAGATCAAAGAAGAACTGAGAACGACCAAGGCCACTCATCGGGTCATCACTGATATAAATGTCGATCTGTCAAGCTAAAGGATCAAAGCATCTGGCACATCGCCAGAAGCACGAAGAAGAGCTCAAAGAGTTTCGGGCCCTTAAGAATTTGAGTCCGCCACTGACCGAAGACCTTCATAAGAAATCTAAGTAGCATACAGAAAATCCGCCAAGCTGGACGATGAGATCGACCATATATAACGCCAAAGTAGATGAAATCTGTGATGATGAAGAAGCCTGAAGATGACCTCCCCTTTACCTTTAGCTGTAGAACTTTCTGTGAAAATTCTAACTATATGTGAACGGTTAATATTTAATGAAATATCAATTTCATGCCTTATTACTTCTGTGTGAACATTTCTTGTCAATAATTCAGTATCAATTAATCTATATGAACTTAACTTAGGACATGAATTAGATAAGGTGTATAACAGTTAATTTATGAAATGAAGTGAACTGAATTTAATGGATAGAATTAACTGGACTGAATTGAATGAACCGAACTCAACACTTGAACAAAATAAAGTAATGTATACTTATCGGTACCGAAGTGTGAGACATGTCATGTGTAAGGTGAATTCGGCTGATCCTCCTTGCACCATCAAGATCTTGCTTACCACTCGGGGTAGAACAAGTATATAAGGACCAAGATAAAAGGATCAAGATATAAGGACCATGGAATTTGTTTACCACTCGCGGTAAATCAAACCCATAAGGACACTCCTACCAAAAAGGCTGCCATCGAATGGCCAGCGAGTCCTACCATACCTCCTTACACCATTGTGAACTTAGGACCAATAGGAACAGGATCAATAGTGACCATTGACTTACCACCCTTGGTAAAATCAATATAGGAACATAAGGACCTTTGTCTACCACTCGGGGTAGAACAAATAAGTGGGCTGCCATCGAATGGCCAACGAGTCCTACCATACCTCCTTACACCATAGTGACCTTAGGACAAATAGGAACAAGATCAATGTGCAAAAGTGAATGTGGATGAGCCACCGAAGTCTTTCTGTGCTGAATCCCCAGTTCTTTCAAGAATATCTCTGCCGAAGTGCTTTGTAGACCAACAACTTCGGGCCAAATAATCGCCACAGATGTATTTGTGAATTTCCCGAAGAACATACTCGACTTCGGATGGAACCAAATGTTTGAGCAATGGTGACGAAAAAGGACCTTCAAAAAGATTTTTATCAATGAGAACAAAATTGACACTCTTGTACTTGGTCTTCTTTGCCAGCATCTGATCCGAAGGAAAGACGCCATCTGTCATCAAAGTTATAAGCATCTGTAGTGGCCAACTTCGATAATGCATCGGCGGTGGAATTGTTATTGCGATCGACCTCTTGATAGCCTGTTGTACTGATGTCTGAAATAGAATATCCATCTGCATGCAATGTCCACGAACTAACTCTTCATTAAAGAATCAACGGCTTTATTTGACTCTCCTCGAACTTCTCTTTAACTATTATTAGCTTCGAGAAAAGAATTGTCCGACCATTATGTCAACCGACCTTGGAAATGTTTATCAAGTGTTCGGTTTCCAAGAGTGCGACTTATAGATCTACTTTCTTTGACGAGTCTTTTCATTGCGGCGAGAACACTCAGCGAGAGTGCCTTTTTTATTCTCGGTGAATATCCTCCTGTCTTTGCTCTTTTATGCACTGCGCCATAGTCCCGAGAACCCCTAGGATGAGGTACCTTCTTCTGATGTTTAGGAATATAGGTGCATTTTGTGTCTTTGAATCAAACTCACGATGACTTTAAACGGGCATCTCCAGAAGACAAGTGTCTACTGCAGTATGGTGTGCCTCGGTGGATTCTTAGGAATATGGCTTCTGGATCTACTCCGACCATAATCCCGAAGACAAATAGGGCAGAATACCATCTTCGATCAATCAGAAAAATGGCTGTTGGGTCTTCATCTACTCTGCTTCGACCATGATCCCGAAGACAAATAGGGCGGGATACCCTCTTCGGTCAATCAGAAAAATGGCTGTTGGGTCTTCATCTACTCTGCTTCGACCATGATCCCGAAGACAAATAGGGCGGGAAACCCTCTTCGGATGCTTAGGAATATGGTTCTTTGGTCTTCTTTGGTCATGAGGATCACCTTAAGATACGTCCTCAAAGTGTATAAACTGCTTTCCAACTCACGGTTGTCCATCTTTAGGCGTACCACATCTTTCAGACTGGTTATAATTGAATGCTTTGTCCCTCAGCTTGGCAATCCGAAGAATCTGCACAACTATATCCTTGCTCTGCACAGCTACATCCTCGCTTCGCACAGCTACATCCTCGCTTTGCCCCAAGAGAACCTCCAAAGCTCTATCTGCTTCGTCCACCATCTTCATCAGCCTGACCACTTCGGTGCCGAGTTCTAGGCGGAGTGCCTTTTACTCGCCTTTGGCCATGATCACACTCCTTGTCATCAGCAAAGACCAACCATCTTCGGGCTTCACCGTGGGTTCTCGAACGAGAACCCCCTGATTTATGCTATAACTTTCGATGTAGAACAACTGGAAATATTGTGATTGATAACTTAAGAACACTAAAAAAAAAGCCCCTCCTTCTAGCGCCAATGTTAACGCCAAGATCTTCTGTCACGTCCCAATCACGTAAGACGCATACGATCTGCGCACGATAAACACGATAAACACCACAAGCTTGACGGCTGTTCCGTCGGGGGATAGCTCAGGCGTGAGAGTCAGTATACGTGTTCACAAGGTTAACAATGGAGGAATGTAATGTCTAGTGTCTAGAGAGAGATAATAATTCTCTGTTGTGTGTGTGTATATATGAATGTGAACATACCTGTTTTTGAAGACTTCCTTGCTATAATATACTACAGGACACAGTTCATGCAAAACAATGACCCTCCGACGACACTGTTAATCTCATCCCTCTCATCCACCACCGCCAACTGTCCAATCCTTATTAATGCCATGTAAGATATCAGTCGGTCATATCTTTGTCACCATCACCGGTTCAGAACCCAAGTGAAGATATTTAAATATACGATAGGTCGACCCACTGATTTGGTCCGATATTAGAAGGACTTAACAAAGATAATAAAGTGACTAGGCCCAATAATGTCAACACCCAATAGTGAAGACCTAATGGACTAACTGAATAAGTAAGCCCAATCCATTCGGCCCAAAGGGAGAAATATCACGACCCAACACCAGAGTTAGCGAATAACACTAAAAAGGAGTTGGTTAAGGCAACTAATCAGGTATATTTGGTAAAGTGTGTGTATATATATATATATATATATATATATGTATATGTATCCTTGCTGTCAGACAAAATGCTTGGTTTTAAATTATTGGCTAAGCACATTCTTGTAATTAGTGGCAAGCTTTGATAATATTAGAGTTCGGTTCTTGCCTCGTTCATGTAGACTTCAGATTTGTATTTTGTTTTGTTTATGTATTTGATATCCATCACTTGGTTTCGATGGTTAATTGATGGATTCTTAAAAGTAGGTGTTACAAAAGATCCAAGATGAGTTAAAATTCGCATTTCGAGAGTTGCATGCAATGAGAAGAAGCTAATAAGCGAGACCAGGTGAATGAAAAACTATTATTGGAAGAGATAATATTGACAAGAAGAAAAGTGATGAGGTAATGCTTTAAATTCTTTTTCTTTGCATGGCAAACATATGTATGCCTTTATGCAAAGGTCATTTTTGTGGATGTTAAAATGCGAGTTCGGTTTCTTGAGAAGAAGTTTGAAGAACAATGCAAGGCATTGAAGCTCCATATTTTCAACTTGAGAAGAAGTCGAAGATGTCAAATGAAAATTAGCCTTGGCGAGTCGAGTATTGCAATCAAAGATGCGGGTTGTCAACATTGCAAATTAATCTGAATGAATTAGAGGAATTAAGAGATATGAAGGAGGTGAACATCTATACCCCTTTTGATATATATTTTTTTACATTATTTTACCTACGTAATACCTTATGAGCAGCTTTAGATAAGAAGTTCATTGTTTCAGATATTGATAGAAAGAATGAGCAAATAGCTTTGTAGTGTCAATCTTTCTTGATTTTTTTTCTTCATATATGGCACTAGTGTTAACCTCTTGATGGCAGATAGTGTCAACTAAGACGGGCTTTGTAGTTTTCAGTCGTACGAAGATAATGAATGATTATGTAGTGGATGATTTTATTAAGTTAATAATATTTTCGTTTTTTGTATTTTTGTCATTATTTGCTATTGGAACATTGAGCCAGCTAGGTACACAAAAAGAATGTCAAATTTTGATTTGGCAACAATATAATTCGTTACCAAAGCATTCAACAAGTTTTAATATAGCAACAATTTTTTATACATTTAGCAACAAATTTTTGTTGCTAATGGCATTAAAAATATAATATTTGGCAACGAAAAATTAACCTAACAACAACGGAGAGGATATTGTTGCTAATACTAACATAAAAGGCAACATTTTTTATCGTTGCAAATCATATCAACTTTCGTTGCACATATAAAGAAACGATAATATATAATGTCGTTGCTTAATCGATTTACTTTCGTTGCTTATTGAAAAATAACCAAAGAACAAACAATTTCGTTGTTGATTCAAAGATAATGTCGCTGCCAAATAATATAATCAAGAATTTAAAATCGTTGCTAAAAAAGTTTACATTCCGCAACGAAAGTAAGCTTAGGCAACAATTTTCATAATTTACTGCAATGAAAAATGTCGTTGCAAAATGGTGTCAATTGCAACAAAAATGTATGGTCATTGCAAAAAAAAAAAATTCATTTCGTTGCCAATTAGCAGGCTTTTGCAACGAAATGGGGTTTTTAGCAATAAAATTTTAATTATTTTGCAACAATATATTTTGTTGCTAAAGGATCGATGTCTCTGTACGAAAGCCAAATTTCGTTGCAAAATGTATTACTTTTGGCAACGAAAAAAAATCGTTCGTTGCGGAACAATTAACAACGCTCATTGCGCAATGAAAGACGCAATGACATTAAAGTCGTTGCCAAAACCCTTTTTGCAACGAAATTTGGCACCTTTAGCAATGAAAATTGGTTGTTGCTGAAACCCCATTTTTTTGTAGTGAAAATGTAACGCCCCGGAAAATAGAACCTTTTGTAAATACTTATATAAGGAATAAAATAATATTATTTGTTATTATTATGTGTTAGTAAGATGAATGTCGTTCTATAACCTAGAAATGTCGGAAAGTCGTAGTATTTTAACTACGTGAAAGAATTAAAGTGTTTGAATTTCCAAGACGAAAATAAAAGCTTTTTGAGAAATTTTTTGAACAACACTATTCATCGATTTCCGCTCGGGAATTATATATGAACTTCCGAGAAATACGTAACGTTAGAATAACAAGGTGAGATAGATTATGTAATAATAATTCAAGTATGGAAAACGCAATATTTCGCATGCAGACTTAATTAGAGAACGTTAAGGATTAAAGTCAAATGAAATGGAATTGTGGAATCTTGTATGAAGTAGAAGTTCAATAAGAAGTAAAGTGCAAGCCCAAGATTTAGTAGTGTTAAGCCCAAGTGTTTAGCCCAAAGTAAAGTAATGCAAGCCCAAAGGAATAAGTTAATCTAAGTGGACCTAAGCCCAATTAATGATCCAATGGGTAAAGCTTGATCCATGGGGCAACCCATGGGTGAACTTGGTGACCAAGAACTTTGTGTGGTGGGCAAGGAATTAGTGTAATGGCCACGTTTACTTAGTTGTTAAATAAGTGAATAGTAAGGAGGTTACAAAGGAGGTGGGATGTGCTTTTGTCCATATTACCCCAACCTTAGCCATCCTATAAATAGAGGACTTGTTAGCTCATTAGTTGGTTGCTAAATTTCATCCAACTTCTAACTTAAGTGTTAGAGAGAATAAGCACTTATAAGCTAAACTTCCATTGTTAGATTTTCAAGAAGAAGAAAACTAGTCATCAAAGGTAAATGATCTTATATCTTCCATCTCTACCATTGTAGGGTGATAAGAGAAGTGTAGCTTAATGAACATGTATGCTAAGAATACATAAGAATTGGATAATCAATGGACTTAAGCCGTATAAGTCATGAATAAGTAATTTGAACCTAAATAAGTTATGAACTTATGATGGTCATATTTGAACTTGTATCATATTTACATAAATGAAGTTGGTATGTTAATAAGATGTAAGAATGTTGGTTAAAGGACTTAAATCAATAATAAGTCATAAGAAAATGAAATCTTGTAGTTTATAATTTTTTAAGTTATAAACTTATGAAGAATAAGCCATAACTTAATATGAAGATAAGTTGATATAATATACAAATGGATATGTCTAGTTGATGGATATAATCCAATTGAAGCAATGAACAAATCATAATTAACGAATTTTTGCCGGAATTCACACTATTGGACGATAATCGTCGAATTCGTTAAATTCTCGGAATGGAAGTCGGATTTTGTGTTTGAGCTTGGAAACGTTGGTTTTCAATGGAGACAAGTCTTATTTGGCATTATAGAGTCGCGAACTCAAAAATGATCGGATTCCAACTTAGAACGAAGAAACGAGCGTTGAACGTTCACGAATGTTTATCGTTTTCACTAAAAATGAACCAATAGGTGAATTTAGAGTTAATGAAGTCAAAAAGATAAAATTCTTGCATGAACATATAGAGTATGTGATTTGTGAACCATAGGCCATTGAACGAGCCAATTCGGACTTATAACGAAGAAGTTACGAGCCCGGGAATCTCACAAAAATGAAAATTGTCAAAATTTTCTGGTGCACAAAGTTGGCGCCGCGGCGCCAGCCCAAGGCCAAATAGGTGGAGCTGCAGCGTCGAGCTTGGTTGAGAAAAGTTGTGACCCATCGGAGTTTCAGCATATTGTCACAGTACTGTAACGAAGGGGACTCACAGCCCATGACGACGAGTCCGGGTCTTTAGCCCCACGGAGTATGGGCGCCGGCAGACATAATTTGAAGTAAAGGAGCCTGTAATATATTACCAACCTTAGGGTTTTGGACAAAGAAAGAATGTTTATAAGTAGAGAATGATTGGTAATTGATTAACAATGAACTAAGGAACTTAATGAAGCATTATTAAGACATTGTTAAACCTTAAGTATGATCACTTAGGGTTGAAGAAAGTCAATTGCATGTGAACGTAAGAACAACGTAATGGAACGCCGAAACCAATAATAACAAATCTAAGTCATAATTAGATTGAGAAGAAGGGTAAGATTCGTTATGAACCATGTATGTTTATTCATGACCTAATGTGTTATGTGATGTTATTATCTACTGTAGAGACCTTAAGGACTTAAAGTGCACGTGTTATAACTGTAGCAGACACTAAAGACAAGTATTCTAACCCTTGTTTCAGTTTAATCTGGACAAGCTTTGTGATTCATGTATTATTACACATGAACTAATGTCTGAAGAAGTCAAAGCCAATTCTTTCGGCTAGACTTAGTTATGTTGGATTTCTTATAATCTATCAAAGTATTGTCAATGTTTTACCAAACTATATTGGTATTGTTTTCAAATAAAAATTGAGTATGCTAAATTGTTTTGTCGTCAAACGACAAGCACGCGAGGATTCCACAACTTAAACGTACATACGTTTAATGAATGTAGTGTTGAGAACGTAGCAGGGACTAGTCGGGGAACAGAGTGATGGTCCTAGATGGTGCATTAGTAGTCCTCACTATTATGTGAAATAGTGTGATAATAAATGTAATGAGGACTCCATTGAGTTTGTATACTCTCTAGAGGATAGTATTTGTATTAAAACTCGCAGCCTTATATTTTGTCATATTTTACACGACTATTGTATAATTAAGTTTGTATTTGAATTCTGTACCATGTATTTGGCGACTCAGGATGGGTGATGTATACCTATTTTGGGGGCGTCATAGTTGGTATCAATGCTTAGAGATATGATCCCTGGCTAAGATGTGAGACAAGAACTAGGAGGGGAGAGACGGGGAATTCCTTCGCTAGTATGACCTACCTAAGTTTATTTGATATTTAATTGGTCGGTCAGAGTATATGGATAATATGTGATATATTAATTAACCCTTGTTTTGTGGCAGTATTTGAAAATGGCATCCAAAAATGTTGAGATAAGCAATGAAGCACATGAGATCGTGGAGTCACCACAGATTAATACCTAGGATAATGTGATGTCAGGCGAAGAAGGGATTAGAGATATCCATGTGGTGAGTGAAGAATTGATAGTTGCACCCGAGATAGTCGCAGAGGTAGCAGCTGAGAGTGAGGAAGAAGAGGAAGAAGAGGAACCTGAGGAGACTTTATTAGAAGAACTTTATGATTAAAATGTAGAATTGCAAAATCGTATTCATGAGCTAGAAGAGCAGGCTGAAGAACGACATGCGGTCGTGGAGCAAAGAGATGTAACAATTCAAAATTGTGTTGCCCGATGTGCGATACTTGAACAGAAGCACTCTTTGTCAAAGTATAAAATATTAGAGCTAGAATCTAATAATGCTATGATCAAAGTTCTGATGAAAGAAGAAACAACTAAACGAATGAGAATAGAGGATGCATGGGTAAAAGCCGCACGACACGTTGATATTGTAGAAAAAGACGTTCGATCAAATAAATCCAAAATAGATGAAATAGATTTCGCTTTTTGGACAGCAATTGGTAGAATCCAACATCGAGTTCAGAATTACCCTGTGCAGAGCGGTCAACCCCAATTCGATATGGATCGGAGAGTAATGATTCAAATCATGGATCAGGAATGTGACGAAGCAATTAATGGTGGAATGTTCTCTATAGAAAAGTCAAGTCTAGCTGGGATGGTGACGCCAAAGAATGTCCTAGACAAGTCAAAATCGATAGTTTAAAAGGGAGCATTTTTTTTATGACGAGGAACCTGAATGAAGTTATCACGGGTTAGTTAATTATAAATTCTTGCGAAGTCTATGCCTTATTAGATACCGGTTCTACCTATTCTTTTATCTCTCTTGCTTGCGCTCAACGTTTAAATTTAACTCCGGAGAAGTTAGACTTTGACTTATTGGTTGAAACTTCGTTAGTAGAAACCTTCATTACCTCCAATATTTATAAATCTTGTTTAATTCAAATTGACACTTTCACGTTACGTGCCAATCTTATCTATTTGAAAATACTTGCCTTTGATGCGATTTTAGGAATCGATTGGTTAACTACCCATCATGTTTTTCGTAAGGTTGTTAGCTTTCATATTCCTAACCAACCTGTTATGCGAATTCAAGCAACCAAACCACTAAAGTCAATCATTGTCATATAAAGCCATAAGTAAAGAGCCCCGATCCTTTCGTTGTTGACTTCCTTGTGTGGAATGCACCGAAGCCAGACTTTCTGTAGGCGATGTCGTGAATGACGATGACAAGTTGATAGGTATCAATGTGACGTACTATCCAAGTCTTGGATGAGGGTCACAGTTTTGAATGATATTTCTATTGTTAATAAATTTCCTGACGTATTCTTGAAGACTTCTTAGCCTACCCTAGAGCGTGAAATCGAATTTTGTATTGACCCCAGTACAAAACCCATTTCTAAAACCCTCAAATATTTCTTCAACTAAAACGAACGTATAACGTGCCAAAGACGTTGGCTCGAGCTGTTGAAGATTACGATCGTACCATGCAATATCATCGTGGAAGTGCGAATGTGGTAGCTGACGCATTGAGTAGAAGATTGTATGCGGTTACAAGTGCGAATATACGAACCCACGTGAAGATAACGAATATACGATTAGAATCGAATTTAATCGATAAAGTTAAAGCCGCTCAAGCTACACACCCGGAGCTGATTAATGTGAAGAATGAAGAAGGTTCAAGAGGGCGTTATTCTAGAAGCAAGAATCGACGAATAGAGTAAATCTCAACCCTCGATTTAATTGACCCATTTAAAATCCTCGATGAAGTAGGAACTGTGGCCTATAGACTCGTTTTACCGCCTAATATGTCGCGTGTTCATAACGTTTTTAATGTATCGATGTTACATAAATATGTGGACGACCCGAACCATATTATTAATTTAGAACCGGATGAGATAGCAGAAGATTTAACGTATGAGGAGATACGTGTTAAAATCTTGGATAAGAAGGATCGTATTAACACTCAAAGGTTATACCTTAAGAATTAGAATATGAAATGAAGTCAAGGTATCCTCACCTCTTCGGCATACCAGGTATGTACGTAAATTTTGAGGGCGAAATTTCATAAGGAGGGGAGATTGTGAGACCCCAGATTTTATGAATAAAGATTTAATTTTCTCGTAATATTTTTTGAATATTATGGTGTGGATTTGAGATAGTGTTATAGTTGTTGATAGTATTTAAAATTTTTGAAAAGTATGCAAGTTGTTGTATAATATTCGATTGGTCGGGGAATATTCTTTTTGTCGTGAAATATCCGTATGACTGATACAATCATTAGTGGACCCATAGCGAAATTATTGCCGGATTGAGAAAACGACAAAAATATTTTATGAAAATAACGGCGGAAGTTTTACTGTTAATATTTTTTAACTACTCGGTAGTAGTAAAAGTACGATGTCTGCTGTAGTTGTATAGTAGCACACGGTATTGATTATTGATGTTTACGTGATAAGTCACTCAGCTTTTGTTTTATTGGTATTATTAGTGTAATAAAATGCGAAAGTTTTTTATATAAAACAGAATACTTTTATAAAGTTATTCGTTTTATTAGGCTAATAGTAAAATCTTTTTATATAAAATGAATACTTTTATAAAGTTATTTTTTTTATTAGACAATAATTAGAATATATTATATTTTATTATGCATAGTATTTGCATAGTAAAATCTTTTATAAAGTTATTGGTTTTATTAGATTATAAATAGAATATATTATATTTTATTTAAAAGATTTTGCTTTTAAATATGGATTTGTCAGATTAAAGTAAATCAATCTGACCGTTCATGAGTTAGTTACTATCAGATCCATTTTTCTATAAATAGAAGCTCATTCCTTCATTATTTCTTACGAATTCACCGAAACTCTGAGAGAAAACTATAGAGAGTTCTTCTTCTATAATCTTGGCGTATTTCTTTAGAGTTTAAGAAAGCTTTGAAGCGTAGTGCAAGTTTTCTTCGAGTATATCCTCGACCTTACTAGTGGAGTACTCTTCTTTTCAAAGGTAGGGATATTATTTGTTGTACTGTAAGGGATATTATTTGTTGTACTCGTAAAGGGGTATTATTTCTTTTGTATTCATGAAGAGAACTTCATTATTCCATTCTTTATTATTACGCTAGAATAACCAATATCTGCGAGGACTACCCTATACTTGGTGACATTCTTCTAATATTCTATCTTTCATATTATTCTGTTGGAATATCACATGCGTGCGCTTCTGCCGGGACTGAATTACTGTCTTTATTATTATTACATTTGGAATATCACATGCATGCGTTTACGCCGGACACAGTTCCGTCTTTATTATTATTCCATTTGGAATATCACATGCGTGCGTTTCTGCTTGGGACTGGTTCCGTCTTTATTATTACTCATTGGAACATCCCGTCGATGCAAATTTTACTTTGACTTTGGTTTCGTTACTTATTTTCTTGTTGGAATAACCTGTCTATGCGAAGTACCGCATGCATGGTGATTTCTTTTGTTATTCCATTCGTTATTGTACTTAGTTGGTTAAAGTTTTGACTTCTATACTCCATGAAATTAGTGGAATATCCTTGATATTTGCGCTTCATCCAGTATCTTTTCATGGAAATATTCTTCTGAGCATTCTTGAATTTTACTCTATAAAGCAGTATCATGTTGACAATTTGGACGTTATTAGTTCCTGAATAAATTTATTCTTGAACTTGTTTTATTAAATTCTTATATCATTGTCATCATCCTCATGTTTATAATTTTTTAAAAGTCATCTGTGGCCTGTAGTGCATAGATGGACTTGGTAAGATTATGACCGAGGGATTATTCGGTGTAATCATGGTAGTAATGTTACAAATGATGTGGTAAAAGTCCTCATTGGCCTGTGAGTGCATTGATGGACGGATTGTTGGCATGATCATAACCATTAATGAATACACAAATATTCTTAGCCCGTGTAGTGCATGGATAATTGTGGTCGTGATACTAAAGAATATCCTTGGCCGTAGTCAGGGGGTGATTCGATGATGTGGATTATTTATTAAAATTTGAGTCTCGGCGATAAAAGTCATGAAAAACCTTTTAAATCATAGAAGATAGTAGATTTTATTCTCTACTTGACTCTCTTACAATGGATTGCTTGTTCACCGCAGCTTAAACTTGATGTTTGTTATATTGTATCAGTTTAACACCGTTGAAGGCTAACGATAAATTATTCTGCATTGTCTTAGTCATAATGTTTCTTACTGGGCTAGTTGAGCTCACCCTTTTGCTTTCATAGTTCTCTTCAGGAAATGAGAATGTAGCAGGGACTAGTCGGGGAACAAAGTGATGGTCCTAGATGGTGCATTAGTAGTCCTCACTATTATGTGAAATAGTGTGATAATAAATATAATTAGGACTCCATTGAGTTTGTATACTCTCTAGAGGAAAGTATTTGTATTAAAACTCACAGCCTATGTTTTGTCGTATTTTACACAACTGTTGTATAATTAAGTTTGTATTTGAATTCTGTACCATGTATTTGGCGACTCAAGATGGGTGATGTATACCTATTTTGGGGGCATCACATTGTTCGCTGAAAATTGTTTTTCATTTAAAGCAAGAGTGAGCATTCAATTTCCCAGCAAGTCATAACAGTTCAACAAACAACTTCAGAATTAAAACATTTCTTTAGAACTTCCATAATCGAACAAAGGTTATTAAGCAGCTTGAATAATAGGAATAGTCTCGATTCCTATCATCTTAAAACATTAGTCATTTTTACTTTGATATACTTTCATTCCTCTACATTTTTCATACACATCCTGTCTGGCTAGAATCATTAGCACATACATAATAATAACGGTTCATGTATAAACAGAACATACTTGTATTGAACAGCTCAATCACAGAACAGTGCATATCATAGAAACACCGAAGTGTTCAAATTGTGGCTCAAGGCCTCATACATTCTAACACCATGTACAAATATCACACATTCGCACATAGACAGAACTTCTCAAGTTCAACATCTGAGAAGTTTAAGAAACTAGAATTCATGTAATATGAATGAAGTTAGGAAACTTGCCTTACGCACAGCTACAACTTACGCTGAACTGCTCTTTCCAATTCATATATAACACATAAGGAGAAAACATAAGCACCAATTAGTCATATATTTAACTTACACATTGGTTTACTTAACTTTACTTATTAGGGTTCGTGTTCTTGCAATATAAGTTTATGCGACTAACTTCTATTACCAGTTTACGACTTTATGACATACGGAGATGTCTTACTTATACGTTCATCATCTTAGATGATTTATATTCTTATCTTTTTTTATAACTTCTCTACGACTCAGCACACATCGCTTCTCTGCTAGTAGTCCATATGGTACTCTGAGTGGTTTCCCACAAACAACCAACAAACAAGTTCCCGTCTCATCTACACTTCCATCACAGTGAGTTAGATCGGTTGCCAGTTTCGTATATACCTTCGCTCTCTGAAGGAATTCTTTAGCCCAGCTCCCATATGTCAACCATCATAGGTTACAATTGTACCACAACCTAAACTTTATCTTAACTTATCTAAATTATTAAATTTAATGTTTGTTAAATCAATTTCTTATTCCTTACAGCTTTCTTGATAAATCATATCTTATTAATACTTTCGTTATCCATTACATGAACCCCATGTTCATTACTGCTTCTTAGTGTCGGGTTTACACTCGATCGTTGTATGCTAAGGCGATCGTTCATTGCAACTAACGTTGCATTCCATTCCCAATCTATCGCTTTACACTTATCTCTCACTATCATTACATAACATCGAAATGTTATTCATTACCCTCGTCGCTCAACGTCTAAGGAATCACAATCATAGCAATCCCTCATATTGCCGTTCATCGCGACTACGGTCTCTGGATATCTCATTACGTAACTTGGCGCTTTATATTCTTTTGTCATTTAATCTTATTTAATCTTTTTCTGATCAACCTTTAATAAAGGTTTACATCACTTGATTAAGTGCTATATTACGTGAACTACATGTTCATTATCTATCCGTACACTTCCCCCAGGAGTTGAGTAGTTAAACTCTCCTCACTGGGCCTTGCCTCTCTTGATTGCGGCGCCATGCCATGCCCTTCCTTTACCTCGTCTTTGCGGCGCACCCTCGTCTCCCTTTTCCTTTGATGCAGCTTTGCTTATTCCATACCCTTTGTTATCTCTCGCGCTACGGCGCCACTCTCCAGGAGTTGATGGCCGAGCTCGTGCTGCGACCACACCTCCCAAAGCTCAGCCGGCGCTGCGGCACCGAGCCTAAACCCTAGAAAATATTCTAAGTCTTTTACAAGCTTGAATCGCTTACTTCGAAATTTTGTAACTTATTTGTTATAACTCGAAATGTGGATGTTCCAAAGCCATTCTCTTCCTTATCTTATGTACTTCAATACCCCTTGGACAGAACTTCGTTCTGAATCCGTTAGCGTGCTAGTCAATTGGCTTGATCTTCACCATTCATTCATTTTTACGTTTTTAACATTCTTCGTTCGTTCGTCCGTAATTCGGTCATCCAAACTCGGAACTCGTTTGTTCTTGAGTCCACGACTCACATTTTATATATTCTCTTACTTTCTTATGAAACCCTACACATTCGGATTCATTTACTAACTTTCTAATTCTCGTTCGTCTTTTATGAAATTTTTGCCATAACTTCATTATAACTAAGTTTTAATCCGTTCTTCATGAATTTTTCTACCGTTCCTAACCAAATAATAAGCAACTAACTTATACGCGATGGTTTTAAACTTTTCCATCAACAACAATTAAACTACGATGGTTTTAAATTTGTCCATCAACAAAGTTCTTCGTGTTCTTCGCGTGTTCTTCGTGTTCTTCGTTCGTTCTTCATTTTAATCGATATTTTGGATTACGATTTCACTTTTTATTGGAATTTGATGTTATAGAATATCATTCCTTATTTATTTCACCTACTCATTCATATAATCCACTCGGATCGTTCTAATTAATTACGAATCTTATACTTCCTTAAGAAATTTATTTACTAAACTTTAAATTCTATTTCTTCATTTTCTTATAATTTCAACCATATGAACTCATCTCTCACCTTATCTACTTCTTATCTTCATTAAGTTATGTTTTTAAACATCGAAACTTAAAGAAAAATTATAAGAGACTAGGTTTCGGATTACCGTTCTCTTTTAATCTTCTCCTGTCGGACAAAGTTTGTACACGGGCTAGCCTTTCCTCTTCCTTCTCCTCCCATCCGAACTCTCTCTCTCTCTCTCTCTCAAGTGCCTTAGGATTTTCAAAATCCCAAAAGAAAGAAATGAGCTTCTTATGTAGAGAAAACCAAAGTTAGGGGTAATATAGTCATTTTCCCCCCCCTTAACCTCCTTACTATTCATTACTTAAGCCCTAAGTTTACTTAGCCTCCACACTTACTTAGCCATTTAGTCTTCTTAGCCATTAAGTTTACTTAGCTCTTAAGTCTTCTTAGCCCTTAAGTTTACTTAGCTCTTAAGTCTTCTTAGCCCTTAAGTTAAGCACTTTACTTAGCTATTAAGCATAAGTAATTTACTTAGCTATTAAATTTACGTAGTCATTGCTTAACTTATTATTTACTTAGCCATTAAGACTAATCGTATTCTACGCATCTCATTCTCGTATTCTCTTATTCTCTTTGTATTTAATTCGTACGATAATCGTATTATACGTCATATCAATCCTCTTGCTATACTCGTATTCCTCACGCATAATAATCCCAATTATTATACGTAAACATTAAATCCTCGGAACTCACTTTTCCTAACCCTTAGGTTTTGAGTCCGCAGGCAAAAACTTCATTTTTGCCATAACTGAAATATTATTAAATATTTCATCACGTCTCAAAATATTCCATCACGTCTCAAAATTATACGTAATCATTAACTTCTCGGAATTTCAAAATAAATCTCCGAGCAGAAACAGATGAATAGTGCCTATTTCGTCTTTTTTCCCCAGAAAATATTTTGTTCCCGAAAAAATTTCATTTTCATCTTGAAAATTCTTATTCGTTCAATCTAGCTCGTAGCCAGAATACTCCCGACTTATAATCATCCGAGGTTCTAGAACGATTAATAAACACATAGCACAGAATAGTATAAATAAATTCATTTTATTAATAACTAATTCTTTAAATCTAAATTTTGGACAACCCGAATTTTCGGGTCGTCACACTCTTCCCTCCTTATAAAAATTCCGTCCTCGAAATTTCTTAAAACCACACCCTTACCCGGGTCATCACATTCACCCCTTCTTCATAGAATTTCATCCTTGAAATTTTAGCCTACCCTTCTTCTCAACTTCCCTTCAACGGAGTTCTTATCTTTCCCTCATTCCTAACCCCCATAACCTATCAAGAATCATGAAGTAGAAGGAATAACGAGGAATATAAAATTTCCTTTGAAAATGTTTTATACTTTTGCTGAGGGGTCAAATCGACCATGAACTCTTACTAGGTTAAATAGCATTTCGCCGTAAGCCCTTCTTTAACGGTCAGTTTACAATCACAAAGAAAGTAACTACCTCTTCCATGTTCTCCTCAGACTAAATCATTAGATTTTGCACCAAAACAATTTGGTTTGGCACAAATTCTCAAAGAAAGCTCGATGACATACCATTTGTCTAGCCGAATCAAGTATCTTAGACCATACCAATAAATTGGATTTCAACGTGAAACCTTCGTTTAGTCAACTCAATTGACATTGACTACTTCTGTAAATTCTTTTCGCAATACATCAAAACGTTTTATGACGTTATGATACCGTACTTTTCACAGTACGTTGAGGACTTCGTCAGTTTATGACTTCGTCATTATACATCATACCATAGCGGGTTGTTGATCCTAAGATCACATCCAACACCAGGTTCAATTGCATTAATAACCCCATCCTTTTACCATTTTTGCGGATGATATAAAATTCATTTTGATATTTTTAAATCAATTTCTGTCTAGCCGAAGCAATTAGCATAGACATACCAAGAATAACTCTTTTAAAAATCTGTTGGTTCCAAAAGTTGAACCAATTCTTCCCTTTTAAAAATGTATATATCAGCACAATTTCAATAAAGTTCGAAATCTAGCATAGCTAGATGACTTGGAATATCCTATTCTTCATCTGCCTTCATTGTCTTACTATGATAATACTTAATCTTCTCTAGCACCTTCAATACTAAGTCTACTGAAAACAACTCATTTTCAGTCTAAACATTCCTATATCTTAGTACAGTCCATCAACTTACCACACATTATGAGTTCAAGAACTTTCCACAATAATATGAGTTTAAGAACTATCCAGACAGACCATAGGCGTCCATTCACTAAGACGTTCGAAAACATACCATATTATTATGAGTCACGAACTTACCATAAGTATGAGTTTCAAGAACTCGCACCTACCTTATCATTCTCTACCTATCAAGTATATACATGAGAAAAGATTCACCTTCACGCAATATACATATTGATAGCGCGACCAATCCCAATGATTATCACTGTAATAAGCTAAGCAGTTGTTACACCAAGCACAAACCTCTGCCCATAACAAAGGTTCATACAACTCAGCTATCACATGAGTCCTCAATTGAAAATTTTCAACTTCTAAATCTCTCTTTACTTAATATGAATTTTCTTTAATTCATATACTATTCTTCACAACTCAATCTAAGTTCTTTTTCCCGTACTACTTCATAGTACCCTTTATTCATAGCATTAACTATAAATCATTCATCGTTTAACAACTAATCTGTTACTACGACTCACTATGATCACATGGTGATCTTCTTATCCTTCTCTCTATGATTATAGTCTTAGGTACTCCTACCTAAGGTTTATAACCTATCGGTTTATAACCTATCAGCTCTGATACCAACTTGTAACGCCCCGAAATCCGGTCTATCTTCACACCCGAATTTCGTACGTCACGAGTACATCATTCATCCAACATACATCATTATATACTGAAATATAACGACATACACTCTCAAATCCCAGGTTCTGGAAACCTTATAACCTTTTTCATTACAAATACTAATAAATACATTATTCATTTAATCTTACAAGAGTGACTTTTATCCGCCACCAAGGATACATAACAGTTAATTAAACTAGTCTATAATTCAATTTCATCTTTTTACATTACAAGTCTTCACTTGATCTTCTCGCTCATTCACCTTCTGAATTGTACTTCATCTGGATACCGTTAGCTTGATCTTTACGGGATCTTTAAGTTCTTCTAACCTTGTTCGCTGAAAATTGTTTTTCATTTAAAGAAAGAATGAGCATTCAATTGCCCAAAGAAGTCATAATGCAGCTTCAACAAACAACTTCGAAATTAAAACATTTACAGAGAACTTCCATAACCGAACAAAGGTTATGAAGCGGCTTGAATAATAGGAATAGTCTCGATTCCTATCATCTTAAAACATTAGTCATTTTCACTTTGATATACTTTCATTCCTCTACCTTTTCATACACATCACAATAAAGCTAGAATCATTAGCACAGACTTAATAATAACGGTTCATGTATAAATGTAACATACTTGTATTGAAAAGCTCAATCACGAGCGGTTGCATATCATAGAAACACCGGTGTTCAAATTGTGGCTCAAGGCCTCATACATTCTAACACCTTGTACAAATATCACACATTCACACATAGACAGAACTTCTCAAGTTCAATATCTGAGAAGTTTAAGAAATTAGCATTCATGTAATATGAATGAAGTTAGGAAACTTGCCTTACGCACAGCTACAACTTACGCTGAACTGCTCTTTCCAATTCCTATATAACACATAAGGAGAAAACATAAACACCAATTAGTCATATATTTAACTTACGCATTGGTTTACTTAACTTTACTTCTTAGGGTTCGCGTTCTTGCAATATATAAGTTTATCGACTAACTTCCATTACCGCTTCGACTTTATGACATACTGAGATGTCTTACTTATAATGTTCATCATCTTGGATGATTTATATTCTTATCTTCTTTTTATAACTTCTCTACTCTCGGTAGCACATCGCTTCTTCCTTTAGTAGTCCATATGGTACTACGGTGGTTTCCCACAAACAACCAACAAACAAGTTCCGTCTCATCTACATAATCGCCATCATAGTGAGTTAGATCGGTTGCCAGTTTTGTATATACCTTCGCTCTCTGAAGGAATTGTTTAGCCCAGCTCCCATATGTCAACCATCAAAGGTTACGATTGTACCACAACCTAAACTTTATCTTAACTTATTTGAATTATTAAACTTAATGTTCGTTAAATCAATTTCTTATTCCTTACAGCTTTCTTGATAAATCATATCTTATTAATACTTTTGTTATCCATTACATGAACCCCATGTTCATTACTCGTTCTTTGTGTCGAAGCCATACCGTTCGTTGTATGCTAAGACTGATCGTTCATCGCAACAGCGTTGCGTTCCCAGCGTCTATACGCTTTACACTTATCTCTCACTATCATGACATAACATCGAAATGTTATTCATTACCCTCGTCGCTCAACGTCTAAGGAATCACAATCATAGCAATCCCTCATATTTGTTCATCGCGACTACGGTCTCTGGATATCGGTTACGTAACTCGCGTTTATATTCTTTGTCATTTAATCTTATTTAATCTTTACGATCAACCTTTAATAAAGGTTTACATCACTTGATTAAGTGCTATATTACGTGAACTACATGTTCATTATCTATCCGTACACTTCCCCCAGGAGTTGAGTAGTTAAACTCTCCTCACTGGACCTTGCCCTGCACTGGTGCTGCGGCGCCGTGCCCCTTCCTTTACCTCGTGCTGCGGCGCACCCTACGTCTCCCTTTTCCTTTGGTCTGGCGCTGTGGCGCCAAACCCTTTGTTATCTCTCGTGCTGCGGTGCCATTCTCCAGGAGTTGATGCCCGAGCTCGCGCTGTGACCACACCTCCCAAAGCTCAGCCGGCGCTGCGGCGCCGAGCCTAAACCCTAGAAAATATTCTAAGTCTTTTACAAGCTTGAATCGCTTACTTCGAAATTTTGTAACTTATTCTTTATAACTCAGAACGAGGATGTTCCAAAGCCATTCTCTTCCTTATCTTACGTACTTCAATACCCCTTGGACAGAACTTCGTTCTGAATCCGTTAGCGTGCCAGTCAATTGGCTTGATCTTCACCATTCATTCATTTTTACGTTTTTAACATTCTTCGTTCGTTCGTCCGTAATTCGGTCATCCGAACTCGGAACTCGTTTGTTCTTGAGTCCACGACTCACGTTTTATATATTCTCTTACTTTCTTATGAAACCCTACACGTTCGAATTCATTTACTAACTTTCTAATTCTCGTTCGTCTTTAACGAAATTTTCGTCATAACTTCGTTATAGCTAAGTTTTAATCCGTTCTTCATGAACGTTTCTACCGTTCCTAACCAAATAATAAGAAACTAACTTATACGTGATGGTTTTAAACTTGTCCATCAACAACAATTAAACTACGATGGTTTTAAATTTGTCCATCAACAACGTTCTTCGTGTTCTTCGCGTGTTCTTCGTTCGTTCTTCATTTTAATCGATATTTTGGATTACGATTTCACTTTTTAGTGGAATTTGATGTTATAGAATATCATTCCTTACTTATTTCACCTACTCATTCATATAATCCACTCGGATCGATCTAATTCATTACGAATCTTATACTTCCTTCAGAAATTTATTTACTAAACTTTAAATTCTTATTTCTTCATTTTCTTATAATTTCAACCATATGAACTCATCTCTCACCTTATCTACTTCTTATCTTCATTCAGTTATGTTTTTAAACATCGAAACTTAAAGAAAAATTATAAGAGACTAGGTTTCGGATTACCGTTCTCCTTTAATCTTCTCCTGTCGGACAAAGTTTGTACACGGGCTAGCCTTTCCTCTTCCTTCTCCTCCCATCCGAACTCTCTCTTTCTCTCTCAAGTGCCTTAGGATTTTCAAAATCCCAAAAGAAAGAAATGAGCTTCTTATTTAGAGAAAACCAAAGTTAGGGGTAGTTTAGTCATTTTGCCCCCCTTAACCTCCTTACTATTCATTACTTAAGCCCTAAGTTTACTTAGCCTCCACACTTACTTAGCCATTAAGTCTTCTTAGCGTTAAGTTTACTTAGCTCTTAAGTCTTTTTAGCCCTTAAGTATTCTTAGCCCTTAAGTTTACTAAGCTCTTAAGTCTTCTTAGCCCTTAAGTTAAGCACTTTACTTAGCTATTAAGCATATGTACTTTACTTAGCTATTAAGTTTACTTAGTCATTACTTAACTTATTACTTACTTAGCCATTAAGACTAATAGTATTCTACGCATCTCATTCTCGTATTCTCTTATTCTCTTTGTATTTAATTCGTACGATAATCGTATTATACGTCGTATCAATCCTCTTGCTATACTTATATTCCTCACGCATAATAATCCTAATTATTATACGTAAACATTAAATCCTCAGAACTCACTTTTCCTAACCCTTAGGTTTTGAGTCCGCAGGCAGAACTTCGTTTTTGCCAAAATTGAAATATTATTAAATATTCCATCACGTCTCAAAATTATACGTAATCATTAACTTCTCGGAATTTCAAAATAAATCTCCGAGAAGAAACGGATGAATAGTGCCTATTTCGTCTTTTTCCCCCAAAAAATATTTTTTTCCCGGAAAAATTTCATTTTCGTCTTGAAAATTATTATTCGTTCAATCTAGCTCGTAGCCAAAATACTCTCGACTTATAATCAGCCGAGGTTCTAGAACGATTAATAAACACATAACACAGAATAGTATAAATAAATTCATTTTATTAATAACTAATTCTTTAAACCTAAATTCTGGACAACCCGAATTTCCGGGTCGTCGCAGTTATTATTCCGCTCAAAGAAATGGTATCGTGAAGCACCGAGTTCGGGTTTCAAGTACTTGAATTTGGGGGCCTCACATTATATCTTCAGCTCTGAGCTGAATCTGCACCCCCTTGACCTTTGTAGTGATGATGTCATTTTTGAAGACTCCATTGCAGTAGAATTCTTTCTCCAGCTTCTAGTAAAAAATTGTGCTAGTGCTCAGAGCTTCTTTGAGACATAGTTGATAACCAGATACAACATTGGAAGCATCCATTGATTACTATGATTTTACTGAATAGAATAGAAATTAGTTGAGCGTTCTGAAAGCTAGGGTTTCTTTTAAGAGAGAAAGAAAGGAATGAGCTTTTGAAAATTCAAAGGTGAACCATCAAAAGACATTTTTCAAAATGTATTTATAACTTCCCTCCTCCCGATCTGCAAAGTGGGGCACGCGTCGAGTTCTGCAGGGCTCCACGATTTTAAATAGTGTGAAAATACTGATCTGCCCTTAGCTCCCCTGAGCTAGTGTATCCTTCAGGATGACTGCAATTGTTGAGGTTGCTCCGCGATTGTAAAGTTCATTGTTGAACCTGCTCCACGACCGTTATTTCTCCAGGTTCTTGTAATGCACTTTGAATTAGCATCCCTTCTGGGTTAAGGTTGCTCAGGAAGGGCCAACCTCTTAGTCTAAAACTAAGGGTTAGGTTTGTCCCTGAGACGCTTATCAAAAGGGCTGCTTAGACTTGATAGAAATGCTTTCATCATAGTGGGCTTCTCTGCCATGTCAAGACTACTCCACGATCGTGGTTGCTCTTAGTCATCTCTACGATTTTAACATAGCCTTTTTATCTGCATGGTTAGCACCAACTAGAGGACATAATTTATGGTTGTAGATTCATCATACCTAACACACTTATCAATTTATTAAATCTGGATTCATCTAATTTGTAAAGACATTAGCAAGTTAATTTTCAGTAGTGATGTATTATAAAGATATAGTTCCATCTTGAACATGGTCCTTAATAAAATGATATCTTATTTCAATATGTTTAGTCCTAGAATGCATGACATGATTATGTGTTATTGCTATGACACTTGTGTTATCACAATGAACATGTAAAGACTTGAAATCAAACCCATAGTCTGCTAGTTGGTTCTTCATCCATAGGATTTGAGCACAACAGCTGCCTGTAACAATGTATTCAGCTTCTACTATTGAAGTTGATACTGAATTTTGCTTCTTGCTAAACTAGGACACAAGTTTTTTTGTTAGCAGTTGAAAAGTGCCACTGGTACTTTTTCTATCAATTTTGCAGCCTGCAAAATTAGCATCTGAATATCCTATCAGTTCAAAGGAGAACTCCTTGGGATATAAAAGTCCCAAGAGAGGTGTGCCTTTGAGATACTTGAAAATTCTCTTTACAGCAGTTAAGTTTGATTTCTTAGGATTAGCTTGAAATCTAGCACATATGCATGTTGCAAACATTATGTCTGGTATACTGGCAGTTAGGTACAGAAGAAAGCCTATCATACCTCTATATTGAGTAATGTCAATACATTTACCTTTCTCATCTTTGTCAAGCTTAGTTGCTGGAGCAATTGGTGTTTTCATGGGAGAGACTGATTCCATGCCATACTTCTTAAGTAAGTCTTTAATGTACTTAGCTTAGTTAATGAAGATACCTTCATCAGTCTGCTTCACTTGCAGTCCAAGGAAAAATTTTAGCTCACCCATCATGCTCATTTTGAACTTGCTCTGCATAAGCTTGGCAAATCTCTTGCACATATTTTCATCAATAGAACCAAAGATAATATCATCTACATATATTTGAACTAGTAAAACTTTATCTTTGTGCTTCCTAAGAAATAATGTGGTATCTACTCTTCCTCTAATGAATCCATTTTCAATAAGAAAGTTAGGTAGTGTTTCATACCATGCTCTAGGTGCAGTATAAGTCCAGTATAAGGCTTTATCTAATCTATAGACATAATTAGAGAGAGTTGGATTGATGAAACCTGGAGGTTTCTCCAGATATACATCTTCTTGAAGTTCACCATTCAAAAATGCACTCTTGACATCCATCTGGAAAACTTTGAACTTCATGTGGCTAGCAAAGGTAAGGAATATCCTCATAGCTTCTAGTTTGGCAACATGTGCGGAGGTTTCATCATAGTCGATGCCTTTTTCTTGGGAATAACCTTTGGCCACTAGTGTTGCCTTTTTCCTTGTGATCACCCCATCTTCATCCATTTTGTTTCTGAAGACTCATTTGGTGCCAATAACTGGGTGACTTCTACCATCTAGGAACTAAACCCAAACTTTACTTCTTTCAAACTGATTCAGCTCCTCTTGCATGCTTTCTATCCAACTCAAATCTTTCATGGCATCTTCTATCTTCTTGGGTTCCATTTATGATAGAAAACAAAGATAGAAATACTCATTCTGGGTGGTAGATCTCGTCTTGATTCTTGCATTTGAATTTCCAATAACCAGGTCTTGAGTGTGATCTCTTTCCCATCTGTTCCATGTTGGTACATCTGTTTTGGTGCCTTCTTGTCTGAATTCTTCAAGATCAACTTCTGTCCCTTGTTGCAGAGGTTCATCGTCTGGAGTAGGTCTCTTCACGATCTCTTCTTTAGGCTCGACGATTTCATCTTCTAGGACTGCGATCGTGGTGTTGGGATCGACTACCTCATTCATAGTGTCTAGATCATCGATCACAGTGCCATGTGGTACATAATTGTCTGAGTTTATTTCATCAAAGATGATGTGAATCGAGACTTCAACACTTAGCATTTTCTTGTTGAACACTCTATAGGCCTTGCTATCTATGGCATATCCAAGAAAGATTCCTTCGTCTGACTTGAGTTGGAACTTAGTCAGATATTGTTTTCCATTGTTGAGAATGTAGCATGCACAGCCGAACACATGGAAATAACTAACATTTGGCTTTCTTCCTCTTCACAGCTCATAGGGAGTCTTTTTTAGTGTAAAGTGAACAAGAGACCTGTTCGGAGTGTAGCACGCAATGTTGATAGCCTCTGCCCAGAAGTATTCAGGCAGATGAGCTGCTGCTAGTAGAGTCCTTCCTGCTTTAATCAGCGTTTTGTTCTTCCTTTCAGCTACTCTATTTTGCTGTGGAGTTCGTGGAGGTGATAAGTTGTGACTGATACCATTGTCTACACAAAACTGATCCATCTCAGAGAAGTCAAACTCTCTTCCATGATCACTTCTTATAGCCTTGATCTTCTCTCCTTTTTCGTTTATCACCAGCTTAAACATCTTGATGAGTTGGAAGCTTGTTTCATCTTAAGAATTTAGAAAGAACACCCATGTGAATCTGGTGTAGTCATCCACTACGACCAATGAGTATCTCTTCCCTCCAAGGCTTACAGTTAGAATTGGCCCGAACAGATCCATGTGAAGTAACTGTAGGGGCTTATCAATTGAGTTAACTACTTTTCCTTTGAATGAGCTCCTAGTTTTCTTTCCAAGATGACATCAAGCTGATAGGCGTTGCATGGCCTTTGTTTGACGAAGCTGAGCTTGGGTAAACCTGCCACTAGATCTTTGAAGGCCATTTTTGACATACTCTTTAAGTTGAGATGAGACAACCTTCTATGCCAAAGCCAGCTCATTTCTTTAGAAGCTTTAGCAAGAAAGCATATTATCTCATCAGAACTCAGTTGAGCAAGATTAACAGTGTAGACGTTCCCTTCTCTTATTCCAGTCAGCTTTATAGAGGAGGTCTTCAGATCTTTGACTTGACACTGATTATTGAGGAAGGTGACTTGATGTCCCTTGTCGCAGAGTTGGCTGATGCTCAGAAGATTGTGCTTTTGTCCTTCCACATAGGCTACTTTACTGAAGGACACTACATCATTCCCAGCTGAGCCATATCCTCTTGTCTTGTTAGAGCTGTTGGCTCTAAAGATGACCCTCTTTCTCTGTGAAGTTAGACATGATAGCTTTGTTCCCGGTATGTGCCTTAAGCATCCACTGTCTAGATACCAAGTTGTGATCGTGGAGCTCTATTCATGTAGTAAAGTTAATATGAGACCCCAACTTTTATGAATAAATATTATTTTTTCTCGAAATATATTTTTGAATATTATGGTGTGGATTTGATATAATGTTATAGTTGTGGGTAATATTTATAAATTTTGCAAAGTAAGCAAGTGGTGATATAATATTCGATTGGTCAGGGAATATTCGTTTTAACAGGGAATATTTGTACGGCGGCACAATCATTGGTGGACCCCACAATGAAAGTATTGTCGTAGTTAGAAAACGACAGAATTGTCTTTTTATAAAAATAACGGCGAAAGTTTAACCGTTAAACTGTTGAACTACCCGGTGGTAAAAATACTGATGTCTGGCATTGGTTGCGTAGTAGCACCGGTATTGATTATTGATGCTTACGTGAAAAGTCACTCGGTTATACTCAATTATTGCTACGATAATTCACGCATAATATCTCTCATATTATTGATTCAATTATTGTCACAAGATCATCTCGCATAATATTTTATATTATTAAATCAATAATTGAGACGACAAAGTTATTCATATTATTATTTACAATATTGACAATGTCTAGAAGTTCTGTCAAGGAGAGGTTTGGTCACCTAATTGCGCGCCAATAAGGAGAAATCCTTATCGGAAAGGCCCCTCTTTCCTGGAAACAATCTGGTTGTTAAATATTGTGAGTTATAATATTAATGATGAATAAGTTCATGTTGATTAAAGATGAAATTAATAGTTCCATTGTGTGGGAATTATTAGTGTTAGTGGAAATCGACATTTATTTCGATAATAATTAATGTCTGGATGTTATATTGACCAATCAGGTAATTCACCGGATAAATAAGTAATTAATTGCTATTAATTCACAGGCTTATAACTATGTGTTCACATGTGTGTACTTTTGATTCACATGATTTACTATTAGGGGAATTGGTGCAAGATTGATAATACTTGCATGACTAAATTAAAAATAGAGGCATAGATGAAGGTACTATACTGTAATTAGTTTTTTCACATAATTATACTATTAAGTCACATGAATGAACTATTAATTCACATTATTTACTATTAGGGGAGGTGGTATAAGTTTGATAATACTTGCAGGACTAAATTAAAAATGAAGAAAAAGAGGAAGGTATTATACTGTAATATTTCGAGCCCCAAAACGTGCAATTATTGAAACTATATTTTCCTATAAATAGAAGCTCATTCTTCTTTCATTCTCACCAATTCACTAAGTCTCACAAGAGCAATTATTATAGAGAAAAATTATAGAGAGAAAGAAGAAGAGAAGTCTGCTACCTCACTATTCCAATTATCCGCTTTCTTCTAAGGTAAGGGTATTATTTCTTCAGTATTCATGAAGAGAGTTATTTTCTTTCAATACTCGTAAGGGTTGTTATTCCATTCTTTATTATTTTGTTGGAATAACCTGTCTGTGTGGTCTATCGCATGCCTGGTGATTTCTTCTGTTATTCCATTCTTTATTATTCTGTTGGAATAACCTGTTTATGCGGGCATCACATTATATCTTCAGCTCTGAGCTGAATCTGCATCCCTTGACCTTTGTAGTGATGATGTCATTTTTGAAGACTCCATTGCAGTAGAATTCTTTCTCCAGCTTCTAGTAAAAAATTGTGCTAGTGCTCAGAGCTTCTTTGAGACATAGTTGATAACCAGATACAACATTGGAAGCATCCATTGATTACTATGATTTTACTGAATAGAATAGAAATTAGTTGAGCGTTCTGAAAGCTAGGGTTTCTTTTAAGAGAGAAAGAAAGGAATGAGCTTTTGAAAATTCAAAGGTGAACCATCAAAAGACATTTTTCAAAATGTATTTATAACTTCCCTCCTCCCGATCTGCAGAGTGGGGCACGCGTCGAGTTCTGCAGGGCTCCACGATTTTAAATAGTGTAAAAATACTGATCTGCCCTTAGCTCCCCTGAGCTAGTGTATCCTTCAGGATGACTGCAATTGTTGAGGTTGCTCCGCGATTGTAAAGTTCATTGTTGAACCTGCTCCACGACAGTTGTTTCTCCAGGTTCTTGTGATGCACTCTAAATTAGCATCCCTTCTAGGTTAAGGTTGCTCGGGAAGGGCCAACCTTTTAGTCTAAAACTAAGGGTCATGCTTGTCCTTGAGACGCTTATCGGAAGGGCTGCTTAGACTTGATACAAATGCTTTCATCACAGTGGGCTTCTCTGCTATGTCGAGACTACTCCACGATCGTGGTTTCTCTTAATCATCTCTACGATTTTAACATAGCCTTTTTAACTGCATGGTTAGCACCAACTAGAGCACATAATTTATGGTTGTAGATTCAGCATACCTAACTCACTTATGAATTTATTAAATTTGGATTCATCTAAGGGTTTTGTAAAGACATCAGCAAGTTGATTTTTAGTAGTGATGTATTGTAAAGATATAGTTCCATTTTGAACATGGTCCCTAATAAAATGATATCTTATTTCTATATGCTTAGTCCTAGAATGCATGACATGATTATGTGTTATTTCTATGCCACTTGTGTTATCATAGTGAACAGGTATAGACTTGAAATCAAACCCATAGTCAGCTAGTTGGTTCTTCATCCATAGGATTTGAGCACAGCAGCTGCCTACAACAATGTATTCAGCTTCTGCTGTTGAAGTTGATACTGAATTTTACTTCTTGCTAAACTAAGACACAAGTTTGTTTCCTAGTAGTTGAAAAGTGCCACTGGTACTTTTTCTATCAATTTTGTAGCCTGCAAAACCAGCATCTGAATATCCTATCAGTTCAAAGGAGGACTCCTTGCGATACAAAAGTCCCAAGAGAGGTGTGCCTTTAAAATACTTGAAAATTCTTTACAGCAGTTAAGTGTGATTTCTTAAGATTAGCTTGAAATCGAGCACATATGCATGTTACAAACATTATGTCTGGTCTACTAGCAGTTAGGTACAGAAGAGAGCCTATCATTCCTCTGTATTGAGTAATGTCAAGACATTTACCTTTCTCATCTTTGTCAAGCTTAGTTGTTGGAGCAATTGGTGTTTTCATGGGAGAGGTTGATTCCATGCCATACTTTTTAAGTAAGTCTTTAATGTACTTGGCTTGGTTAATGAAGATACCTTCATCAGTCTGCTTCACTTGTAGTCCAAGGAAAAAATTTAGCTCACCCATCATGCTCATTTCGAACTTGCTCTGCATAAGCTTGGCACATCTCTTGCACATATTTTCATCAGTAAAACCAAAGATAATATCATCTAGATATATTTGAACTAGTAAAACTTTATCTTTGTGTTTTCTAAGAAATAATGTGGTATCTACTCTTCCTCTAATGAATCCATTTTCAATAAGAAAGTTAGTTAGTGTTTCATACCATGCTCTAGGTGCTTGTTTAAGTCCATATAAGGCTTTACCTAATCTACAGACATAATTAGAGAGAGTTTAATTGATGAAACATGGAGGTTTCTCCACATATACTTCTTCTTAAAGTTCACCATTCAGAAATGCACTCTTGACATCCATCTGAAAAACTTTGAACTTCATGTGGCTAGCAAAAGCAAGGAATATCCTCATAGCTTCTAGTCTGGCAACATATGCGAAGGTTTCGTCGTAGTCGATGCCTTTTTCTTGGGAATAACCTTTGGCCACTAGTCTTGCCTTGTTCCTTGTGATCACCCCATCTTCATCCATTTTATTTCTGAAGACTCATTTGGTGCCAATAACTGGGTGACTTCTAACATCTAGGAACTAAACTCCAGACTTTGCTTCTTTCAAACTAATTCAGCTCCTCTTGCATGGCTTCTATCCAACTCGAATCTTTCATGGCATCATCTATCTTCTTGGGTTCCATTTGTGACATAAAACTTAGATAGAAACACTCATTCTGGGTGGTAGATCTCGTCTTGATTCTGGCATTTGAATCTCTTATAATCAGGTCTTGAGTGTGATCTCTTTCCCATCTATTCCATGTTGGTGCATCTGTTCTAGTGCCTTCTTGTCTGAATTCTTCAAGATCAACTTCTGTCTCTTGTTGCAGAGGTTCGTCGTCTGGTGTAGTTCTCTTCACGATCTCTTCTTTAGGCTCGATGATTTCATCTTCTAAGACTATGATCGTGGTGTTGGGATCGACTACCTCATTCATAGTATCTAGATCGTCGATCATAGTGCCATGTGGTACAGACTTGTTTGAGTCTATTTCATCAAAGATGATGTAAATCGAGACTTCAACACTTAGCGTTTTCTTGTTGAACACTCTATAGGCCTTGCGGTCTATGGCATATCCAAGAAAGATTACTTCGTCTGACTTGAGTTGGAACTTAGTCAGATATTGTTTTCCATTGTTGAGAATGTAGCATGCAGAGTCGAACACATGGAAGTAACTGACATTTGGCTTTCTTTCTCTCCACAGCTCATAGGGTGTCTTCTTTAGTGTAGAGTGAATAAGAGACCTGTTCTGAGTGTAGCACGCAGTGTTGATAGCCTATACCTATAAGTATTCAGGCAGATGAGTTGCTGCTAGTAGAGTCCTTCCTGCTTTAATCAGCATTTTGTTCTTCCTTTCAATTACTTCATTTTGCTGTGGAGTTCGTGGAGCTGAGAAGTTGTGACTGATGCCATTGTCTGCACAAAACTGATCCATCTCACAGAAGTCAAACTCTCTTCCATGATCACTCCTTATAGCCTTGATCTTCTCTCCTTTTTCGTTCATCGCCAACTTGAACATCTTGATGAGTTGGAAGCTTGTTTCATCTTTAGAATTTAGAAAGAACACCAATGTGAATCTGGTGTAGTCATCCACTACAACCAGTGAGTATCTCTTCCCTCCAAGTCTTAGAGTTTGAATTGGCCCGAACAGATCCATGTGAAGTAACTGTAGGGGCTTATCAATTGAGTTAACTACTTTGCCTTTGAATGAGCTCCTAGTTTTCTTTCCAAGCTGACACCAAGCTGATAGGTGTTGCATGGTGTTTCTTTGACGAAGTTGAGCTTGGGTAAACCTGCCACTAGATCTTTGAAGGCCAATTTTGACATACTCTTTAAGTTGAGATGAGACAACATTCTATGCCAAAGTCAGCTCATTTCTTTAAAAGCTTTAGCAAGAAAGCATATTGTCTCATCAGAACTTAGTTGAGTAAGATTAACAGTGTAGATGTTCCCTTCTCTTATTCCAGTTAGCTTTATAGAGGAGGTCTTCAGATCTTTGACATGACACTGATTGTTGAGGAAGGTGACTTGATGACCCTTGTCGCAGAGTTGGCTGATGCACAGAAGATTGTGCTTTTGTCCTTCTATATAGGCTACTTTACTGAAGGACACTACATCATTTCCAGCTAAGCCATATCCTCTTGTCTCGTCAGAGCTGTTATGTAACAACCCAGAATTTTGGATTATCCAGAATTTAGGTTTAAAGAATTAGTTATTAATAAAAAGAATTTTTATTAAAACTATTATGAGCTATGTGTTTATTAATCGTTCTATAACCTAGAATGATTATTAATCGGGAGGATTCTGGCTACGAGCTAGACTGAACGAGTAAGAATTTTCAAGACGAAAATAAAAATGTTCTGGGAACAAAAATATTTCTGGGGAAAAAGACGAAATAGGCACTATTCACCCGACGAAACCTAAGGTTTAGGGTTTGAATAACCTAATCCTTTCCGAGAGTTCGGTATGTCGAAATGACATTCCGTCGAAAGATTTGACGATAATATATCGTGAAAAGTTAAGTAAGCCTATAAAAGTTTTTCTCGAAAAACATGCAGAAATCAGATGAAATAAAAACGACGAAAAGTACTGTTATGTACTTTTCACTCGTTTAGCTATGTTAGGGGAAAACATGAAGGAAAACGCTTGACGCCAAAAAATGTTTTTCAATTTTTCGAAGATCCGAAGATTACGTAAAATTTAATCGGCAAAGGAAAGACGAAATATCCAAAAATATTTGGATTCCGAGAATCACAGTTTTCGAACTGTCGGACGAATTCCGAAATACGGAAGCACGAAGCTTCCAAGGGAAGCTAGGTAAGGAGGTGGGGCGGCCACTTGGCCACCAAGTAAACTTGGTGGCTAAGTTATGAATAGTAAGGAGGTTAGGGTGGTGAAATGACTAAAATGCCCCTAGCCTTGGTTTTCTATATAAACAAGTTTAAGCTCATTTGTTTGATTGATAATTCAACCAACACTTGAGAGAGAAAGAGAGAGAGACTTCGGATGGGAGAGGAAGAGAAAGAGATTGAGGAAAAGCTAGCTTGATTGCACGCTTTGTCCGACGGAAGGAGATTAAAGAAGAACGGTAATCCGAACCCTAGTTCTTCTAATTTTTCTTTAAGTTTTTATGTTCAAAAACATAACTTAATGAGAATAAGGAGTAAAAGATATTGAGAATGATTTCATATGGTTGAAATCATGAGAAAATAAGAAATAAGAAATTTAGTTTGTAAATTTCTTAAAGAAGTATAAGATTCGTAAGGATTTTGAGCGATCCGAATGAATCTTATGAATGAGTAGGCTAAATAAGTAAGGAATGGTGTTCTATAACATCAAATTCCAAGAAAAAGTGAAATCATAATCCAAAATATCGATTAAAATGAAGAACGAACGAAGAAAACGAAGAACACGAAGAACACGCGAAGAACACGAAAAACGTTGTTGATGGACAAATTTAAAACCATCGTAGTGTAATTGTTGTTGATGGACAAGTTTAAAACCATCGCGTATAAGTTAGATGCTTATTGCTTAGTTAGGAACGGTAGAAACGTTCATAAAGAACGGATTAAAACTAAGCTATAACGAAGTTATGGCGAAAATTTTGTAAAAGAAGAACGAAAATTTGAAAGTTAGTAAATGAACCCGAATATGTAGGGTTTCATAAGAATGTAAGAGAACGTATAATATGTAAGTCGTGGACTCAAGAACGAACGAATTTCGAGTTCGGATGACCAAATTACGGACGAACGAACAAAGAACGTTAAAAACGTTAAAATGAACAAAGAGCAAAGATTAAGCCAATTGAATGGCATGTTAACGAATTCAGAACGAACTTCTGTCCATGGGTAATCGAAGTACGTAATATAAGGAAGAAAATAGCTTTGGAACGATCTATTTCCGAGTTATAACGAAGAAGTTATGAGATTTCAAAATCGGCGTCTCAAGCTTGTAAGAGACTTAGAAAAATTTTCTAGGTTTCATACTCTAAAGCCGCAGTTATGAAGTTGTGCCTTTTGAGGCCGACGCCATAGCAGCATAACAAAGGTCCGAAAGCACACTGCAAGAGTTCACCGCAGCGTGAACCGTAGTACAATTTAGAAAGCTTGCGCAGCCAGCCATATACAGATCTCTGAAAATCTTACGGTGGAAGGTCTGCGGCAGCGACCCACTAAGTAAGGACTCATGTGCAGCTTAGCCATCCGGGAAGAGAGGAGAGAGAGTAGGTCAGCCCACAACAGAGAGGAAGGGAAGGCACAGCAGCCATGACCTTTGGTGCGAGTAATGCCTGTAAATGAGATTTTTAGTTCTCAGTTACTAGAGGATGTGCAAGAAAGAAATATGAACATAATGTTCAACTAATGTAACACTTAATCAAGTGTTTTAAACCTTTAATAAAGGTTGAACAAAAATATTAAACGAGAATAAAAGACAAAGAATGTAGATGCGGTTACGGGCCGATGTCCGGGGACCGTAGTCGCGATAAACGAACGTGAGGATTGCTATGATTGTGATTCCTTAGGCGTTGAGTAACGAGGGTAATGAATAACATTTCGATGTTATGTTATGGTAATGTAAAATGAATGTAAAGCGTATAGATGGCGTTTGTGAACGCAACATTGTTATAAGAAGAAACGTCGATCTTAGCATACAACGGACCGTATGACTTTTTGACATTAAGAAAGAATAATGAACATGGGGTTCATGGGATGGATAACGATCGAAAGCAATTAAAACCTTGAGTAAAGGTTGAATGAGAGATTAAGAGACGCGAACAACGTGAGCGTTGAATACGTAAACGCGATCCTCGTGAATCGTATTACAGCGTTTGGAGAACGTCTTTAATATACCCTGGTTGTATGACTTAGACGTTGATGAATGTAGTAAGTAAGATACGAATGGTATTAAGAAAGCCGTATCGAACGGTAATGAGATTAATGAAAGCCGAATGTGAATCAGATAAGAATGAATCCTGAGGTATGGCAATTACTTGCCAGAAAGCCAAAAGGAATAAGAAATTAACTTAACGAACATTATAATTTAATAATTCATATAAGTTAAGAGAAAGTTAGGTTGTGGTACAATCGTAACCTTTGATGGTTGACATATACGGGAGCCGAGCTAAATAATTTCTTGAGAGCGAAGGTATATACAAAGCTGAAATCGATCTAACTCACTTTGTGATGGCGGTGTAGATGAGACGGGAACTTGTTTGTTGGTTGTTTGTGGGAAACCACTCGAGAGTACCATATGGACTACTAGCGGAGAGAAGCGATGTGTCTTGAGTCCTAGAGAAGTATCTGAAGAAGATAAGAATGTGAATCATCAAAGATGATGAACGTGTTGAAATAAAGACATCTCCGTATGTCATGAAACCGTAAACCCAGTAAGAAAGTTAGTTGCATAAAATTATATTGCAAGAACGCGAACCTTAAGAAGTAAAGTTCAAGAAACCAATGCGTAAGTCAAGTATATGACTAATTGGTGTATTTGTTATTTCCTTATGTGTTATAGGGATTGGGATGAGCGATTCGGTAAAGTAAGTAGTTTGTCGTAAAACAAGTTTCCTAACTTCATTCATATTTTAAATGGATGCTAGTTTCTTAAACTTCTCGGATGTTGAACTTGAGAAGTTACGTACATGTCTTGAATGTGCGATATTTGTACAAGGTGGTAGAATGTATGAGGTCTTGTGCCAATTTGAGCACTTGGTGTTTCTATGAGATGAATCGTTACTATGTTTGAACTGCTTCAATAAAAGAAAGTTCTGTTTATATATGAATGTTATTGTTAAGTCATGTTTATAGATTCTAGCAGACGAAATGCGTGCATGAAAGAGAGTAGAGAATGAAAGTATTTCAAAGTGCATGTAACTAATATTTTAAGATGATAGGAATCAAGACTATTCCTATTATTCAAGCTGCTTCGTAACCTTTGTTCGATTATTAAAGTCTGAAAAGAATGTTAAACCCTTGAAGTTGTTTGTTCAACTGTTATGACTTGCTGGGCAATTGAATGCTCACACTTGCTTTAAATGAAAAACATTTTCAGCGAACGATGTTAGAAGAACTTAAGGATCCCGTATAGATCAAGCTGACAGTATCCAGATGAAGTGCCATTCAGAATGTGAATGAGCGAGAAGATCAAGTGAAGACTTGTAATAGAGAAAAGAAGAAAATTAAACTATAGACTAGTTTAATGAACTGTATGTATCCTTGGTGGCGGATAAAAGTCACTCTTGTAAGATGAAAGGAATAATGTAATTATCATTATTTGTAATGAGAAAGGTTATAAGGTCTTAGAACCTGGGATTTGAGAATATATGTTATTATATTTCAGTATATAATGATGTATGTTGGATGAATGATGTACTCGTGACGTACGGAATCCGGGTGTTTAGAAACATCGGATTTCGGGGCGTTACATGTTATCTCCAAAGATGACTGTTGGACCCTCTTTCTCTGTGAAGTTAGACAAGAGAGCTTTGTTCCCGGTTATGTGCCTTAAGAATCCACTGTCCAGATACCAAGTTGTGATCGTGGAACTCTATTCCTGCAGTAAAGTTAAGCTTTCATTTTGGTACCCAGACTTGCATGGGTCCTACCTTGTTAGTACCCTTGGGGACCCAAATCTGCTTGACTTTGGGTCTATTATGTAGAGGATTATAGTAGCATACTGCAGCCTATAGACACTCAAAATTTTTGCATTCCTGTTACTAACCTTGTAGGAGGGCAAAATCGTCTTCCGGAGATAACCCTGGAAGTCGAATCAACTCAATCCCAGAGGCAACCCCGGGATACTCAGTTTTCTGTTTCAGAGACAACCCCAAGATATTCAGTTCCAGTCCCGGAGACAACCCCAGGAGATTCAACTCAAACCTTGGAGATAACCCCGAGGGATGCATTTTTAGTTACGGAGATAACCACGGAGAAGTCCGTTCTAATCCCCAGAAGTCAGTTTCAACCTCAAAGACAACCCTGAGGCATTTAGTTCCAACCCCAGGAGGTTAAACATACCTCAGAGACAACCCTGAGGACATTCAGTACCTATAGCAGCCCAATCTCAAAGATAACCCTGAGCAACGACTGCTAAATTATCCCAAAGCCAGAGACAACCCTGGTGAGGGGCAAAATCATCATTTTTCCACCTCGATCCCACATTCACGTAACCTCAGCATCATTTCACACCACATTCTACACAGAAGTGTCCCACAAGAACCATAACTCAAATCCTGAGTGACTACGACGCAAGACAGTACACCAGATAGAATTTGAAGACTTAAAGATCTGGTCAAGGACCTATCTTCCCGACTTCGTACAAACTCTTGTCCCATGTTATTGTGTAGCTCTCAAAAATAGCATTCTGGAAAGGTATTATACGCCTCAATTAGATGCCCAGATTGAAAGTTATGAAGGTTCGAGCGGACAACGCGTTGCATGTGTGCACGTATTTCGAGACAGCAGGGCCCACGGAGTCCAAGGCACCCCGGGTAGCCGCAGGTAGACCTGAGGCTACCCCCTCTATAAATAGAGGGCTTGGGGTGACCATTTTGAAGAGAGAAAAGGCGAGGAAGCCCTGTCCATTTTGCTTTGAACACACTTTAAACTGAGTGCTTTCTTTTTCCAAACACCTATGAGCTTGTGTTTTACTATATTTTTTCAGTGGAAACCGAGTATTCATTCATTTAAAGCTATCTGAAGTCTTCTTGGCAGGCCACTGTAAGACATTTTAGATTTCTTTCAGCCTTTCTCCACTTCCATTCACACATACTTATTCACGTTGAGAGTCGTGTTGCGTGTGTATGCCCGCATCGTCGATTAAATGGCTTTTATTGCTTTTATATATATATATATATATATATATATATATATATATATATATATATATATATATTATCGAACTATGCTTTGATAGAGCCCTAATATAATATTAGGAGCATTTATCGCTTTATATATATATATATATATATATATATATATATATATATATATATAATGTTATCGAACTATGTTCTTCGATTGAGCACAATTTACATCTAGTGCGTTTACGGCTTTTTTATATATATATATATATATATATATAAACAATCAACTATATATATATATATTTATAGTTTATATATATATATATATATATATATATATTGTTTACAGCTTTTGTACATACTGCATCATCATATGAGCCTAGGAATCATGTGATTACACATTCAGTTTCTGAATCTAGATTCGGTTCCCGTGATGGACATTTAATTTCAGCTGCAGCCAACTTGTAAATTATTCACGATGTTTGAATTTCCTTAGATGGCTCTCATGCCCACAAGGAGTTCGGCGCTGCTATGTACCTTATTTTCTTGAAGATGCCTCGCATCTCGAAAAATAATAAAAGCAATCAAGCCGAACAAAGAATAAAATGTAAGTATCAAATGCCTCAATTACTATTAAGCACAAGGGTTTGAAAAACCTATTTTACAAAACATCACTGCCATATCTCGTTAAAATTGAACTTTATACAAAATTCAAACCCTTTGTATATAGGTGCAAACGAGGCATAGCACTACTTCTAGATAATTTCACATTAACCTAAACACACACACACACACACATTCAGATAAAAGTTTAAATTGAAAAGTGGCGGTAACCGTGCCACCACGGAAGTCGGGGGGTTCCTAACACCTTCCCTTTGCTTAATCAAGCCCCCGGACCCTAACGAATCTCGATTTCACGGACCAGTTAAACAGTGTCACATCACTAGGTCTTTGTGCAAATCTTTTCTCGATTGAGTTGGTGCAACCATTTAAAAATACCAGCTGGTGACTCTTACAGTCCAATCGTTGACATATACATGTCGGACCTTTTCACAACTTATTTTTTCAAACAAATCTCACCTAACATGAGAACACCAAAAGATAATAACAGAAAGGGACAAATTAAAATCCCAACATCTACAGGTGGCGACTCTGCTGGGGACATCCAGTAAGAGGGCTTAAGCCGCTATTAAAAGCTTTTCAAAACTTTTATCTGCTTGTGTGTGGATGTTGCATTTACATTTGAATGAATGTGTACTAATGCATTTACTTACTGCACTTAGTGCTTCGCACTATATCTGCCTGTGATATTAGTGCTTCGCACATGTCATCATTTCCATACGATAAGACGCGATGTATATGAATATATGTTGTGTGGTCCCTCCACCAGAAGGCTATCCTGTTGGTGTTTGATTACTGGACTCGTAGGGAGACTAATTCCAATGAGGCTCAGGAAAGGCACCACCTAAATTCGCTCAAGTTGAAAGACAGGATTAACTTCTCGTCGATTAAATTGCAATGATCTGGGAACCTTCATGCCAAAAAGCCGCGAGAGTAGCCTAAGATAGGTCAGCCTCTGATAAACCAAACGCAGATGGAAGTTTCTTCATACCTTCCCATTTCAATTACTTGTAAATTCAATTACTTGTAATTTCATTTCCATGTCAATCTCAATCTAATGGAAAATATAAAGGAATATGTGTACATGCATTCCCTTTTTATATCAAAACCTATCATGCTATCCAGTCATTAAAATAACTGACATCTATTTTGTAGGATAATACTCCTAAAAACGGACACATTACATAGCATGTAATATTCTTACATTCCCTCAAGAAGCCAAGCATGGCTACATCTGGCCAGTCTAATCCTGCTCATATCTCTCGCGAGGAGTTTGAAGGATTAAGCAATCAAATTACAGAATTAGATTTTCTTCTCAAAGAACTACACAAGACCACTCAGGGTCCACAAATACCCATCAACACAGAATCCTCTGCACATGGAGGAACCCAGGGTCTAAACAAAGAAGTTCCAACACCTGAGTCTCAGTCTGATAAAACCAAAAAAACCCTGAAATCACCAATCTTACAGAAGATCAAGACACCGGTGATATTCAAAAGAAAGTTCTACAAATGGAAGAGACCATTCGGTCCATCAAAGGGGTTGGAGCACACATGAGTGTTTCATATTCAGACCTTTGCATCTTCCCCGGGGTTCATTATCCGAAAAAATTCAAGACTCCCAATTTTGAGAAATATGATGGATTGGGAGATCCTTACACTCATTTAAAGGTATTCATTGGAGAGCTCGGGTCTTATGCCGAGGATGAAAAGCTCAGAATGTAGCTATTTCAGAAAAGTTTGACTAGAGAAGCCAGAGCATGGTACACCAAATTAGATAACTCCAAGATTCATAGCTGGGAGGAGTTAGCCCATGCTTTCCTTGGTCAATACAGCTTTCAAACTCAGATGGCTTCAAACCGGTATCAAATTACCAAGGTCAAGAAACAAGTAAATGAGTCTTTCAGAGAGTATGCCAAAAGATGGAGGCGTCTGGCTGCTCAAGTTATCCCGTCTATGACTGAGTCTGAAATGGTGATGACCTTCATAGACATTCAAGAAGCTCCCTTTTATGAGAGGGTCTTAGCTGGCATAGGCAAGCCATTCTTTGAAATGATCAAACATGGAGAAATGGCTGAAATGGGATTGAAATCAGGGAAGATTCAAGACCTTGTCGCTCTAAAAGATGTAGTTGAACACATCCAGTCTGGAAGTTATGGAAACAACCCCCGGAGGGTCCATAAGAAGAAAGAAGAGGATGTTTCCTTGATACTACAAGGATAAAAAAGCAATCAAAACATGCATATTCAGAGGAGAAACTATTCCCCTTTTCATGCACAGTCTTTAAACCCTCCATTGCCAAAGAGTGGAGAAGTCAGATATACAAGAGTGTTCACACCCTTAGGGGACTCACTCGAAAACATTCTCAAACTTCTGATAGCTCAGAAGAAAATTACTCATCTTCTTCCAACAGCCAACCTGAGTGGAAAGGGTTTTAATGCAAGTAAGACATGTGTTTACCATGCTGGAGCTCTAGGTCATGACACACAGGATTGTTGGGCCCTTAAACATAAGATCTAGGATTTAATTGACAATGGTGAGATCGTGGTGACCAAACTCGACCAACCCCATGTTCAAGACAACCCTCTTCCTCAACACAAGGAAGAGGAGGTTAATATGATCAACAGAGGCAATGGAGAGACCTCCAAATACCTCAAGTATGTCGGTGGATCAACCCAAACCAGCAAGGATAGTGCTGATAGATGGGATTATGCACAATTCCATTTTATGATGGAACGGGAGATGAAGGCTCTTGGTGAACAAGTCAATCAATTGGCAGAACTTGTGGTTCATCAGCACCAAGTCACACGTTAATTATTCAGTCAGGAGCAGGCTAGCCTCCTTTCTCTTATTAAAAGTACTCCGCCACTTGCTCCAGAAAGTGAAACACTGGAGGATAAGATTACAAAACGAGCAAAAGCTAAAGCCCGTCGGGATTTCGCCAACAAAAGAGAATTCACCTATTTAGGCCAACTGATGGAAGAGATATTGCAGATGCTGATTAATGAGGGAAAAATCACAGCACTGCTACCTCCAGTCAACCCACGCTCAAAGCGGTTTGATGCTAATGGAGTATGTCAATACCATTCCCACTTTCGCGGTCACATCACTGAGGAATGTTGGGCACTCCGCCATCTTATTTAGAACATGATTGACAGTGGTGACCTGCAAATGACAGACAATGACGCTGTATTACTTGAGAGTGGAGACACATTTCCTACACGATGGAAGGAAGCCGTAATAGTTATATCCTATGAGGGAGACTTGGCTGCCACACCACTTACAATTCAACTAATTCAACTCAAAGGTGTTGAAAACTCTTTGAAAGTGGCTGCACCAAAGCCAATCATATTGACTTTTAGGCCACAGTATCATGTTGACAGCCTACAAAAAGTGCCATGGAATTATGGAGAGGCTGAAGGATCCACATCCAATACAACTGTTGTAGTGTTAAAAGAAAATCCACTGTATCTTCCTCAACGGGTGATGAAGCCTATCATCAAACCTAAAGGGAAAGTGTCCATAGAGAAGATTAAAGAATTCCTTCGTACTATGGGACACAATGAAGCCAAGGTGGTTTTAAGCTTGAAAGAAGCTCCACAACATATCTCTATTCTGGACTTGGTTTTTTCTTCAGAAGATCACCGAAAGGTCTTACTGAAAGTATTAGAAGAAGCCCACTTGCCAAAAATAGTGGATGTTGAAAAAATCCATCATCTGGTTGTCACATCTTCAACAGTAATGTGATATCTTTCAGCAATGATGACATACCTCCTGAAGGGACGGGTCATTGCAAACCGTTGCACATAGCGGTTATATCATCTGGATATGTGGTGGGAGGAGTCCTGATAAAAGGAGGATCATCCTTAAATATCTACCCCTATGCCACATTGGAGAAAAGGAACATCAATCTCAATAGGATCCGAAGCAGCCATACAATTATCAAAGCTTTTGATAGATCCTGACAAAATGCCGTCGGAGAGATTGAACTAACTGTGGAGATTGGTCCACATACATTTTGCATATCCTTTCATGTGCTCAAGATAGCTACATGATACAATCTACTTTTGGGAAGACCGTGGATTCATATGGCTGGAGCCGTCCCGTCCACTCTCCATCAGTAGCTCAATTATATCATTAATAATAGCCTGGTCAATGTTTATGCTGAGCCAGAATGTCCTATACAAAGTGACATACCACTCATCAGTTTTAATGCAGAAGTTAAGCATGTCAGCTTCTAGGCCCTTGAGGTGAGCAACACTCACTATCAACCCATTGGGGCACCACCTCTGATACCCAGAGTTTCTACCGAGGTAATGTCGGCAACTCAAGAGATGATATCCTTGGGTTTTCAACCTGGACAAGGGTTGGGAAATGATCATCAAGGAATCAAATGCCCAATTTAAGTTCCCAGTCAGACAGGGATAGCCAGACTAGGCTATTCTCCTGCGTCCAGTCACAAGAACCCTCACAAGCACAAACAGGTTACTTCATCTTCAAGGCGGTTGCCTAAACCTACAGAGGTTGAGCATGTACGGCCTTCATTAAAGGTTCCTGCCCATGTGGTAGCTATGCTATTTCCTAAGCCGATACCGGTCAAAGGAAAGGAAGTCTTGATTCCAGACTCGAAGGTGGAAGAAAGGAATCAAAGTCGTAAACAAGAGATTGCTAGACATTTATCAAACATGCGCGTCCTAGTATATACAGAGGGTATGAATAGAGACATCCTAGATGATGATTGTCCAGACATCATGGTCATCATTCAGGAGAACGAAGGCGATAACAGCCCCTTCATCACTGCTGTCCACCAGGACTTCACCCTTGGCAATTGGGCGCAAAGACTCTCTTGCATTTCTTTATTAAGTATAAAAAGGCGTAAATTCCCTCTACCCTATAGATAACAATAATTGCTTACTTTTGATGTACATTATTATCAGTTGTTTTTGTCATTTCATGCTAACACTTTATATGATTGAACAGTTTTATATATTAAGTGAAAGCATTTTATTTCAGGACTCTAAAGTTAGATGTGCCTAAACTTGCTGATGAGGTGCCTTTTCTTCACAAGGACTGTAACTTTGATGTAAAGTTGGACTCAGACTTGATGGAGATTGAACAAGAGGATTATGAGATACCTCATTAGATCAAACAAACCCAAGCCAAATCTTGATCAAACCACCTCTTTGAACCTCAGAACCTCAAAAATCCCAAACAAATCCAGATTGGTACGGACCTTACTCCAAACCAAAGGAATGACATGGTTACTCTATTAACCCAATTCCAGGATGTGTTAGCATGGTCTCATGAAGATATGGTTGGTTTGTCCACTGACATTGTCATTCATCGCCTCCCCATCAAAGAGGGATTTAAGCTAGTCAGGCAGAAACTCAGGCGATTAAAACATAAGTGGAGTTTAAAAGTTAATGAAGAAATTGTAAAACAATTTCAAGCCGGCATCATCATGGTGTCCACATACCCTGAGTGGCTATCCAACATCGTCCCCATACCTAAACCTGGAGGGAAGGTACAAGTTTGCGTGGACTACAGGGATATGAACAAAGCTTATCTTAATGATAGCTTTCCCGTGCCATTCATCCACATACTCATTGACAATACATCTCAGTATGACATGTACTCTTTTGCTGACTGCTTTGCGGGGTACAATCAAATCATGGTTGCTGAAGAGGATCATGAGAAAACTGCATTCATCACTCTTTGGGGAACCTTTTGCTACAGACGGTTGTCATTCAACCTCATCATTGCTGGAGCTACTTATCAACGAGCCATGATAGCTCTTTTCAATGATTTAATGCACAAAGAGATAGAAGTCTATGTGGATGACATCATTGTCAAGTCCCAAAGGGAGGAAGACCAGTTAGATCATCTCAAAAAGCTCTTCAACAGGTTGTGTATGTACAACTTGAAGTTTAACCTGGCCAAGTGCGCCTTAGGTGCTAAATAAGGCAAGTTGCTAGGATTCCTAGTGAGCCAGAAGGGGATTGAGCTGGATCCTACAAAAATCCAGGCCATCACGGAAATGCCCATACCTCAGACAGAGAAGGAAATATGGGGATTTTTGGGAACAATCAACTTTATCAGCCGATTCATCTCCCAACTCACAGCAACCTGTGAGCCTATTTTCAAGTTACTAAGGAAGAACTCCTCCATGAAATGGAATGATGAGTGTCAGAAAGCCTTCCTTACAATCAAAGAGCGGCTAATCAAAGCTCCCGTTATGGTACCTCCCAGGGATGGTGTTCCCCTGTTCATGTACATGTCCATCAATGACAATGCCATGGGCTGCATGCTGGGATAGAAAGATGATAGAGGCCAAGAATGAGCTATCTATTACCTCAACAAAAGATTCAGCAGCAGTGAACACAAGTACACTCTGATTTAGAAAACTTGTTGTGCTTTAGCATGGGCTTCCATGAGATTACAACATTATCTCCATGGTCACACAACCCATCTTATATCCCGTGTGGATCCTCTCAAGTACGTGTTCAACAAACCCATGTTAAATTGCCGACTGTCCAAATGGCAGTTGATCCTACAAAAATTTGACATTGTCTACGTAATGTAAAAGTCTATCAAAGGTCAAGGAATTGCGGATCAACTGGCTGCCGCACTTTCAGGGAATTTCAAACCCTTGGAGACATACTTTCCTGATGAATGGGTAATGACAGTTCAACAACATCGTCAGGACGATACACACCAACTATGGAAGATGTATTTTGATGGAGCTGTAAACATGGAAGGTTCTGGAGCTGGAGCAGTTCTAGTATCCATTACGGGGGGGGGGGGGGAACAACATCTCGTCGCCATCAAATTGCAGTTTACCAGCACCAACAACACAACTGAGTATGAAGGTTGTATAATGGGGTTAAAACTAGCCCAATTCATGGGCATCAGACGGTTAACTATCTTTGGAGATTCCGAGTTGGTAATCAGACAAACCACTAGGATCTATCACACCAAAGAGCTACATTTACTGCCTTACCATCAGTAGGATATACAGATGGCTTCGAAGTTTGATGAAATATTCTTCCTCCACATTCCTCGTAATAGGAATGACTTTGCGGATGCACTAGCAACTTTGGCCTCCTTGATCAACATACTTGACAAGGAAAATATGCCAAACATCACACTTGCCCGGCAAAAGGCTCCAGCCTATGGGAACTACATTGGAGAAGTATCAGATGAGCTGTCTCCCATCCAACACCCTTGGTATCAACATATCAAGGAGTATATGCGAGATGGATCTACACATGTTGAGGCGAGTTAGGCTAAAAAAAGTGGATCCATCGAATGGCTATGAAATTCTACCTGAGCGGAGACACACTCTGTGACACCCCCAATTCCCGGTACTTCATTACCTCAAGATTTGGTGTTCACGTAAACAAAATATTCATATATAACTACCCAATCATAATAAATTGAATAATAAAAATCTGCCCATACATGATTACTTTAATAAAAACATTATCTCCCAGGTTCTCTAACCTTTAATACAATCATTCAAGTGCGGAAATAAAATTATTACATCACATCATTATTGAAATACATCACATCATGATTAAAAGTCTATGATCATAACGATAAAACAAAATTACAAGTCTTCATTACTTGTACATTTTTCTCTTTCCTTTGCTAGTTGTAGGTTTATCTACCTTCTCATTCATAGCTGCAATAAATGTATAAATATGCAAGAGTGAGCAAACAAAGCTCACTTGAAATAAGAATAAATATCTTTACGTCATTTGCCAATTCATAGGCTCAATAGAACTGAATGACTTGTTCTATTAACATTCTTAAATATATTACTGAGGGTCAAATGACCACGAACCATGTCCACAGTTATAAGTAATCTTTCAACTTTAACTTTAACAGTCATATGACTATAAGGACTCCACGTACTTAAGGGGATCAATCCTTCGTACAATGTATTGTGCACAACCATTTCAATGCTAAGCGTAAACCCCTAAACATAGGGTTGTTCATCTCAGTATTTAGAGTACAAGTTCCCACCAAAGAAAGTTTGGTTTGGATAAGCTTTCAAGGGTAATTGAAGTTTAATGATCATCAACTAGGGAACTAGTTGAATCCAAAATGCTTGATAATACAATAGTTGTTTAATAACAACATAACTTAGAACATTTGAGAGTCATAAATGAACTGATTCTACATATCTAACTCATGCTTGAAATAACTATAGAGCATAAGTATTCAATATAATGAATAAAATGGTTAACCCTTGCTTGAACAGTAAAATATGCTAAGGTTCAAGTTTTATAATATTAGAAATGAAATTTCTGAACTTTAAGAAACTTGCTTAACTGTAAACAAGTTAGAATGAATCAATCAATTGAGAATTTCCAATAACACTGAGTTAGAGTTTGCTCAAATGGATTTTGGAAACAATTTACTTATTTATTAACAATTTAATATAAAAAGCTTGCTCAATCAAAAGCATGAAGTTATAATAAATGAACTAACTCAACGAAAATGTAGAGTTAAAAACTTGCACAATGTAATAAATGAACTAGCGCAACGAAAGTGTAGAGTTAGAAAACTTGCACAATGTAATTAACAAACAAGCTCAACGAAAGTGTAGAGTTAGAAAACTTTCACAGTGTAATAAACGAACTAGCTCAACGAAAGTGTAGAGTTAGAAAACTTTCCTTGAGCGTAAGCTATAAAATTAAACTCACGATCACCTACACATAATTTTAGAACCACTATACCTATTAGACATGCTAACATATCATAACATGTTCATTACCATTCACATTTCAGAAACTCTAAGTGTTTTACTTCGCAACACTTGTCTAACTTTCATTATGTATACTAAATTACCACATAACGCGTTTTTGATTTACTAATCATTTTTGCAACTTTGATCATACTAACCACAACTCACTATGTTATGTTTACCTTAACATTACACATTTAACATGCTAACACAATTTCAGACCATGTTATGACACTTTCCCAAATCTGCAGAAATAACAAAAGTCAGAATCTCAAACTGTAGGTATGGCAAAATTGCGCCATACAAAACTTGGGCCGTAGCAGAATACATTGCTTTTTTTTTTTATGTTTGCCAGCAAAGCCATGGCACCAAGTGTTCAGAACGCAGAGAAGGCTATGAACGAGCCAGCTTTAGCCCAACAAAGACAAATTTCACCTAATAAACAGTAATATTAACACGTAAAATAAATATACAACTATTATAAACACGATTGCTCACATTTACAACCGATTAGAACAATTTAACACTAATTAAAACCATTTTAATTTCTCAAAACTCATGTTTTCATAAAACTCAATTTTCTTGACATTCGCTCTAGAAATCATCACTTTGTGAATTCATTAGTTGGCCAAAACATCGATTTCAAATTCACGCTTATGTTCGTATCTCATAGAACTAACATATACAAGCTTCAATTTACACTTTCACATACTAATTAGCCACTAGAATTGTTACTTTTACTCAAGCCATATAAAGAACACAAACACTGTCAAAATTTTCTTTTACTGTAAACCGAAATTAGCATGCAATTATCTTATTTGACATAAATTCTAGCATCATAAGCATGTAACCACAATTATTCAATTATCTAGCAACAATTCGAAGAGATGAAATTCACAGAACATGTAATTTTTTTGCCGTAAAACCCATATACCTTTTGTTGCTTGACAGAAATTCTTGTTAAACACACTGGAATTGACGTGAAAATTTCCTACTCTTCTCAAATTCTCTCTCAAGTTCTTCTCTCTTTTCTCAGCAACTAGGATGCGTAAAACTAAAACAACTGATAGTTATAATGGAAAACTAAAACTGCTAATCCTTAATACGCCAAATTTAATAGAATAACAGTTATAAACCAACGTATATATTATAATTATATTATATTTATTATTTTATTTATTTATTTATTTTAAAAATCTAGAAATTCCAAAAGCCATAAGGCTTGCTTGGCAAACCCTTTAATTTTTAAAGAATTTATATAATAAGCCTTGTTTGGCAAAAAACAACTAAATTAAACTACTTTAATTTATTTTAATAACTCCTTATAATATAGTTATTTGTCACACTATATTTAATCAAGCTTTCATATTTATTCTAATTAATTCAAATCACAATTAATTAAATAAATCCTTTATTCAAAAACAAAATACAAATAATTAATCATTAAATTTAAATATCAATATAATAATCATTTCCTTAATTCATCAATTATTTATTTAACAAATAATTCTCCAAATAAAATTAAATCAATTAAACAAATATTTATTCAACGATAATCACATCCATTAAATATTTATATAAATCAATAAATATTTAATATTACATTGAATAGGATGATCATGAGTTTTATTTTATAGCTTACGCTTCAAGGCATTTTAAAATACTACCTTGAGCGTAAGCTTATAAAATTAAACTCACGATCACTACACATAATTTTAGAACCACAATACCTATTAGACATGCTAACATATCATAACATGTTCATTACCATTCACATTTCGAAACTCTAAGTGTTTTACTTACGCAACACTTGTCTAACTTTCATCATGTATACTAAATTACCACATAACGCGTTTTGATTTACTAATCATTTTTGCAACTTTGATCATACTAACCACAACTCACTATGTTATGTTAACCTTAACATTACACATTTAACATGCTAACACAATTTCGAGACCATGTTATGACACTTTCCCAAATCAAGTAGAAATAATGAAGTCGAATCTCAAACCGAGTAGTATGGCTCAAATGCGCCATATACAAAGGCTTGGGGCCGTACAAGCAATTGCTACTGCGTTTTAGTTTTATACACCTGCAAGCAGCTCACTTTGTTCGTAGAAGACGCAGAGAAGGCTATGAACCTGTAATGACTTTTAGCCCAACAAACACAAATTTCACCCAATAAATGTAAATAATATTAACACGTAAAATAAATATCCAACTATTATAAACACGATTGCTCACATTTACAACCAATTAGAACAATTTAACACTAACTTAAACCATTTTAATATTTCAAAACTCATGTTTTTCATAAAAACTCAATTTTCTTGACATTCGTTCTAGAAATCATCGCGAATTCATTCATTAGTTGGCCAAAACATCCGATTTCAAAGCATACGTTATGTTCGTATCTCATAGAACTAACATATACAAGCTTCAATTTACACTTTCACATACTAATTAGCCACTAGAATTGTTACTTTTACTCAAGCCATATGAAGAACACAAACAACATCACAAAATTTTCTTTTCTCAGAAACCAAAATTAGCATGCAATTATCTTATTTGACATAAATTCTAGCATCATAAGCATGTAACCACAATTATTCAATTATCTAGCAACAATTCAAGAGATGAAATTCACGAACATGTAATTTTTTTTCAGAAAACCCATATACCTTTTGTTGCTTGACGGAAATTCTTGTTAAACACACTTTGGAATTGACGTGAAAATTTCCTGAGACTCTTCTCAAATTCTCTCTCAAGTTCTTCTCTCTTTTCTCAAAGAATAGGATGCGTAAAAACTAAAACAATCGATAGTTATAATGGAAAACTAAAACCTGCTAATCCTTAATACGCCAAATTTAATAGAATAATGCTTATAAACCAACGATATATTATAATTATATTATATTTATTATTTTATTTATTTATTTATTTTAAAATCTAGAAATTCCAAAAGCCATAAGGCTTGCTTGGCAAACCCTTTAATTTTTAAAGAATTTATATAATAAGCCTTGTTTGGCAAAAAACAACTAAATTAAACTACTTTAATTTATTTTAATAACTCCTTATAATATAGTTATTTGTCACACTATATTTAATCAAGCTTTCATATTTATTCTAATTAATTCAAATCACAATTAATTAAATAAATCCTTTATTCACAAAACACAATACAAATAATTAATCATTAAATTTAAATATCAATATAATAATCATTTCCTTAATTCAACAATTATTTATTTAACAAATAATTCTCTAAATAAAATTAAATCAATTAAACAAATATTTATTCAACGATAATCACATCCATTAAATATTTATATAAATCAATAAATATTTAATATTACATTGAAGTGTAGGTGATCATGAGTTTAATTTTATAGCTTACGCCAAGGCATTTTAAAATACTACCTTGAGCGTAAGCTATAAAATTAAACTCACGATCACTTACACATAATTTTAGAACCACAATACCTATTAGACATGCTAACATATCATAACATGTTCATTACCATTCACATTTCGTAAACTCTAAGTGTTTTACTTCTGCAACACTTGTCTAACTTTCATTATGTATACTAAATTACCACATAACGCGCTTTTTGATTTACTAATCATTTTGCAACTTTGATCATACTAACCACAACTCACTATGTTATGTTTACCTTAACATTACACATTTAACATGCTAACACAATTTCGCACCATGTTATGACACTTTCCCAAATCTGCAGAAATAATAAAAGTCAGAATCTCAAACAGTAGTGGTAATTGCAATTAATTACTACAAAGGCTTGGGACTCCAAAGCAATTACTGCTGCTTTTTGCCTTTGCACTCGAAGCCTTGACTCATGGGTGTTTAGACAGACGCAGAGAAGGCTATGAACTGTAGCCGACTTTAGCCCAACAAAGATAAATTTCACCCAATAAACAGTAATATTAACACGTAAAATAAATATACAACTATTATAAACATGATAGCTCACATTTACAACCGATTAGAACAATTTAACACTAATTAAAACCATTTTAATTTCTCAAAACTCATGTTTTTCATAAAAACTCAATTTTCTTGACATTCGTTCTAGAAATCATCACTGTGAATTCATTAGTTGGCCAAAACATCTGATTTCAGTTACGTTATGTTCGTATCTCATAGAACTAACATATACAAGCTTCAATTTACACTTTCACATACTAATTAGCCACTAGAATTGTTACTTTTACTCAAGCCATATAAAGAACACAAACACTGTCAAAATTTTCTTTTTATCAGAAACCTAAAATTAGCATGCAATTATCTTATTTGACATAAATTCTAGCATCATAAGCATGTAACCACAATTATTCAATTATCTAGCAACAATTCGAAGAGATGAAATTCACAGAACATGTAATTTTTTTGCCGTAAAACCCATATACCTTTTGTTGCTTGACAGAAATTCTTGTTAAACACACTGGAATTGACGTGAAAATTTCCTACTCTTCTCAAATTCTCTCTCAAGTTCTTCTCTCTTTTCAAAGAATTAGGGATGCGTAAAACTAAAACAACCGATAGTTATAATGGAAAACTAAAACGCTAATCCTTAATACGCCAAATTTAATAGAATAACGATTATAAACCAACGTATATATTATAATTATATTATATTTATTATTTTATTTATTTATTTATTTTAAAATCTAGAAATTCCAAAAGCCATAAGGCTTGCTTGGCAAACCCTTTAATTTTTAAAGAATTTATATAATAAGCCTTGTTTGGCAAAAAAACTAAATTAAACTACTTTAATTTATTTTAATAACTCCTTATAATATAGTTATTTGTCACACTATATTTAATCAAGCTTTCATATTTATTCTAATTAATTCAAATCACAATTAATTAAATAAATCCTTTATTCACAAAAACACAATACAAATAATTAATCATTAAATTTAAATATCAATATAATAATCATTTCCTTAATTCATCAATTATTTATTTAACAAATAATTCTCCAAATAAAATTAAATCAATTAAACAAATATTTATTCAACGATAATCACATCCATTAAATATTTATATAAATCAATAAATATTTAATATTACATTAGAATGTAGGTGATCGTGAGTTTAATTTTATAGCTTACGCTTCAAGGCATTTTAAAATACTACCTTGAGCGTAAGCTATAAAATTAAACTCACGATCACTTACACATAATTTTAGAACCACAATACCTATTAGACATGCTAACATATCATAACATGTTCATTACCATTCACATTTCAGAAACTCTAAGTGTTTTACTTCACAACACTTGTCTAACTTTCATTATGTATACTAAATTACCACATAACGCGTTTTTGATTTACTAATCATTTTTGCAACTTTGATCATACTAACCACAACTCACTATGTTATGTTTACCTTAATATTACACATTTAACATGCTAACACAATTTCAGACCATGTTATGACACTTTCCCAAATCTGCAGAAATAACGAGTCGAATCTCAAACCGTAGTATGGCGTGTAGTCATGCTTATACAAAGGCTTGGGATCGCAAGGCTTGTTCTTGCTTTTTTTATTTATAACTTGCCAAGCCTCATGGGGTGTTCGAATTGCACGCAGAGAAGCCTTCATGAACTCAGAAATGAATTTTAGCCCAACAAACACAAATTTCACCCAATAAACAAATAATATTAACACGTAAAATAAATATCCAAATATTATAAACATGATTGCTCACATTTAAAACCAATTAGAACAATTTAACAATAACTTAAACCATTTTAATATTTCAAATATCATGTTTTCATAAAACTCAATTTTCTTGACATTAGCTTCTAGAAATCATCACTTTGAATTCATTAGTTGGCCAAAACATCTCGATTTCAATTCACGTTATGTTCAGATCTCATAGAACTAACATATACAAGCTTCAATTTACACTTTCACATACTAATTAGCCACTAGAATTGTTACTTTTACTCCAAACCGTATATATGAAGAACACAAACACCACAAAATTTTCTTTTCTTTCAGAAACCAAATTAGCATGCAATTATCTTATTTGACATAAATTCTAGCATCATAAGCATGTAACCACAATTATTCAATTATCTAGCAACAATTCAAGAGATGAAATTCACGAGAACATGTAATTTTTTTTAGTAAAACCCATATACCTTTTGTTGCTTGATGAAATTCTTGTTAAACACAATTTGAATTGACGTGAAAATTTCCTGACTCTTCTCAAATTCTCTCTCAAGTTCTTCTCTTTTCTCAAAGAATTCTAGGATGCGTAAAACTAAAACAATCTGATAGTTATAATGGAAAACTAAAACTGCTAATCCTTAATACGCCAAATTTAATAGAATAACAGTTTATAAACCAACGTATATATTATAATTATATTATATTTATTATTTTATTTATTTATTTATTTTAAAATCTAGAAATTCCAAAAGCCATAAGGCTTGCTTGGCAAACCCTTTAATTTTTAAAGAATTTATATAATAAGCCTTGTTTGGCAAAAAACAACTAAATTAAACTACTTTAATTTATTTTAATAACTCCTTATAATATAGTTATTTGTCACACTATATTTAATCAAGCTTTCATATTTATTCTAATTAATTCAAATCACAATTAATTAAATAAATCCTTTATTCACAAAACACAATACAAATAATTAATCATTAAATTTAAATATCAATATAATAATCATTTCCTTAATTCAACAATTATTTATTTAACAAATAATTCTCTAAATAAAATTAAATCAATTAAACAAATATTTATTCAACGATAATCACATCCATTAAATATTTATATAAATCAATAAATATTTAATATTACATTGAAGTGTAGGTGATCATGAGTTTAATTTTATAGCTTACGCCAAGGCATTTTAAAATACTACCTTGAGCGTAAGCTATAAAAATTAAACTCACGATCACTTACACATAATTTTAGAACCACAATACCTATTAGACATGCTAACATATCATAACATGTTCATTACCATTCACATTTCAGAAACTCTAAGTGTTTTACTTCGCAACACTTGTCTAACTTTCATTATGTATACTAAATTACCACATAACGCGTTTTTGATTTACTAATCATTTTTGCAACTTTGATCATACTAACCACAACTCACTATGTTATGTTTACCTTAACATTACACATTTAACATGCTAACACAATTTCATACCATGTTATGACACTTTCCCAAATCTGTAGAAATAATAAAAGTCAGAATCTCAAACCAGGGGTATGGCAAACATGCACCCATACAAAGGCTTGGGATCCAAGCAACATTCTTGCTTTTTTAACTTTTAACCTTGGCGCCAGACTCATGGACGGTGTTTAGACAGACGCAGAGAAGGCTATGAACTGTAGCCGACTTTAGCCCAACAAACACAAATTTCACCCAATAAACAGTAATATTAACACGTAAAATAAATATACAACTATTATAAACATGATTGCACACATTTACAACCAATTAGAACAATTTAACACTAACTAAAACCATTTTAATTTCTCAAAACTCATGTTTTTTCATAAAAACTCAATTTTCTTGACATTCGTTCTAGAAATCATCACTTTGAATTCATTAGTTGGCTAAAACATCTGATTTCAGTTACGTTATGTTCGTATCTCATAGAACTAACATATACAAGCTTCAATTTACACTTTCACATACTAATTAGCCACTAGAATTGTTACTTTTACTCAAGCCATATGGAGAACACAAACACTGTCAAAATTTTCTTTTACTGTAAACCGAAATTAGCATGCAATTATCTTATTTGACATAAATTCTAGCATCATAAGCATGTAACCACAATTATTCAATTATCTAGCAACAATTGAAGAGATGAAATTCACGTAACATGTAATTTTTTTTTTGTTTAGTAAAACCCATATACCTTTTGTTGCTTGCAGCAAATTTTGTTAAACACACTCGGAATTGACGTGAAAATTTCCTAGACTCTCTTCTCAAATTCTCTCTCAAGTTCTTCTCTTTTTTCTAAGAACTAGGATGCGTAAAACTAAAACAACCATAGTTATAATGGAAAACTAAAACCTGCTAATCCTTAATACGCCAAATTTAATAGAATAACGAGCTTATAAACCAACGTATATATTATAATTATATTATATTTATTATTTTATTTATTTATTTATTTTAAAATCTAGAAATTCCAAAAGCCATAAGGCTTGCTTGGCAAACCCTTTAATTTTTAAAGAATTTATATAATAAGCCTTGTTTGGCAAAAACAACTAAATTAAACTACTTTAATTTATTTTAATAACTCCTTATAATATAGTTATTTGTCACACTATATTTAATCAAGCTTTCATATTTATTCTAATTAATTCAAATCACAATTAATTAAATAAATCCTTTATTCACAAAAACAAATACAAATAATTAATCATTAAATTTAAATATCAATATAATAATCATTTCCTTAATTCATCAATTATTTATTTAACAAATAATTCTCCAAATAAAATTAAATCAATTAAACAAATATTTATTCAACGATAATCACATCCATTAAATATTTATATAAATCAATAAATATTTAATATTACATTGAATGTGTAGGTGATCATGAGTTTAATTTTTTATAGCTTACGCTCAAGGCATTTTAAAATACTACCTTGAGCGTAAGCTATAAAATTAAACTCACGATCACTTACACATAATTTTAGAACCACAATACCTATTAGACATGCTAACATATCATAACATGTTCATTACCATTCACATTTCAGAAACTCTAAGTGTTTTACTTCCCAACACTTGTCTAACTTTCATCATGTATACTAAATTACTACATAATGCGTTTTTGATTTACTAATCATTTTTGCAACTTTGATCATACTAACCACAACTCACTATGTTATGTTAACCTTAATATTACACATTTAACATGCTAACACAATTTCAGACCATGTTATGACACTTTCCCAAATCTGCAGAAATAATGTAAGTCGAAATCTCAAACCAGTAGTATGGCTCAATTGCGCATATACAAGAGGCTTGGGGGCCGGGCAGCACATTGCCTGCTTTTTTTATATAACTGCCATAGCATTCATGGGTGTTCGATTGAACCGAGAGAATGCTATGAATGTGAGCCAGACTTTAGCCCAATAAATGCGATGTATTAACACGTAAAATAAATATACAACTATTATAAATATGATTGCTCACATTTACAACCAATTAGAACAATTTAACACTCACTAAAACTATTTTAATTTCTCAAAACTCATATTTTTCATAAAAACTCAATTTTCTTGACATTCGTTCTAGAAATCATCACCTGTGAATTTATTAGTTGGCCAAAACATCTCATTTCAGTTACGTTATGTTCGTATCTCATAGAACTAACATATACAAGCTTCAATTTACACTTTCACATACTAATTAGCCACTAGAATTGTTACTTTTACTCAAGCCATATGAAGAACACAAACACCATCCAAAAATTTTCTTTTCTCAGTGGCCAAAATTAGCATGCAATTATCTTATTTGACATAAATTCTAGCATCATAAGCATGTAACCACAATTATTCAATTATCTAGCAACAATTCGAAGAGATGAAATTCACGAACATATGTAATTTTTTTTTGTAAAAACCCATATACCTTTTGTTGCTTGACAGAAATTCTTGTTAAACACACTGGAATTGACGTGAAAATTTCCTAGACTCTTCTCAAATTCTCTCTCAAGTTCTTCTCTCTTTTCTCAGCAACTAGGATGCGTAAAACTAAAACAACTGATAGTTATAATGGAAAACTAAAACTTTAATCCTTAATACGCCAAATTTAATAGAATAATGCTTTATAAACCAACGATATATTATAATTATATTATATTTATTATTTTATTTATTTATTTATTTTAAAAATCTAGAAATTCCAAAAGCCATAAGGCTTGCTTGGCAAACCCTTTAATTTTTAAAGAATTTATATAATAAGCCTTGTTTGGCAAAAAAACTAAATTAAACTACTTTAATTTATTTTAATAACTCCTTATAATATAGTTATTTGTCACACTATATTTAATCAAGCTTTCATATTTATTCTAATTAATTCAAATCACAATTAATTAAATAAATCCTTTATTCACAAAACAAAATACAAATAATTAATCATTAAATTTAAATATCAATATAATAATCATTTCCTTAATTCATCAATTATTTATTTAACAAATAATTCTCCAAATAAAATTAAATCAATTAAACAAATATTTATTCAACGATAATCACATCCATTAAATATTTATATAAATCAATAAATATTTAATATTACATTGAAGTGTAGGTGATCGAGTTTAATTTTATAGCTTACGCTCAAGGCATTTTAAAATACTACCTTGAGCGTAAGCTTTATAAAATTAAACTCACGATCACTTTCACACATAATTTTAGAACCACAATACCTATTAGACATGCTAACATATCATAACATGTTCATTACCATTCACATTTCGTAAACTCTAAGTGTTTTACTTCCCAACACTTGTCTAACTTTCATCATGTATACTAAATTACCACATAATGCGCTTTTGATTTACTAATCATTTTTGCAACTTTGATCATACTAACCACAACTCACTATGTTATGTTAACCTTAACATTACACATTTAACATGCTAACACAATTTCGCACCATGTTATGACACTTTCCCCAAATCTGCAGAAATAATGTGTCGAATCTCAAACCAGGTATGGCTCAAATTGCCATACAAAAGGCTTAGGACCGTAGCAGTTTGCTTACTTTTTTATGCCTTAAGCACTGACTCATGCGTGTTCGAACAGCACCTGAGAGAATGCTATGAATCAGGCAGACTTTAGCCCAATAAACAGTAATATTAACACGTAAAATAAATATACAACTATTATAAATATGATTGCTCACATTTACAACCAATTAGAACAATTTAACACTCACTAAAACTATTTTAATTTCTCAAAACTCATATTTTTCATAAAAACTCAATTTTCTTGACATTCGTTCTAGAAATCATCACTGTGAATTTATTAGTTGGCCAAAACATCTCATTTCAGTTACGTTATGTTCGTATCTCATAGAACTAACATATACAAGCTTCAATTTACACTTTCACATACTAATTAGCCACTAGAATTGTTACTTTTACTCAAGCCATATGAAGAACACAAACACTGTCAAAATTTTCTTTTACTGTAAACCGAAATTAGCATGCAATTATCTTATTTGACATAAATTCTAGCATCATAAGCATGTAACCACAATTATTCAATTATCTAGCAACAATTCGAAGAGATGAAATTCACAGAACATGTAATTTTTTTGCCGTAAAACCCATATACCTTTTGTTGCTTGACAGAAATTCTTGTTAAACACACTGGAATTGACGTGAAAATTTCCTAGACTCTTCTCAAATTCTCTCTCAAGTTCTTCTCTCTTTTCTCAGCAACTAGGATGCGTAAAACTAAAACAACTGATAGTTATAATGGAAAACTAAAACTGCTAATCCTTAATACGCCAAATTTAATAGAATAACAGTTATAAACCAACGTATATATTATAATTATATTATATTTATTATTTTATTTATTTATTTATTTTAAAAATCTAGAAATTCCAAAAGCCATAAGGCTTGCTTGGCAAACCCTTTAATTTTTAAAGAATTTATATAATAAGCCTTGTTTGGCAAAAAAACTAAATTAAACTACTTTAATTTATTTTAATAACTCCTTATAATATAGTTATTTGTCACACTATATTTAATCAAGCTTTCATATTTATTCTAATTAATTCAAATCACAATTAATTAAATAAATCCTTTATTCACAAAACAAAATACAAATAATTAATCATTAAATTTAAATATCAATATAATAATCATTTCCTTAATTCATCAATTATTTATTTAACAAATAATTCTCCAAATAAAATTAAATCAATTAAACAAATATTTATTCAACGATAATCACATCCATTAAATATTTATATAAATCAATAAATATTTAATATTACATTGAGCGTGTAGGTGATCATGAGTTTAATTTTATAGCTTACGCTCAAGGCATTTTAAAATACTACCTTGAGCGTAAGCTATAAAATTAAACTCACGATCACTTACACATAATTTTAGAACCACAATACCTATTAGACATGCTAACATATCATAACATGTTCATTACCATTCACATTTCAGAAACTCTAAGTGTTTTACTTCCCAACACTTGTCTAACTTTCATCATGTATACTAAATTACTACATAATGCGTTTTTGATTTACTAATCATTTTTGCAACTTTGATCATACTAACCACAACTCACTATGTTATGTTAACCTTAATATTACACATTTAACATGCTAACACAATTTCAGACCATGTTATGACACTTTCCCAAATCTGCGAAATAATGAAGTCGAGAATCTCAAACCGGTATGGGCTCAATTGCATATACAAAGGCTTGGGACCCGTGGCAAATGCTGCTGCTTTTTATTTAACACCTGCCAGCTCATGGGTGTTCGATTGAACCAGAGAATGCTATGAATCATGGCCAGACTTTAGCCCAATAAATGCGAGAATATTAACACGTAAAATAAATATACAACTATTATAAATATGATTGCTCACATTTACAACCAATTAGAACAATTTAACACTCACTAAAACTATTTTAATTTCTCAAAACTCATATTTTCATATAAAACTCAATTTTCTTGACATTCGTTCTAGAAATCATCACCTGTGAATTTATTAGTTGGCCAAAACATCTCATTTCGATTACGTTATGTTCAGTATCTCATAGAACTAACATATACAAGCTTCAATTTACACTTTCACATACTAATTAGCCACTAGAATTGTTACTTTTACTCAAGCCATATGAAGAACACAAACACTTTCCAAAATTTTCTTTTTATCAGAAATCAAAATTAGCATGCAATTATCTTATTTGACATAAATTCTAGCATCATAAGCATGTAACCACAATTATTCAATTATCTAGCAACAATTCAAGAGATGAAATTCACAGAGAACATGTAATTTTTTTGTAAAACCCATATATACTTTTTGTTGTTTGAAAATTCTTGTTAAACACACTTTGGAATTGACGTGAAAATTTCCTGACTCTTCTCAAATTCTCTCTCAAGTTCTTCTCTCTTTCTCGAAGAATTCAGGATGCGAAAACTAAAACAACCGATAGTTATAATGGAAAACTAAAAGCTGCTAATCCTTAATACGCCAAATTTAATAGAATAATGATTTATAAACCAACGTATATATTATAATTATATTATATTTATTATTTTATTTATTTATTTATTTTAAAATCTAGAAATTCCAAAAGCCATAAGGCTTGCTTGCAAACCCTTTAATTTTTAAAGAATTTATATAATAAGCCTTGTTTGGCAAAAAAACTAAATTAAACTACTTTAATTTATTTTAATAACTCCTTATAATATAGTTATTTGTCACACTATATTTAATCAAGCTTTCATATTTATTCTAATTAATTCAAATCACAATTAATTAAATAAATCCTTTATTCACAAAACAAAATACAAATAATTAATCATTAAATTTAAATATCAATATAATAATCATTTCCTTAATTCATCAATTATTTATTTAACAAATAATTCTCCAAATAAAATTAAATCAATTAAACAAATATTTATTCAACGATAATCACATCCATTAAATATTTATATAAATCAATAAATATTTAATATTACATTGAGCGTGTAGGTGATCATGAGTTTAATTTTATAGCTTACGCTCAAGGCATTTTAAAATACTACCTTGAGCGTAAGCTATAAAATTAAACTCACGATCACTTACACATAATTTTAGAACCACAATACCTATTAGACATGCTAACATATCATAATATGTTCATTACCATTCACATTTCAGAAACTCTAAGTGTTTTACTTCCCAACACTTGTCTAACTTTCATCATGTATACTAAATTACCACATAACGCGTTTTTGATTTACTAATCATTTTTGCAACTTTGATCATACTAACCACAACTCACTATGTTATGTTAACCTTAACATTACACATTTAACATGCTAACACAATTTCAGACCATGTTATGACACTTTCCCAAATCTGCAGAAATAACAGAAGTCAGAATCTCAAACCAGGGTATGGCTCAGCTGCGCCATACAAAGGCTTGGGACCGTGGCAGTGTTCTTGCTTTTTTTTAACACCTGCCAAGAAATGGGGTTTGAGACAGAACCAGAGAATGCTATGAACATGTAATTTTACTTTAGCCCAATAAACAGTAATATTAACACGTAAAATAAATATACAACTATTATAAATATGATTGCTCACATTTACAACCAATTAGAACAATTTAACACTCACTAAAACTATTTTAATTTCTCAAAACTCATATTTTTCATAAAAACTCAATTTTCTTGACATTCGTTCTAGAAATCATCACTGTGAATTTATTAGTTGGCCAAAACATCTCATTTCAGTTACGTTATGTTCGTATCTCATAGAACTAACATATACAAGCTTCAATTTACACTTTCACGTACTAATTAGCCACTAGAATTGTTACTTTTACTCAAGCCATTATACTGAAGAACACAAACAACGCCAAAAATTTTCTTTTTCTCAGAAACCAAATTAGCATGCAATTATCTTATTTGACATAAATTCTAGCATCATAAGCATGTAACCACAATTATTCAATTATCTAGCAACAATTCGAAGAGATGAAATTCACAGAACATGTAATTTTTTTTTTAGTAAAACCCATATACCTTTTGTTGCTTGACAGAAATTCTTGTTAAACACACTGGAATTGACGTGAAAATTTCCTAGACTCTTCTCAAATTCTCTCTCAAGTTCTTCTCTCTTTTCTCAGCAACTAGGATGCGTAAAACTAAAACAACTGATAGTTATAATGGAAAACTAAAACTGCTAATCCTTAATACGCCAAATTTAATAGAATAACAGTTATAAACCAACGTATATATTATAATTATATTATATTTATTATTTTATTTATTTATTTATTTTAAAAATCTAAAAATTCCAAAAGCCATAAGGCTTGCTTGGCAAACCCTTTAATTTTTAAAGAATTTATATAATAAGCCTTGTTTGGCAAAAAAACTAAATTAAACTACTTTAATTTATTTTAATAACTCCTTATAATATAGTTATTTGTCACACTATATTTAATCAAGCTTTCATATTTATTCTAATTAATTCAAATCACAATTAATTAAATAAATCCTTTATTCACAAAACAAAATACAAATAATTAATCATTAAATTTAAATATCAATATAATAATCATTTCTTAATTCATCAATTATTTATTTAACAAATAATTCTCCAAATAAAATTAAATCAATTAAACAAATATTTATTCAACGATAATCACATCCATTAAATATTTATATAAATCAATAAATATTTAATATTACATTGAAGGTAGGTGATCATGAGTTTAATTTTATAGCTTACGCCAAGGCATTTTAAAATACTACCTTGAGCGTAAGCTATAAAATTAAACTCACGATCACTTACACATAATTTTAGAACCACAATACCTATTAGACATGCTAACATATCATAACATGTTCATTACCATTCACATTTCAGAAACTCTAAGTGTTTTACTTCGCAACACTTGTCTAACTTTCATCATGTATACTAAATTACCACATAACGCGTTTTTGATTTACTAATCATTTTTGCAACTTTGATCATACTAACCACAACTCACTATGTTATGTTAACCTTAACATTACACATTTAACATGCTAACACAATTTCAGACCATGTTATGACACTTTCCCAAATCTGCAGAAATAATGTAAGTCGAATCTCAAACTGTAGTATGGCTCAATTTATATAATACAAAAGGCTTGGGACCAAGCAAGCAATTCTTGTTGTTTTATACCCAACCTAAGTAGCGACTCATGGAATTGTTAGACAGAACCAGAGAATGCTATGAATCAGTAGCAACTTTAGCCCAATAAATGAATATTAACACGTAAAATAAATATACAACTATTATAAATATGATTGCTCACATTTACAACCAATTAGAACAATTTAACACTCACTAAAACCATTTTAATTTCTCAAAACTCATATTTTTCATAAAAACTCAATTTTCTTGACATTCGTTCTAGAAATCATCACTGTGAATTTATTAGTTGGCCAAAACATCTCATTTCAGTTACGTTATGTTCGTATCTCATAGAACTAACATATACAAGCTTCAATTTACACTTTCACATACTAATTAGCCACTAGAATTGTTACTTTTACTCAAGCCATATGAAGAACACAAACACTGTCAAAATTTTCTTTTACTGTAAACCGAAATTAGCATGCAATTATCTTATTTGACATAAATTCTAGCATCATAAGCATGTAACCACAATTATTCAATTATCTAGCAACAATTCAAGAGATGAAATTCACGTAAACATGTAATTTTTTTGTAGTAAAAACCCATATACCTTTTGTTGCTTGGCGAGAAATTCTTGTTAAACACACCGGAATTGGCGTGAAAATTTCCTGAACTCTTCTCAAATTCTCTCTCAAGTTCTTCTCTTTTTCTCGAGAACTAGGATGCGTAAAACTAAAACAATGATAGTTATAATGGAAAACTAAAGCTGCTAATCCTTAATACGCCAAATTTAATAGAATAATAAAGTTATAAACCAACGATATATTATAATTATATTATATTTATTATTTTATTTATTTATTTATTTTAAAAATCTAGAAATTCCAAAAGCCATAAGGCTTGCTTGGCAAACCCTTTAATTTTTTAAAGAATTTATATAATAAGCCTTGTTTGGCAAAAAAAACTAAATTAAACTACTTTAATTTATTTTAATAACTCCTTATAATATAGTTATTTGTCACACTATATTTAATCAAGCTTTCATATTTATTCTAATTAATTCAAATCACAATTAATTAAATAAATCCTTTATTCACAAAACAAAATACAAATAATTAATCATTAAATTTAAATATCAATATAATAATCATTTCCTTAATTCATCAATTATTTATTTAACAAATAATTCTCCAAATAAAATTAAATCAATTAAACAAATATTTATTCAACGATAATCACATCCATTAAATATTTATATAAATCAATAAATATTTAATATTACATTGAAGGTGTAGGTGATTTATGAGTTTAATTTTATAGCTTACGCCAAGGCATTTTAAATACTACCTTGAGCGTAAGCTATAAAATTAAACTCACGATCACTTCACACATAATTTTAGAACCACAATACCTATTAGACATGCTAACATATCATAATATGTTCATTACCATTCACATTTCGAAACTCTAAGTGTTTTACTTTGACACTTGTCTAACTTTCATCATGTATACTAAATTACCACATAACGCGCGTTTTGATTTACTAATCATTTTTGCAACTTTGATCATACTAACCACAACTCACTATGTTATGTTAACCTTAACATTACACATTTAACATGCTTAACACAATTTAGGACCATGTTATGACACTTTCCCAAATCATAAATAATGTGAAGTCGAATCTCAAACCAGTAGTATGGCTCAAAATTGCGCCATACAAAGGCTTGGGATTTGCCAGCAATTGCTAACCGTTTGCCTTTATACCTAAGCAGCGACTCACGTTCGCATTAGAACCGAGACCAGGAGAATGCTATGAATCAGCTTTAATTTTAGCCCAATAAATGAGTAATATTAACACGTAAAATAAATATACAACTATTATAAATATGATTGCTCACATTTACAATCAATTAGAACAATTTAACACTCACTAAAACTATTTTAATTTCTCAAAACTCATATTTTTCATAAAACTCAATTTTCTTGACATTCGTTTCTAGAAATCATCACTTTGTGAATTTATTAGTTGGCCAAAACATCTCATTTCGATTCACGTTATGTTCATATCTCATAGAACTAACATATACAAGCTTCAATTTACACTTTCACATACTAATTAGCCACTAGAAATTGTTACTTTTACTCAAGCCATATGAAGAACACAAACACCTTGTCAAAATTTTCTTTTCATCAGAAACCAAAATTAGCATGCAATTATCTTATTTGACATAAATTCTAGCATCATAAGCATGTAACCACAATTATTCAATTATCTAGCAACAATTGAAGAGATGAAATTCACGAACATGTAATTTTTTTTTCAGAAACCCATATACCTTTTGTTGCTTGATGTAAATTCTTGTTAAACACACTTTGAATTGACGTGAAAATTTCCTGACTCTTCTCAAATTCTCTCTCAAGTTCTTCTCTCTTTCTCGGCAAGAACTAGGATGCGTAAAACTAAAACAATCGATAGTTATAATGGAAAACTAAAACTGCTAATCCTTAATACGCCAAATTTAATAGAATAACAAATTATAAACCAACGTATATATTATAATTATATTATATTTATTATTTTATTTATTTATTTATTTTAAAAATCTAGAAATTTCAAAAGCCATAAGGCTTGCTTGGCAAAAACCTTTTAATTTTTAAAGAATTTATATAATAAGCCTTGTTTGGCAAAAAAACTAAATTAAACTACTTTAATTTATTTTAATAACTCCTTATAATATAGTTATTTGTCACACTATATTTAATCAAGCTTTCATATTTATTCTAATTAATTCAAATCACAATTAATTAAATAAATCCTTTATTCACAAAACAAAATACAAATAATTAATCATTAAATTTAAATATCAATATAATAATCATTTCCTTAATTCATCAATTATTTATTTAACAAATAATTCTCCAAATAAAATTAAATCAATTAAACAAATATTTATTCAACGATAATCACATCCATTAAATATTTATATAAATCAATAAATATTTAATATTACATTCGAATGTAGTAGTGATCATGAGTTTAATTTTATAGCTTACGCTCGAGGCATTTTAAAATACTACCTTGAGCGTAAGCTATAAAATTAAACTCACGATCACTTACACATAATTTTAGAACCACAATACCTATTAGACATGCTAACATATCATAACATGTTCATTACCATTCACATTTCAGAAACTCTAAGTGTTTTACTTCCCAACACTTGTCTAACTTTCATCATGTATACTAAATTACCACATAATGCGTTTTTGATTTACTAATCATTTTTGCAACTTTGATCATACTAACCACAACTCACTATGTTATGTTAACCTTAACATTACACATTTAACATGCTAACACAATTTCAGACCATGTTATGACACTTTCCCAAATCTGCGAAAATAATGTAAGTCGAGAATCTCAAACCGTAGTATGGCTCAAATTGCGCCATACAAAGGCTTTGGGGCCAAGGCACAATGCCATTGTTGCTTTTTATATAACAAGCCGTGCGACTCATGCAGGTGTTCGTATTGACGACGAGAAGAAGCCTATGAACCGTGAAATTAATTTTAGCCCAACAAACACAAATTTCACCCAATAAACAGTAATATTAACACGTAAAATAAATATCCAACTATTATAAACATGATTGCTCACATTTACAACCAATTAGAACAATTTAACACTAACTTAAACCATTTTAATATTTCAAAACTCATGTTTTTCATAAAAACTCAATTTTCTTGACATTCGTTCTAGAAATCATCACTTTGAATTCATTAGTTGGCCAAAACATCTGATTTCAGTTACGTTATGTTCGTATCTCATAGAACTAACATATACAAGCTTCAATTTACACTTTCACATACTAATTAGCCACTAGAATTGTTACTTTTACTCCAGCCATATGAAGAACACAAACACTGTCAAAATTTTCTTTTACTGTAAACCGAAATTAGCATGCAATTATCTTATTTGACATAAATTCTAGCATCATAAGCATGTAACCACAATTATTCAATTATCTAGCAACAATTCGAAGAGATGAAATTCACAGAACATGTAATTTTTTTGCCGTAAAACCCATATACCTTTTGTTGCTTGACAGAAATTCTTGTTAAACACACTAGAATTGACGTGAAAATTTCCTAGACTCTTCTCAAATTCTCTCTCAAGTTCTTCTCTTTTTCTCAAGGAACTAGGATGCGTAAAAGTAAAACAACTGATAGTTATAATGGAAAACTAAAACTGCTAATCCTTAATACGCCAAATTTAATAGAATAACAGTTATAAACCAACGTATATATTATAATTATATTATATTTATTATTTTATTTATTTATTTATTTTAAAATCTAGAAATTCCAAAAGCCATAAGGCTTGCTTTGGCAAACCCTTTAATTTTTAAAGAATTTATATAATAAGCCTTGTTTGGCAAAAAAACTAAATTAAACTACTTTAATTTATTTTAATAACTCCTTATAATATAGTTATTTGTCACACTATATTTAATCAAGCTTTCATATTTATTCTAATTAATTCAAATCACAATTAATTAAATAAATCCTTTATTCACAAAACAAAATACAAATAATTAATCATTAAATTTAAATATCAATATAATAATCATTTCCTTAATTCATCAATTATTTATTTAACAAATAATTCTCCAAATAAAATTAAATCAATTAAACAAATATTTATTCAACGATAATCACATCCATTAAATATTTATATAAATCAATAAATATTTAATATTACATTGAAGGTAGATGATCATGAGTTTAATTTTATAGCTTACGCTCGAGGCATTTTAAAATACTACCTTGAGCGTAAGCTATAAAATTAAACTCACGATCACTTACACATAATTTTAGAACCACAATACCTATTAGACATGCTAACATATCATAACATGTTCATTACCATTCACATTTCGAAACTCTAAGTGTTTTACTTTGAACACTTGTCTAACTTTCATCATGTATACTAAATTACCACATAATGCGTTTTTGATTTACTAATCATTTTTGCAACTTTGATCATACTAACCACAACTCACTATGTTATGTTAACCTTAACATTACACATTTAACATGCTAACACAATTTCAGACCATGTTATGACACTTTCCCAAATCTGCGAAATAACAAAGTCGATCTCAAACCAGTAGTATGGCTCAATTTACATACATAAAGAGGCTGGGGCCAGGCAGCAATTTCTTGCTTTTGCCTTGGCACACTAGCAGCAGCCTCACGTAAGTGTTCGAATTGCACCCAGAGAATGCTATGAATCAGAAATGCTTTAGCCCAATAAATGAATGAATATTAACACGTAAAATAAATATACAACTATTATAAATATGATTGCTCACATTTACAACCAATTAGAACAATTTAACACTCACTAAAACTATTTTAATTTCTCAAAACTCATATTTTTCATAAAAACTCAATTTTCTTGACATTCGTTCTAGAAATCATCACTGTGAATTTATTAGTTGGCCAAAACATCTCATTTCAGTTACGTTATGTTCGTATCTCATAGAACTAACATATACAAGCTTCAATTTACACTTTCACATACTAATTAGCCACTAGAATTGTTACTTTTACTCAAGCCATATGAAGAACACAAACACTGTCAAAATTTTCTTTTACTGTAAACCGAAATTAGCATGCAATTATCTTATTTGACATAAATTCTAGCATCATAAGCATGTAACCACAATTATTCAATTATCTAGCAACAATTCGAAGAGATGAAATTCACAGAACATGTAATTTTTTTGCCGTAAAACCCATATACCTTTTGTTGCTTGACAGAAATTCTTGTTAAACACACTGGAATTGACGTAAAAATTTCCTAGACTCTTCTCAAATTCTCTCTCAAGTTCTTCTCTCTTTTCTCAGCAACTAGGATGCGTAAAACTAAAACAACTGATAGTTATAATGGAAAACTAAAACTGCTAATCCTTAATACGCTAAATTTATTAGAATAACAGTTATAAACCAACGTATATATTATAATTATATCATATTTATTATTTTATTTATTTATTTATTTTAAAAATTTAGAAATTCCAAAAGCCATAAGGCTTGCTTGGCAAACCCTTTAATTTTTAAAGAATTTATATAATAAGCCTTGTTTGGCAAAAAAACTAAATTAAACTACTTTAATTTATTTTAATAACTCCTTATAATATAGTTATTTGTCACACTATATTTAATCAAAATTTCATATTTATTCTAATTAATTCAAATCACAATTAATTAAATAAATCCTTTATTCACAAAACACAATACAAATAATTAATCATTAAATTTAAATAGCAATATAATAATCATTTCATTAATTCATCAATTATTTATTTAACAAATAATTCTCCAAATAAAATTAAATCAATTAAACAAATATTTATTCAACGATAATCACATCCATTAACTATTTATATAAATCAATAAATATTTAATATTACATTGAGCGTGTAGGTGATCATGAGTTTAATTTTATAGCTTACGCTCAAGGCATTTTAAAATACTACCTTGAGCGTAAGCTATAAAATTAAACTCACGATCACTTACACATAATTTTAGAACCACAATACCTATTAGACATGCTAACATATCATAACATGTTCATTACCATTCACATTTCAGAAACTCTAAGTGTTTTACTTCGCAACACTTGTCTAACGTTAATTATGTATACTAAATTACCACCCTAATCATTTTTGCAACTTTGATCATACTAACCACAACTCACTATGTTATGTTAACCTTAACATTACACATTTAACATGCTAACACAATTTCAGACCATGTTATGACACTTTCCCAAATTTGCGTAAATAATGTAAGTCGAATCTCAAATTGTATGGTATGGCAATTGCGCCATACAAACAAAGGTTGGGACCAAAGCAATTGCTTGCTTTTTGCCTTTGGCAACGAAGCGCACTCAAGTCGATTGTTCGAATGACACGCAGAGAATGCTATGAACTGTAGCCACCTTTAGCCCAATAAACACAAATTTCACCCAATAAACAGTAATATTAACACGTAAAATAAATATACAACTATTATAAATATGATTGCTCACATTTACAACCAATTAGAACAATTTAACACTAACTAAAACCATTTTAATTTCTCAAAACTCATGTTTTCATATAAAAACTCAATTTTCTTGACATTAGCTTAGAAATCATCACCGTGAATTCATTAGTTGGCCAAAACATCTCATTTTAGTTATGTTATGTTCGTATCTCATAGAACTAACATATACAAGCTTCAATTTACACTTTTACATACTAATTAGCCACTAGAATTGTTACTTTTACTCAAGCCATATAAAGAACACAAACCTTCATCAAAATTGTCTTTTATTTGAACCAAAATTAGCATGCAATTATCTTATTTGACATAAATTCTAGCATCATAAGCATGTAACCACAATTATTCAATTATCTAGCAACAATTCAAGAGATGAAATTCACGTAACATGTAATTTTTTTTAGTAAAACCCATATACCTTTTGTTGCTTGATGTAAATTCTTGTTAAACACACTTTGGAATTGATTTAAAAATTTCCTAGACTCTTCTCAAATTCTCTCTCAAGTTCTTCTCTCTTTTCTCAAAGAATTAGGATCGTAAAACTAAAACAACTGATAGTTATAATGGAAAACTAAAACTGCTAATCCTTAATACGCTAAATTTATTAGAATAACAGTTATAAACCAACGTATATATTATAATTATATTATATTTATTATTTTATTTATTTATTTTAAAAATCTAGAAATTCCAAAAGCCATAAGGCTTGCTTGGCAAACCCTTTAATTTTTAAAGAATTTATATAATAATCCTTGTTTAGCAAAAAAACTAAATTAAACTACTTTAATTTATTTTAATAACTCCTTATAATATAGTTATTTGTCACACTATATTTAATCAAGCTTTCATATTTATTCTAATTAATTAAAATCACAATTAATTAAATAAATCCTTTACTCACAAAAAACACAATACAAATAATTAATCATTAAATTTAAATATCAATATAATAATCATTTCCTTAATTCATTAATTATTTATTTAACAAATAATTCTCCAAATAAAATTAAATCAATTAAATAAATATTTATTCATCGATAATCACATCCATTAAATATTTATATAAATCAATAAATATTTAATATTACATTGAGCGTGTAGGTGATCATGAGTTTAATTTTATAGCTTACGCTCAAGGCATTTTAAAATACTACCTTGAGCGTAAGCTATAAAATTAAACTCACGATCACTTAAACATAATTTTAGAACTACAATACCTATTAGACATGCTAACATATCATAACATGTTCATTACCATTCACATTTCAGAAACTCTAAGTGTTTTACTTCGCAACACTTGTCTAACTTTCATTATGTATACTAAATTACCACCCTAATCATTTTTGCAACTTTGATCATACTAACCACAACTCACTATGTTATGTTAACCTTAACATTACACATTTAACATGCTAACACAATTTCAGACCATGTTATGACACTTTCCCAAATCTGCGAAATAATGTGTCGAATCTCAAACTGTAGTATGGCTTATTGCGCCATACAAAGGCTTGGGACCGTGTGACTCATGCTTTTTGCCTTGGCACCGTGCCAAGCATTCACGCCGGTGTTCGAACAGCACGAGAGAATGCTATGAACCTGTAGCCATTTTTAGCCCAATAAATGATAATATTAACACGTAAAATAAATATACAACTATTATAAATATGATTGCTCACATTTACAACCAATTAGAACAATTTAACACTCACTAAAACTATTTTAATTTCTCAAAACTCATATTTTTCATAAAAACTCAATTTTCTTGACATTCGCTTCTAGAAATCATCACTGTGTAATTTATTAGTTGGCCAAAACATCTCATTTCGATTCACGTTATGTTCAGTATCTCATAGAACTAACATATACAAGCTTCAATTTACACTTTCACATACTAATTAGCCACTAGAATTGTTACTTTTACTCGCTTACATATGAAGAACACAAACACTGTCAAAATTTTCTTTTACTGTAAACCGAAATTAGCATGCAATTATCTTATTTGACATAAATTCTAGCATCATAAGCATGTAACCACAATTATTCAATTATCTAGCAACAATTCGAAGAGATGAAATTCACAGAACATGTAATTTTTTTGCCGTAAAACCCATATACCTTTTGTTGCTTGACAGAAATTCTTGTTAAACACACTAGAATTGACGTGAAAATTTCCTAGACTCTTCTCAAATTCTCTCTCAAGTTCTTCTCTCTTTTCTCAGCAACTAGGATGCGTAAAACTAAAACAACTGATAGTTATAATGGAAAACTAAAACTGCTAATACTTAATACGCCAAATTTAATAGAATAACAGTTATAAACCAACGTATATATTATAATTATATTATATTTATTATTTTATTTATTTATTTATTTTAAAAATCTAGAAATTCCAAAAGCCATAAGGCTTGCTTGGCAAACCCTTTAATTTTTAAAGAATTTATATAATAAGCCTTGTTTGGCAAAAAAACTAAATTAAACTACTTTAATTTATTTTAATAACTCCTTATAATATAGTTATTTGTCACACTATATTTAATCAAGCTTTCATATTTATTCTAATTAATTAAAATCACAATTAATTAAATAAATCATTTATTCACAAAACACAATACAAATAATTAATCATTAAATTTAAATATCAATATAATAATCATTTCCTTAATTCATCAATTATTTATTTAACAAATAATTCTCCAAATAAAATTAAATCAATTAAACAAATATTTATTCAACGATAATCACATCCATTAAATATTTATATAAATCAATAAATATTTAATATTACATTGAAGTGTAGGTGATCATGAGTTTAATTTTATAGCTTACGCTCGAGGCATTTTAAAATACTACCTTGAGCGTAAGCTATAAAATTAAACTCACGATCACTTACACATAATTTTAGAACCATTAATACCTATTAGACATGCTAACATATAATAACATGTTAGCATGTTAAATGTGTAATGTTAAGGTTAACATAACATAGTGAGTTGTGGTTAGATATGATCAAAGTTGCAAAAATGATTAGTAAATCATTTTTGCAAAAAGGCTAGGGCCGTGGCAATTGCTACTTGTTTTTATAACACCAACCTGCAGCGACTCATGGGTGTTCGAACAGACGAGAGAAGGCTATGAACTATGGCCGAGCTTTAGCCCAACAAACACAAATTTCACCCAATAAATGAAGAATATTAACACGTAAAATAAATATACAACTATTATAAACACGATTGCTCACATTTACAACCAATTAGAACAATTTAACACTAACTAAAACCATTTTAATTTCTCAAAACTCATGTTTTTCATAAAAACTCAATTTTCTTGACATTCGTTCTAGAAATCATCACTGTGAATTCATTAGTTGGCCAAAACATCTCATTTCAGTTACGTTATGTTCGTATCTCATAGAACTAACATATATTATAATTATATCATATTTATTATTTTATTTATTTATTTATTTTAAAAATCTAGAAATTCCAAAAGCCATAAGGCTTGCTTGGCAAACCCTTTAATTTTTAAAGAATTTATATAATAAGCCTTGTTTGGCAAAAAAACTAAATTAAACTACTTTAATTTATTTTAATAACTCCTTATAATATAGTTATTTGTCACACTATATTTAATCAAAATTTCATATTTATTCTAATTAATTCAAATCACAATTAATTAAATAAATCCTTTATTCACAAAACACAATACAAATAATTAATCATTAAATTTATATAGCAATATAATAATCATTTCATTAATTCATCAATTATTTATTTAACAAATAATTCTCCAAATAAAATTAAATCAATTAAACAAATATTTATTCAACGATAATCACATCCATTAACTATTTATATAAATCAATAAATATTTAATATTACATTGAAGCGTGTAGGTGATCATGAGTTTAATTTTATAGCTTACGCTTCAAGGCATTTTAAAATACTACCTTGAGCGTAAGCTATAAAATTAAACTCACGATCACTTACATAATTTTAGAACCACAATACCTATTAGACATGCTAACATATCATAACATGTTCATTACCATTCACATTTCGAAAACTCTAAGTGTTTTACTTGTGACACTTGTCTAACGTTAATTATGTATACTAAATTACCACCCTAATCATTTTTGCAACTTTGATCATACTAACCACAACTCACTATGTTATGTTAACCTTAACATTACACATTTAACATGCTAACACAATTTGAGACCATGTTATGACACTTTCCCAAATTCTTTGAAATAATGAAGTCGAGAATCTCAACGTAGGTATGTATGGCAATTGCTTACATACAAAACTTAGGGATCGTGGCAATGGCGCCATTTTTGCCTTTGGCAACGCAAGCAACTTAAAATCGAATGTCGAATGAGATTTGTAGAATGCTATGAACTGTAGCAACCTTTAGCCCAATAAACACAAATTTCACCCATAAATGAAAGAATATTAACACGTAAAATAAATATACAACTATTATAAATATGATTGCTCACATTTACAACCAATTAGAACAATTTAACACTAACTAAAACCATTTTAATTTCTCAAAACTCATGTTTTTCATAAAAACTCAATTTTCTTGACATTCGTTCTAGAAATCATCACTGTGAATTCATTAGTTGGCCAAAACATCTCATTTTAGTTATGTTATGTTCGTATCTCATAGAACTAACATATACAAGCTTCAATTTACACTTTTACATACTAATTAGCCACTAGAATTGTTACTTTTACTCAAGCCATATAAAGAACACAAACACTGTCAAAATTGTCTTTTACTGAAACCGAAATTAGCATGCAATTATCTTATTTGACATAAATTCTAGCATCATAAGCATGTAACCACAATTATTCAATTATCTAGCAACAATTCGAAGAGATGAAATTCACAGAACATGTAATTTTTTTGCCGTAAAACCCATATACCTTTTGTCGCAGATGAAATTCTTGTTAAACACAATTTGGATTTGACGTAAAAATTTCCTGAACTCTTCTCAAATTCTCTCTCAAGTTCTTCTCTTTTCTCAAAGAATTAGGATGCGTAAAACTAAAACAATGATAGTTATAATGGAAAACTAAAACTACTAATCCTTAATACGCTAAATTTATTAGAATAATGATTTATAAACCAACGATATATATTATAATTATATTATATTTATTATTTTATTTATTTATTTTAAAAATCTAGAAATTCCAAAAGCCATAAGGCTTGCTTGGCAAACCCTTTAATTTTTAAAGAATTTATATAATAAACCTTGTTTAGCAAAAAACTAAATTAAACTACTTTAATTTATTTTAATAACTCCTTATAATATAGTTATTTGTCACACTATATTTAATCAAGCTTTCATATTTATTCTAATTAATTAAAATCACAATTAATTAAATAAATCCTTTATTCACAAAACACAATACAAATAATTAATCATTAAATTTAAATATCAATATAATAATCATTTCCTTAATTCATTAATTATTTATTTAACAAATAATTCTCCAAATAAAATTAAATCAATTAAATAAATATTTATTCATCGATAATCACATCCATTAAATATTTATATAAATCAATAAATATTTAATATTACATTGAAGGTAGGTGATCATGAGTTTAATTTTATAGCTTACGCTCAAGGCATTTTAAAATACTACCTTGGCGTAAGCTATAAAATTAAACTCACGATCACTTAAACATAATTTTAGAACTACAATACCTATTAGACATGCTAACATATCATAACATGTTCATTACCATTCACATTTCAGAAACTCTAAGTGTTTTACTTCGCAACACTTGTCTAACTTTCATTATGTATACTAAATTACCACCCTAATCATTTTTGCAACTTTGATCATACTAACCACAACTCACTATGTTATGTTAACCTTAACATTACACATTTAACATGCTAACACAATTTCAGACCATGTTATGACACTTTCCCAAATCTGTAGAAATAACAGAAGTCAGAATCTCAAACCAGTAGTATGGCTCAATTGCGCCATACAAAGGCTTGGGATTCCAAGTGACCCTCATAGTTTTGCCTTTTGCACTGCCAGCCTCACGTAGGTGTTCAGACAGACCCAGAGAATGCTATGAACTGTAGCCGACTTTAGCCCAATAAACAGTAATATTAACACGTAAAATAAATATACAACTATTATAAATATGATTGCTCACATTTACAACCAATTAGAACAATTTAACACTCACTAAAACTATTTTAATTTTTCAAAACTCATATTTTTCATAAAAACTCAATTTTCTTGACATTCGTTCTAGAAATCATCACTGTGAATTTATTAGTTGGCCAAAACATCTCATTTCAGTTACGTTATGTTCGTATCTCATAGAACTAACATATACAAGCTTCAATTTACACTTTCACATACTAATTAGCCACTAGAATTGTTACTTTTACTCAAGCCATATGAAGAACACAAACACTGTCAAAATTTTCTTTTCAGAAACCTAAAATTAGCATCTGCAATTATCTTATTTGACATAAATTCTAGCATCATAAACATGTAACCACAATTATTCAATTATCTAGCAACAATTCGAAGAAATGAAATTCACAGAACATGTAATTTTTTTGCCGTAAAACCCATATACCTTTTGTTGCTTGACGCAGAAATTCTTGTTAAACACACTAGAATTGACGTGAAAATTTCCTAGACTCTTCTCAAATTCTCTCTCAAGTTCTTCTCTTTTTCAAAGAACTAGGATGCGTAAAACTAAAACAATGATAGTTATAATGGAAAACTAAAAAACTGCTAATACTTAATACGCCAAATTTAATAGAATAACAATTATAAACCAACGTTATATATTATAATTATATTATATTTATTATTTTATTTATTTATTTATTTTAAAAATCTAGAAATTCCAAAAGCCATAAAGGCTTGCTTGGCAAACCTTTAATTTTTAAAGAATTTATATAATAAGCCTTGTTTGGCAAAAAAACTAAATTAAACTACTTTAATTTATTTTAATAACTCCTTATAATATAGTTATTTGTCACACTATATTTAATCAAGCTTTCATATTTATTCTAATTAATTCAAATCACAATTAATTAAATAAATCCTTTATTCACAAAACACAATACAAATAATTAATCATTAAATTTAAATATCAATATAATAATCATTTCCTTAATTCATCAATTATTTATTTAACAAATAATTCTCCAAATAAAATTAAATCAATTAAACAAATATTTATTCAACGATAATCACATCCATTAAATATTTATATAAATCAATAAATATTTAATATTACATTGAAGTGTAGGTGATCATGAGTTTAATTTTATAGCTTACGCTTCAAGGCATTTTAAAATACTACCTTGGCGTAAGCTATAAAATTAAACTCACGATCACTTACACATAATTTTAGAACCACAATACCTATTAGACATGCTAACATATAATAACATGTTAGCATTTTAATGTGTAATGTTAAGGTTAACATAACATAGTGAGTTGTGGTTAGTATGATCAAAGTTGCAAAATGATTAGTAAATCATTTTTGCAAAGGCTTGGGCCGTAGCAATTTATTACCGTGCTTTTACTTTGGCACCAAAGCCAAGCATTTCATGGGTGTTCAAACAGACGCAGAGAAGGCTATGAATCAGAGTGGCCAGAGCTTTAGCCCAACAAACACAAATTTCACCCAATAAATAATGAATATTAACACGTAAAATAAATATACAACTATTATAAACACGATTGCTCACATTTACAACCAATTAGAACAATTTAACACTAACTAAAACCATTTTAATTTCTCAAAACTCATATTTTTCATAAAAACTCAATTTTCTTGACATTCGTTCTAGAAATCATCACTGTGAATTCATTAGTTGGCCAAAACATCTCATTTCAGTTACGTTATGTTCGTATCTCATAGAACTAACATATATAAGCTTCAATTTACACTTTCACATACTAATTAGCCACTAGAATTGTTACTTTTACTCAAGCCATATGAAGAACACAAATACTGTCAAAATTTTCTTTTACTGTAAACCGAAATTAGCATGCAATTATCTTATTTGACATAAATTCTAGCATCATAAGCATGTAACCACAATTATTCAATTATCTAGCAACAATTCAAGAGATGAAATTCCACGAGAACATGTAATTTTTTTTCAGAAAACCCATATACCTTTTGTTTGCTTGGCAGAAATTCTTGTTAAACACACTAGAATTGACGTGAAAATTTCCTAGACTCTTCTCAAATTCTCTCTCAAGTTCTTCTCTCTTTTCTCAGCAACTAGGATGCGTAAAACTAAAACAACTGATAGTTATAATGGAAAACTAAAACTGCTAATACTTAATACGCCAAATTTAATAGAATAACAGGTTATAAACCAACGATATATTATAATTATATTATATTTATTATTTTATTTATTTATTTATTTTAAAAATCTAGAAATTCCAAAAGCCATAAGGCTTGCTTGGCAAACCCTTTAATTTTTAAAGAATTTATATAATAAGCCTTGTTTGGCAAAAAAACTAAATTAAACTACTTTAATTTATTTTAATAACTCCTTATAATATAGTTATTTGTCACACTATATTTAATCAAGCTTTCATATTTATTCTAATTAATTCAAATCACAATTAATTAAATAAATCCTTTATTCACAAAACACAATACAAATAATTAATCATTAAATTTAAATATCAATATAATAATCATTTCCTTAATTCATCAATTATTTATTTAACAAATAATTCTCCAAATAAAATTAAATCAATTAAACAAATATTTATTCAACGATAATCACATCCATTAAATATTTATATAAATCAATAAATATTTAATATTACATTGATGTAGGTGATCATGAGTTTAATTTTATAGCTTACGCCAAGGCATTTTAAAATACTACCTTGAGCGTAAGCTAAAAATTAAACTCACGATCACTTTCACATAATTTTAGAACCACAATACCTATTAGACATGCTAACATATAATAACATGTTAGCATTTTAATGTGTAATGTTAAGGTTAACATAACATAGTGAGTTGTGGTTAGTATGATCAAAGTTGCAAAAATGATTAGTAAATCATTTTTGCAAAGGCTTGGGCTGGCAATTTCTTATTTGCGTTTTATATGCTTTGCACAAGCCTTTCATGGGTGTGTTCAAACAGACGCAGAGAAGGCTATGAATCAGAAAGAATTTTAGCCCAACAAACACAAATTTCACCCAATAAATAAATAATATTAACACGTAAAATAAATATACAACTATTATAAACACGATTGCTCACATTTACAACCAAATTAGAACAATTTAACACTAACTAAAACCATTTTAATTTCTCAAAACTCATATTTTTCATAAAAACTCAATTTTCTTGACATTAGTTCTAGAAATCATCACCGTGAATTCATTAGTTGGCCAAAACATCTCATTTCAGATTACGTTATGTTAAGTATCTCATAGAACTAACATATATAAGCTTCAATTTACACTTTCACATACTAATTAGCCACTAGAATTGTTACTTTTACTCAAGCCATATGAAGAACACAAATCTTTGCCAAAATTTTCTTTTCTCAGAAACCTAAAATTAGCATGCAATTATCTTATTTGACATAAATTCTAGCATCATAAGCATGTAACCACAATTATTCAATTATCTAGCAACAATTCAAGAGATGAAATTCACGAACATGTAATTTTTTCTTGTAAAACCCATATACCTTTTGTTGCTTGACGAAATTCTTGTTAAACACACTTAGAATTGGCGTGAAAATTTCCTGAGACTCTTCTCAAATTCTCTCTCAAGTTCTTCTCTCTTTTCTCGGAATTAGGATGCGTAAAACTAAAACAATGATAGTTATAATGGAAAACTAAAATCGCTAATACTTAATACGCCAAATTTAATAGAATAACGAATTATAAACCAACGTATATATTATAATTATATTATATTTATTATTTTATTTATTTATTTATTTTAAAAATCTAGAAATTCCAAAAGCCATAAGGCTTGCTTGGCAAACCCTTTAATTTTTAAAGAATTTATATAATAAGCCTTGTTTGGCAAAAAAAACTAAATTAAACTACTTTAATTTATTTTAATAACTCCTTATAATATAGTTATTTGTCACACTATATTTAATCAAGCTTTCATATTTATTCTAATTAATTAAAATCACAATTAATTAAATAAATCATTTATTCACAAAACACAATACAAATAATTAATCATTAAATTTAAATATCAATATAATAATCATTTCCTTAATTCATCAATTATTTATTTAACAAATAATTCTCCAAATAAAATTAAATCAATTAAACAAATATTTATTCAACGATAATCACATCCATTAAATATTTATATAAATCAATAAATATTTAATATTACATTGAGCGTGTAGGTGATCATGAGTTTAATTTTATAGCTTACGCTCAAGGCATTTTAAAATACTACCTTGAGCGTAAGCTATAAAATTAAACTCACGATCACTTACACATAATTTTAGAACCACAATACCTATTAGACATGCTAACATATAATAACATGTTAGCATGTTAAATGTGTAATGTTAAGGTTAACATAACATAGTGAGTTGTGGTTAGTATGATCAAAGTTGCAAAAATGATTAGTAAATCATTTTTGCAAAGGCTTGGACCCAAGCGTGCAATTGCTTGTGCTTTTTGCCTATAACACAAGCAGCCTCATGGAGTGTTAGACAGATGCAGAGAGAGAAGGCTATGAACTGTAGCCGACTTTAGCCCAACAAACACAAATTTCACCCAATAAACAGTAATATTAACACGTAAAATAAATATACAACTATTATAAACACGATTGCTCACATTTACAACCAATTAGAACAATTTAACACTAACTAAAACCATTTTAATTTCTCAAAACTCATGTTTTCATAAAACTCAATTTTCTTGACATTCGTTCTAGAAATCATCACCGTGAATTCATTAGTTGGCCAAAACATCTCATTTCAGTTACGTTATGTTCGTATCTCATAGAACTAACATATATAAGCTTCAATTTACACTTTCACATACTAATTAGCCACTAGAATTGTTACTTTTACTCAAGCCATATGAAGAACACAAACACAGTCAAAATTTTCTTTTCTTTATGAAACCGAAATTAGCATGCAATTATCTTATTTGACATAAATTCTAGCATCATAAGCATGTAACCACAATTATTCAATTATCTAGCAACAATTCGAAGAGATGAAATTCACAGAACATGTAATTTTTTTAGTCAGAAACCCATATACCTTTTGTTGCTTGATGAAATTCTTGTTAAACACACTTAGAATTGACGTGAAAATTTCCTAGACTCTTCTCAAATTCTCTCTCAAGTTCTTCTCTCTTTTCTCAAAGAATTAGGATGCGTAAAAACTAAAACAATGATAGTTATAATGGAAAACTAAAACCGCTAATCCTTAATACGCCAAATTTAATAGAATAACAATTTATAAACCAACGTATATATTATAATTATATTATATTTATTATTTTATTTATTTATTTATTTTAAAATCTAGAAATTCCAAAAGCCATAAGGCTTGCTTGGCAAAACCCTTTAATTTTTAAAGAATTTATATAATAAGTCTTGTTTGGCAAAAAACTAAATTAAACTACTTTAATTTATTTTAATAACTCCTTATAATATAGTTATTTGTCACACTATATTTAATCAAGCTTTCATATTTATTCTAATTAATTCAAATCACAATTAATTAAATAAATCCTTTATTCACAAAACACAATACAAATAATTAATCATTAAATTTAAATATCAATATAATAATCATTTCCTTAATTCATCAATTATTTATTTAACAAATAATTCTCCAAATAAAATTAAATCAATTAAACAAATATTTATTCAACGATAATCACATCCATTAAATATTTATATAAATCAATAAATATTTAATATTACATTGAATAGCGTGTAGGTGATTATGAGTTTAATTTTATAGCTTACGCTTCGAAGGCATTTTAAAATACTACCTTGAGCGTAAGCTATAAAATTAAACTCACGATCACTTACACATAATTTTAGAACCACAATACCTATTAGACATGCTTTAACAAAGGCTTGGGATTCCCACAAGTAGCAATTTGCGTCGTTTTGCCTTAACCGTAAGCAAGCATTCCGGGTGTTCGAGACAGACGCAGAGAAGGCTATGAATCAGGCAACTTTAGCCCAACAAACACAAATTTCACCCAATAAACAGTAATATTAACACGTAAAATAAATATACAACTATTATAAACACGATTGCTCACATTTACAACCAATTAGAACAATTTAACACTAACTAAAACCATTTTAATTTCTCAAAACTCATGTTTTCATAAAAACTCAATTTTCTTGACATTCGCTTAGAAATCATCACCGTGAATTCATTAGTTGGCCAAAACATCTCATTTCAGTTACGTTATGTTCGTATCTCATAGAAATAACATATACAAGCTTCAATTTACACTTTCACATAATAATTAGCCACTAGAATTGTTACTTTTACTCAAGCCATATAAAGAACTCAAACACTGTCAAAATTTTCTTTTATTGTAAACCGAAATTAGCATGCAATTATCTTATTTGACATAAATTCTAGCATCATAAGCATGTAACCACAATTATTCAATTATCTAGCAACAATTCAAGAGATGAAATTCACGTAACATGTAATTTTTTTTGCCAAAAACCCATATACCTTTTGTTGCTTGCGAAATTCTTGTTAAACACACTTTGGAATTGACGTAAAATTTCCTGACTCTTCTCAAATTCTCTCTCAAGTTCTTCTCTTTTTCTCAAAGAACTAGGATGCGTAAAACTAAAACAACCGAGTTATAATGGAAAACTAAAACGCTAATCCTTAATACGCTAAATTTATTAGAATAACGATTTATAAACCAACGTATATATTATAATTATATTATATTTATTATTTTATTTATTTATTTTAAAAATCTAGAAATTCCAAAAGCCATAAGGCTTGCTTGGCAAACCCTTTAATTTTTAAAGAATTTATATAATAAACCTTGTTTGGCAAAAAAACTAAATTAAACTACTTTAATTTATTTTAATAACTCCTTATAATATAGTTATTTGTCACACTATATTTAATCAAGCTTTCATATTTATTCTAATTAATTCAAATCACAATTAATTAAATAAATCCTTTATTCACAAAACACAATACAAATAATTAATCATTAAATTTAAATATCAATATAATAATCATTTCCTTAATTCATTAATTATTTATTTAACCAATAATTCTCCAAATAAAATTAAATCAATTAAACAAATATTTATTCAACGATAATCACATCCATTAAATATTTATATAAATCAATAAATATTTAATATTACATTGAGCGTGTAGGTGATCATGAGTTTAATTTTATAGCTTACGCTCAAGGCATTTTAAAATACTACCTTGAGCGTAAGCTATAAAATTAAACTCACGATCACTTACACATAATTTTAGAACCACAATACCTATTAGACATGCTAACATATAATAACATGTTAGCATGTTAAATGTGTAATGTTAAGGTTAACATAACATAGTGAGTTGTGGTTAGTATGATCAAAGTTGCAAAAATGATTAGTAAATCATTTTGCAAAAAACTCAGAGACCGGCGTAGGCTGCTACCATTTTTTGCCTTTCAGACCGGCGGCGGCTTCGTACCATGTTCGACAGACGCAGAGAAGGCTATGAATCAGAGCCATCACTTTAGCCCAACAAACACAAATTTCACCCAATAAATAAAGAATATTAACACGTAAAATAAATATACAACTATTATAAACACGATTGCTCACATTTACAACCAATTAGAACAATTTAACACTAACTAAAACCATTTTAATTTCTCAAAACTCATGTTTTTCATAAAAACTCAATTTTCTTGACATTCGCTTCTAGAAATCATCACTGTGAATTCATTAGTTGGCCAAAACATCTCATTTCGATTCACGTTATGTTCGTATCTCATAGAACTAACATATACAAGCTTCAATTTACACTTTCACATACTAATTAGCCACTAGAATTGTTACTTTTACTCAAGCCATATGAAGAACACAAACACTGTCAAAATTTTCTTTTACTGTAAACCGAAATTAGCATGCAATTATCTTATTTGACATAAATTCTAGCATCATAAGCATGTAACCACAATTATTCAATTATCTAGCAACAATTCGAAGAGATGAAATTCACAGAACATGTAATTTTTTTGCTTAGTAAAACCCATATACCTTTTGTTGCTTGGCGAAATTTTGTTAAACACACTTTAGAATTGGCGTGAAAATTTCCTAGACTCTTCTCAAATTCTCTCTCAAGTTCTTCTCTTTTTCTCAAAGAATTAGGATCGTAAAACTAAAACAATGATAGTTATAATGGAAAACTAAAACCTGCTAATCCTTAATACGCCAAATTTAATAGAATAACGATTATAAACCAACGTATATATTATAATTATATTATATTTATTATTTTATTTATTTATTTATTTTAAAATCTAGAAATTCCAAAAGCCATAAGGCTTGCTTGGCAAACCCTTTAATTTTTAAAGAATTTATATAATAAGCCTTGTTTGGCAAAAAAACTAAATTAAACTACTTTAATTTATTTTAATAACTCCTTATAATATAGTTATTTGTCACACTATATTTAATCAAGCTTTCATATTTATTCTAATTAATTTAAATCACAATTAATTAAATAAATCCTTTATTCACAAAACAAAATACAAATAATTAATCATTAAATTTAAATATCAATATAATAATCATTTCCTTAATTCATCAATTATTTATTTAACAAATAATTCTCCAAATAAAATTAAATCAATTAAACAAATATTTATTCAACGATAATCACATCCATTAAATATTTATATAAATCAATAAATATTTAATATTACATTGGCGAAGGTAGGTGATCATGAGTTTAATTTTATAGCTTACGCTCAAGGCATTTTAAAATACTACCTTGAGCGTAAGCTATAAAATTAAACTCACGATCACTTACATAATTTTAGAACCACAATACCTATTAGACATGCTAACATATAATAACATGTTAGCATGTTAAATGTAAATGTTAAGGTTAACATAACATAGTGAGTTGTGGTTAGTATGATCAAAGTTGCAAAATGATTAGTAAATCATTTTGCAAAGGCTTGGGATTCCCAAGTAGCAATTTGTAGCTATTTTGCCTTTAACACTGCTACAGCTCTCATGGGTGTTGAACAGACGCAGAGAAGGCTATGAACTGTAGCTGACTTTAGCCCAACAAACACAAATTTCATCCAATAAACAGTAATATTAACACGTAAAATAAATATACAACTATTATAAACACGATTGCTCACATTTACAACCAATTAGAACAATTTAACACTAACTAAAACCATTTTAATTTCTCAAAACTCATGTTTTTCATAAAAACTCAATTTTCTTGACATTCGTTCTAGAAATCATCACTGTGAATTCATTAGTTGGCCAAAACATCTCATTTCAGTTACGTTATGTTCGTATCTCATAGAACTAACATATACACGCTTCAATTTACACTTTCAAATACTAATTAGCCACTAGAATTGTTACTTTTACTCAAGCCATATGAAGAACACAAACACTGTCAAAATTTTCTTTTACTGTAAACCGAAATTAGCATGCAATTATCTTATTTGACATAAATTCTAGCATCATAAGCATGTAACCACAATTATTCAATTATCTAGCAACAATTCAAGAGATGAAATTCACGTAACTCCGTAATTTTTTTTGTTAGTAAAACCCATATACCTTTTGTTTGCTTGACGAAATTCTTGTTAAACACACTAGAATTGACGTGAAAATTTCCTAGACTCTTCTCAAATTCTCTCTCAAGTTCTTTCTTCTCTTTTCTCAAAGAATAGGATGCGTAAAACTAAAACAATGATAGTTATAATGGAAAACTAAAACTGCTAATCCTTAATACGCCAAATTTAATAGAATAATGAGTTTATAAACCAACGATATATATTATAATTATATTATATTTATTATTTTATTTATTTATTTATTTTAAAAATCTAGAAATTCCAAAAGCCATAAGGCTTGCTTGGCAAACCCTTTAATTTTAAAGAATTTATATAATAAGCCTTGTTTGGCAAAAAAAACTAAATTAAACTACTTTAATTTATTTTAATAACTCCTTATAATATAGTTATTTGTCACACTATATTTAATCAAGCTTTCATATTTATTCTAATTAATTCAAATCACAATTAATTAAATAAATCCTTTATTCACAAAACACAATACAAATAATTAATCATTAAATTTAAATATCAATATAATAATCATTTCCTTAATTCATCAATTATTTATTTAACAAATAATTCTCCAAATAAAATTAAATCAATTAAACAAATATTTATTCAACGATAATCACATCCATTAAATATTTATATAAATCAATAAATATTTAATATTACATTGAGCGTGTAGGTGATCATGAGTTTAATTTTATAGCTTACGCTCAAGGCATTTTAAAATACTACCTTGAGCGTAAGCTATAAAATTAAACTCACGATCACTTACACATAATTTTAGAACCACAATACCTATTCGACATGCTAACATATCATAACATGTTCATTACCATTCACATTTCAGAAACTCTAAGTGTTTTACTTCCCAACACTTGTCTAACTTTCATCATGTATACTAAATTACCACATAACGCGTTTTTGATTTACTAATCATTTTTGCAACTTTGATCATACTAACCACAACTCACTATGTTATGTTAACCTTAACATTACACATTTAACATGCTAACACAATTTCAGACCATGTTATGACACTTTCCCAAATGCAAAATAATGTAAGTCGAAATCAAACTGTAGGGTATGTAAGCGGCAATTTACTTACATACAAAAACTTAGGACCGTGGCATTTCTTGCTTGTTTTTATATAACACTTGCCAAGCAACTCACGGTGTTCGATTGAAGCGAGAGAAGGCTATGAAATGTAGCCGACTTTAGCCCAACAAACACAAATTTCACCCAATAAACAGTAATATTAACACGTAAAATAAATATACAACTATTATAAACATGATTGCTCACATTTACAACCAATTAGAACAATTTAACACTAACTAAAACCATTTTAATTTCTCAAAACTCATGTTTTTCATAAAAACTCAATTTTCTTGACATTCGTTCTAGAAATCATCATTGTGAATTCATTAGTTGGCAAAAACATCTCATTTCAGCTACGTTATGTTCGTATCTCATAGAACTAACATATAAAAGCTTCAATTTACACTTTCACGTACTAATTAGCCACTAGAATTGTTACTTTTACTCAAGCCATATGAAGAACACAAACACTGTCAAAATTTTCCTTTACTGTAAACCGAAATTAGCATGCAATTATCTTATTTGACATAAATTCTAGCATCATAAACATGTAACCACAATTATTCAATTATCTAGCAACAATTCGAAGAGATGAAATTCACAGAACATATAATTTTTTTGCCGTAAAACCCATATACCTTTTGTTGCTTGACAGAAATTCTTGTTAAACACACTAGAATTGACGTGAAAATTTCCTAGACTCTTCTCAAATTCTCTCTCAAGTTCTTCTCTCCTTTCTCAGCAACTAGGATGCGTAAAACTAAAACAATGATAGTTATAATGGAAAACTAAAGCGCTAATACTTAATACGCCAAATTTAATAGAATAAATGATTTATAAACCAACGTATATATTATAATTATATTATATTTATTATTTTATTTATTTATTTATTTTAAAAATCTAGAAATTCCAAAAGCCATAAGGCTAGCTTGGAAAACCCTTTAATTTTTAAAGAATTTATATAATAAGCCTTGTTTGGCAAAAAACTAAATTAAACTACTTTAATTTATTTTAATAACTCCTTATAATATAGTTATTTGTCACACTATCTTTAATCAAGCTTTCATATTTATTCTAATTAATTCAAATCACAATTAATTAAATAAATCCTTTATTCACAAAAACACAATACAAATAATTAATCATTAAATTTAAATATCAATATAATAATCATTTCCTTAATTCATCAATTATTTATTTAACAAATAATTCTCCAAATAAAATTAAATCAATTAAACAAATATTTATTCAACGATAATCACATCCATTAAGTATTTATATAAATCAATAAATATTTAATATTACATTGAAGCGTGTAGGTGATGATGAGTTTAATTTTATAGCTTACGCTTCAAGGCATTTTAAAATACTACCTTGAGCGTAAGCTATAAAATTAAACTCACGATCACTGCACATAATTTTAGAACCACAATACCTATTAGACATGCTAACATATCATAACATGTTCATTACCATTCACATTTCGTAAACTCTAAGTGTTTTACTGTGACACTTGTCTAACTTTCATCATTTATACTAAATTACCACATAACGCATTTTTGATTTACTAATTATTTTTGCAACTTTGATCATACTAACCACAACTCACTATGTTATGTTAACCTTAACATTACATTTTTAACATGCTAACACAATTTCGGACCATGTTATGACACTTTCCCAAATCTGCGAGAAATAATGAAGTCGAGAATCTCAAACCGAGGTATATGGCAAATTGCTGCCCATACATCTAAAAACTTAGGGCCGTGGCAATTGCTATTGCCATTTTACTTATACCTTGCCAAGCAGACTCATGGGGTGTTCGACGACAGAGAGAAGGCTATTAAATGTAAATGACTTTAGCCCAACAAACACAAATTTCACCCAATAAATGATAATATTAACACGTAAAATAAATATACAACTATTATAAACATGATTGCTCACATTTACAACCAATTAGAACAATTTCACACTAACTAAAACCATTTTAATTTCTCAAAACTCATGTTTTCATAAAAACTCAATTTTCTTGACAATCGTTCTAGAAATCATCACTTGTGAATTCATTAGTTGGCCAAAACATCTCATTTCGATTCACGTTATGTTCGTATCTCATAGAACTAACATATACAAGCTTCAATTTACACTTTCACGTACTAATTAGCCACTAGAATTGTTACTTTTACTCAAGCCATATGAAGAAGAACACAACACATCAAAAATTTTCTTTTTTCTCAGAAACCGAAATTAGCATGCAATTATCTTATTTGACATAAATTCTAGCATCATAAGCATGTAACCACAATTATTCAATTATCTAGCAACAATTGAAGAGATGAAATTCACGTAAACATGTAATTTTTTTTGCCAGAAACCCATATACCTTTTGTTGCTTGATGAAATTCTTGTTAAACACACTAGAATTGACGTGAAAATTTCCTAGACTCTTCTCAAATTCTCTCTCAAGTTCTTCTCTCTTTTCAAAGAATTAGGATGCGAAAAACTAAAAACAATCGATAGTTATAATGGAAAACTAAAACCGCTAATACTTAATACGCCAAATTTAATAGAATAATGATTATAAACCAACGATATATTATAATTATATTATATTTATTATTTTATTTATTTATTTATTTTAAAAATCTAGAAATTCCAAAAGCCATAAGGCTTGCTTGTGAACCCTTTAATTTTTAAAGAATTTATATAATAAGCCTTGTTTGGCAAAAAACTAAATTAAACTACTTTAATTTATTTTAATAACTCCTTATAATATAGTTATTTGTCACACTATATTTAATCAAGCTTTCATATTTATTCTAATTAATTCAAATCACAATTAATTAAATAAATCCTTTATTCACAAAACACAATACAAATAATTAATCATTAAATTTAAATATCAATATAATAATCATTTCCTTAATTCATCAATTATTTATTTAACAAATAATTCTCCAAATAAAATTAAATCAATTAAACAAATATTTATTCAACGATAATCACATCCATTAAGTATTTATATAAATCAATAAATATTTAATATTACATTGTGCGTGTAGGTGATCGTGAGTTTAATTTTATAGCTTACGCTCAAGGCATTTTAAAATACTACCTTGAGCGTAAGCTATAAAATTAAACTCACGATCACTGCACATAATTTTAGAACCACAATACCTATTAGACATGCTAACATATCATAACATGTTCATTACCATTCACATTTCAGAAACTCTAAGTGTTTTACTTCGCAACACTTGTCTAACTTTCATCATTTATACTAAATTACCACATAACGCATTTTTGATTTACTAATTATTTTTGCAACTTTGATCATACTAACCACAACTCACTATGTTATGTTAACCTTAACATTACACATTTAACATGCTAACACAATTTGACTACCATGTTATGACACTTTCCCAAATCTGCGAAATAATGTAAGTCGAATCTCAAACGAGGGTATGTAAATAATTGCGCCCATACAAAGGCTTGGGATCCAAGCAATTGCTTACTGTTTTTGCTTTAACCTTGCCAAGAAAGCTTCTCATAGGTGTTCGAACAGACGCAGAGAAGGCTATGAATCATGGCCAGAGCTTTAGCCCAACAAACACAAATTTCACCCAATAAATGATAATATTAACACGTAAAATAAATATACAACTATTATAAACATGATTGCTCACATTTACAACCAATTAGAACAATTTCACACTAACTAAAAACCATTTTAATTTCTCAAAACTCATGTTTTCATAAAAACTCAATTTTCTTGACATTAGCTTACTAGAAATCATCACTTTGTGAATTCATTAGTTGGCCAAAACATCTCATTTCAGTTACGTTATGTTCGTATCTCATAGAACTAACATATACAAGCTTCAATTTACACTTTCACGTACTAATTAGCCACTAGAATTGTTACTTTTACTCAAGCCATATGAAGAACACAAACACTGTCAAAATTTTCTTTTACTGTAAACCGAAATTAGCATGCAATTATCTTATTTGACATAAATTCTAGCATCATAAGCATGTAACCACAATTATTCAATTATCTAGCAACAATTCGAAGAGATGAAATTCACAGAACATGTAATTTTTTTGCCGTAAAACCCATATACCTTTTGTTGCTTGACAGAAATTCTTGTTAAACACACTAGAATTGACGTGAAAATTTCCTAGACTCTTCTCAAATTCTCTCTCAAGTTCTTCTCTCTTTTCAAAGAACTAGGATGCGTAAAAGTAAAACAACCGATAGTTATAATGGAAAACTAAAACGCTAATCCTTAATACGCCAAATTTAATAGAATAACAAATTATAAACCAACGATATATTATAATTATATTATATTTATTATTTTATTTATTTATTTATTTTAAAAATCTAGAAATTCCAAAAGCCATAAAGGCTTGCTTGGCAAACCCTTTAATTTTTAAAGAATTTATATAATAAGCCTTGTTTGGCAAAAAACTAAATTAAACTACTTTAATTTATTTTAATAACTCCTTATAATATAGTTATTTGTCACACTATATTTAATCAAGCTTTCATATTTATTCTAATTAATTCAAATCACAATTAATTAAATAAATCCTTTATTCACAAAACACAATACAAATAATTAATCATTAAATTTAAATATCAATATAATAATCATTTCCTTAATTCATCAATTATTTATTTAACAAATAATTCTCCAAATAAAATTAAATCAATTAAACAAATATTTATTCAACGATAATCACATCCATTAAGTATTTATATAAATCAATAAATATTTAATATTACATTGAGCGTGTAGGTGATCATGAGTTTAATTTTATAGCTTACGCTTTCGAGGCATTTTAAAATACTACCTTGAGCGTAAGCTATAAAATTAAACTCACGATCACTTGCACATAATTTTAGAACCACAATACCTATTAGACATGCTAACATATCATAACATGTTCATTACCATTCACATTTCAGAAACTCTAAGTGTTTTACTTCGCAACACTTGTCTAACTTTCATTATTTATACTAAATTACCACATAACGCGTTTTTGATTTAATAATCATTTTTGCAACTTTGATCATACTAACCACAACTCACAATGTTATGTTAACCTTAACATTACACATTTAACATGCTAACACAATTTCAGACCATGTTATGACACTTTCCCAAATCTGCAGAAATAACAGAAGTCAGAATCTCAAACCAGTAATTGTGCTCAAATTGCGCATATACAAAGAGTTTAGGGCCATGTATAATGCTGTGCTTTTTGGTATGGGGCCAGTAGCATGACTCATGGGTGTTCGAATTGATTTTGAGAGAATGCTATGAACTGGCCAGGCTTTACCAACAAACACAAATTTCACCCAATAAGCGATAAATATTAACACATAAAATAAATATACAACTATTATAAACATGATTCCTCACATTTACAACCAATTAGAACAATTTAACACTAACTAAAACCATTTTAATTTCTCAAAACTCATGTTTTTCATAAAAACTTAATTTTCTTGACATTCGTTCTAGAAATCATCATCTTTGTGAATTCATTAGTTGGCCAAAAACATCTCATTTCGATTCACGTTATGTTCAGTATCTCATAGAACTAACATATACAAGCTTCAATTTACACTTTTACATACTAATTAGCCACTAGAATTGTTACTTTTACTCAAGCCATATAAAGAACACAAACAACGCCAAAAGTTTCTTTTCTTTAGAAACCAAAAATTAGCATGCAATTATCTTATTTGACATAAATTCTAGCATCATAAGCATGTAACCACAATTATTCAATTATCTAGCAACAATTGAAGAGATGAAATTCACGAGAACATGTAATTTTTTTTTTAGTAAAACCCATATACCTTTTGTTGCTTGGCGTAAATTCTTGTTAAACACACTTTAGAATTGACGTGAAAATTTCCTAGACTCTTCTCAAATTCTCTCTCAAGTTCTTCTCTCTTTCTCGAGAATCAGGATGCGTAAAACTAAAACAACTCGATAGTTATAATGGAAAACTAAAACGCTAATCCTTAATACGCCAAATTTAATAGAATAACAGTTATAAACCAACGTATATATTATAATTATATTATATTTATTATTTTATTTATTTATTTATTTTAAAAATCTAGAAATTCCAAAAGCCATAAGGCTTGCTTGGCAAACCCTTTAATTTTTAAAGAATTTATATAATAAGCCTTGTTTGGCAAAAAAACTAAATTAAACTACTTTAATTTATTTTAATAACTCCTTATAATATAGTTATTTGTCACACTATCTTTAATCAAGCTTTCATATTTATTCTAATTAATTCAAATCACAATTAATTAAATAAATCCTTTATTCACAAAACCTGACAATACAAATAATTAATCATTAAATTTAAATATCAATATAATAATCATTTCCTTAATTCATCAATTATTTATTTAACAAATAATTCTCCAAATAAAATTAAATCAATTAAACAAATATTTATTCAACGATAATCACATCCATTAAGTATTTATATAAATCAATAAATATTTAATATTACATTGAAGCGTGTAGGTGATCATGAGTTTAATTTTATAGCTTACGCTCAAGGCATTTTAAAATACTACCTTGAGCGTAAGCTATAAAATTAAACTCACGATCACTGCACACTAATTTTAGAACCACAATACCTATTAGACATGCTAACATATCATAACATGTTCATTACCATTCACATTTCAGAAACTCTAAGTGTTTTACTTCGCAACACTTGTCTAACTTTCATCATTTATACTAAATTACCACATAACGCATTTTTGATTTACTAATTATTTTTTTGCAACTTTGATCATACTAACCACAACTCACTATGTTATGTTAACCTTAACATTACACATTTAACATGCTAACACAATTTCGAGACCATGTTATGACACTTTCCCAAATCTGCGAAAATAATGTAAGTCGAATCTCAAACAGTGGTATGGGCGGCAATTGCGCCATACAAAACTTGGGCCGTGGCAATTTTGCTTGTTTTTTTTATAACCTTGGTAGCGACTCACATGCAAGTGTTCGACAGAGACGCAGAGAAGGCTATGAACCGTATGTGAAGGCTTTAGCCCAACAAACACAAATTTCACCCAATAAATGATAATATTAACACGTAAAATAAATATACAACTATTATAAACATGATTGCTCACATTTACAACCAATTAGAACAATTTCACACTAACTAAAACCATTTTAATTTCTCAAAACTCATGTTTTCATAAAAACTCAATTTTCTTGACATTAGTTCTAGAAATCATCACTTTGTGAATTCATTAGTTGGCCAAAACATCTCATTTCAGATTCGTTATGTTCAGATCTCATAGAACTAACATATACAAGCTTCAATTTACACTTTCACGTATTAATTAGCCACTAGAATTGTTACTTTTACTCAAGCCATATGAAGAACACAAACAACATCAAAATTTTCTTTTCTCAGTAAACCAAATTAGCATGCAATTATCTTATTTGACATAAATTCTAGCATCATAAGCATGTAACCACAATTATTCAATTATCTAGCAACAATTGAAGAGATGAAATTCACGAACATGTAATTTTTTTTTAGTCAGTAAAACCCATATACCTTTTGTTGCTTGACGAAATTCTTGTTAAACACACTAGAATTGGCGTGAAAATTTCCTGAGACTCTTCTCAAATTCTCTCTCAAGTTCTTCTCTCTTTTCTCAAAACTAGGATGCGTAAAAAGTAAAACAATGATAGTTATAATGGAAAACTAAAAGCGCTAATCCTTAATACATCCAAATTTAATAGAATAACAGCTTATAAACCAACGTATATATTATAATTATATTATATTTATTATTTTATTTATTTATTTATTTTAAAAATCTAGAAATTCCAAAAGCCATAAGGCTTGCTTGGCAAACCCTTTAATTTTTAAAGAATTTATATAATAAGCCTTGTTTGGCAAAAAACTAAATTAAACTACTTTAATTTATTTTAATAACTCCTTATAATATAGTTATTTGTCACACTATCTTTAATCAAGCTTTCATATTTATTCTAATTAATTCAAATCACAATTAATTAAATAAATCCTTTATTCACAAAACATAGTACAAATAATTAATCATTAAATTTAAATATCAATATAATAATACTTTCCTTAATTCATCAATTATTTATTTAACAAATAATTCTCCAAATAAAATTAAATCAATTAAACAAATATTTATTCAACGATAATCACATCCATTAAGTATTTATATAAATCAATAAATATTTAATATTACATTGGCGTGTAGGTGATCATGAGTTTAATTTTATAAAGCTACGCTCAAGGCATTTTAAAATACTACCTTGATCGTAAGCTATAAAATTAAACTCACGATCACTGCACATAATTTTAGAACCACAATACCTATTAGACATGCTAACATATCATAACATGTTCATTACCATTCACATTTCGAAACTCTAAGTGTTTTACTTGAACACTTGTCTAACTTTCATTATGTATACTAAATTACCACATAACGCGTTTTGATTTACTAATCATTTTTTCAACTTTGATCATACTAACCACAACTCACTATGTTATGTTAACCTTACCATTACACATTTAACATGCTAACACAATTTGAGACCATGTTATGACACTTTCCCAAATCTGCGAAAATAATGAAGTCGAATCTCAAACCGGTATATATGGCAAATTTGCTTATACAAAGGTTTTGGGGCCGTAGCAATTGCTTGCCGTTTTATATAACTGCCGTGCAGCTCATGGGGTGTTCGAACGACAGAGAGAGAAGGCTATGAGCTGTGGCCGACTTTAGCCCAACAAACACAAATTTCACCCAATAAATGATAATATTAACACGTAAAATAAATATACAACTATTATAAACATGATTGCTCACATTTACAACCAATTAGAACAATTTAACACTAAATAAAACCATTTTAATTTCTCAAAACTCATGTTTTTCATAAAAACTCAATTTTCTTGACATTCGTTCTAGAAATCATCACTGTGAATTCATTAGTTGGCCAAAACATCTCATTTCAGTTACGTTATGTTCGTATCTCATAGAACTAACATATAAAAGCTTCAATTTACACTTTCACGTACTAATTAGCCACTAGAATTGTTACTTTTACTCAAGCCATATGAAGAACACAAACAACATCCAAAATTTTCTTTTTTTTCAGAAACCAAAATTAGCATGCAATTATCTTATTTGACATAAATTCTAGCATCATAAGCATGTAACCACAATTATTCAATTATCTAGCAACAATTCGAAGAGATGAAATTCACGGAACATGTAATTTTTTTCTTAGTAAAACCCATATACCTTTTGTTGTTGGCCGAAATTCTTGTTAAACACACTAGAATTGACGTGAAAATTTCCTAGACTCTTCTCAAATTCTCTCTCAAGTTCTTCTCTCTTTTCTCGAAGAACTAGGATCGTAAAACTAAAACAAACCGATAGTTATAATGGAAAACTAAAAGCTGCTAATACTTAATACGCCAAATTTAATAGAATAACATTTATAAACCAACGTATATATTATAATTATATTATATTTATTATTTTATTTATTTATTTATTTTAAAATCTAGAAATTCCAAAAGCCATAAGGCTTTGCTTGGCAAACCCTTTAATTTTTAAAGAATTTATATAATAAGCCTTGTTTGGCAAAAAAACTAAATTAAACTACTTTAATTTATTTTAATAACTCCTTATAATATAGTTATTTGTCACACTATATTTAATCAAGCTTTCATATTTATTCTAATTAATTCAAATCACAATTAATTAAATAAATCCTTTATTCACAAAACACAATACAAATAATTAATCATTAAATTTAAATATCAATATAATAATCATTTCCTTAATTCATCAATTATTTATTTAACAAATAATTCTCCAAATAAAATTAAATCAATTAAACAAATATTTATTCAACGATAATCACATCCATTAAGTATTTATATAAATCAATAAATATTTAATATTACATTGAGTGTAGGTGATCATGAGTTTAATTTTATAGCTTACGCTCAAGGCATTTTAAAATACTACCTTGGCGTAAGCTATAAAATTAAACTCACGATCACTGCACACATAATTTTAGAACCACAATACCTATTAGACATGCTAACATATCATAACATGTTCATTACCATTCACATTTCGAAAACTCTAAGTGTTTTACTTATGACACTTGTCTAACTTTCATTATTTATACTAAATTACCACATAACGCGTTTTTTGATTTAATAATCATTTTTGCAACTTTGATCATACTAACCACAACTCACAATGTTATGTTAACCTTAACATTACACATTTAACATGCTAACACAATTTGAGACCATGTTATGACACTTTCCCCAAATCTGCGAGAAATAATGAAGTCGAATCTCAAACCAGGTATGGCTCAATTTGCGCCCATACAAAAGTTTGGGGCCAAGCCTTATTGCTTGCCGTTTTATATGGGATCGTAGCACTCATGGGGTGTTCGAACAGACCACGAGAGAATGCTATGAACTGAAATGGCCAGACTTTCTCCCAACAAACACAAATTTCACCCAATAAGCGATAATATTAACACGTAAAATAAATATACAACTATTATAAACATGATTCCTCACATTTACAACCAATTAGAACAATTTAACACTAACTAAAACCATTTTAATTTCTCAAAACTCATGTTTTTCATAAAAACTTAATTTTCTTGACATTAGTTCTAGAAATCATCACTTTGTGAATTCATTAGTTGGCCAAAACATCTCATTTCAAAGATTCACGTTATGTTAGTATCTCATAGAACTAACATATACAAGCTTCAATTTACACTTTTACATACTAATTAGCCACTAGAATTGTTACTTTTACTCAAGCCATATAAAAGAACACAAACAACATGTCAAAATTTTCTTTTCATCAGAACCTAAATTAGCATGCAATTATCTTATTTGACATAAATTCTAGCATCATAAGCATGTAACCACAATTATTCAATTATCTAGCAACAATTGAAGAGATGAAATTCACGAGAACATGTAATTTTTTTTGCCGTAAAACCCATATACCTTTTGTTGTCTTGGCGAAATTTTTGTTAAACACACTTTAAATTGACGTGAAAATTTCCTAGACTCTTCTCAAATTCTCTCTCAAGTTCTTCTCTCTTTTCTCAAAGAACAGGATGCGTAAAACTAAAACAAGCTGATAGTTATAATGGAAAACTAAAACTGCTAATCCTTAATACGCCAAATTTAATAGAATAACGATTTATAAACCAACGTATATATTATAATTATATTATATTTATTATTTTATTTATTTATTTATTTTAAAATCTAGAAATTCCAAAAGCCATAAGGCTTGCTTGGCAAACCCTTTAATTTTTAAAGAATTTATATAATAAGCCTTGTTTGGCAAAAAAACTAAATTAAACTACTTTAATTTATTTTAATAACTCCTTATAATATAGTTATTTGTCACACTATATTTAATCAAGCTTTCATATTTATTCTAATTAATTCAAATCACAATTAATTAAATAAATCCTTTATTCACAAAAACACAATACAAATAATTAATCATTAAATTTAAATATCAATATAATAATCATTTCCTTAATTCATCAATTATTTATTTAACAAATAATTCTCCAAATAAAATTAAATCAATTAAACAAATATTTATTCAACGATAATCACATCCATTAAGTATTTATATAAATCAATAAATATTTAATATTACATTGAAGCGTGTAGATGATCATGAGTTTAATTTTATAGCTTACGCTCAAGGCATTTTAAAATACTACCTTGAGCGTAAGCTATAAAATTAAACTCACGATCACTGCATATAATTTTAGAACCACAATACCTATTAGACATGCTAACATATCATAACATGTTCATTACCATTCACATTTCGAAAACTCTAAGTGTTTTACTTATGAACACTTGTCTAACTTTCATCATTTATACTAAATTACCACATAACGCATTTTTTGATTTACTAATTATTTTTGCAACTTTGATCATACTAACCACAACTCACTATGTTATGTTAACCTTAACATTACACATTTAACATGCTAACACAATTTCGAGACCATGTTATGACACTTTCCCAAATCTGCGAAATAATGAAGTCGAATCTCAAACCAGAGGGCATGGCGCGCAATTGCTTATACAAAGGCTTAGGATCCAAGAATTGCCAATTGCTTATTTTGCCGTTTTTTTATAAACTTAACGTGGCAGTTCATAGGTGTTCAGACGACAGAGAAGGCTATGAATCAGAAATTTACTTTTAGCTTTAACAAAAACACAAATTTCACCCAATAAATGAAGAATATTAACACGTAAAATAAATATACAACTATTATAAACATGATTGCTCACATTTACAACCAATTAGAACAATTTCACACTAACTAAAACCATTTTAATTTCTCAAAACTCATGTTTTTCATAAAAAACTCAATTTTCTTGACATTAGTTTCTAGAAATCATCACTTTGTGAATTCATTAGTTGGCCAAAACATCTCATTTCGATTCACGTTATGTTAGTATCTCATAGAACTAACATATACAACTTCAATTTACAGTTCACGTACTAATTAGCCACTAGAATTGTTACTTTTACTCAAGCCATATGAAGAACACAAACAACATCGCCAAAATTTTCTTTTCTTTAGTAAACCGAAATTAGCATGCAATTATCTTATTTGACATAAATTCTAGCATCATAAGCATGTAACCACAATTATTCAATTATCTAGCAACAATTCGAAGAGATGAAATTCACAGAACATGTAATTTTTTTGCCGTAAAACCCATATATACCTTTTGTTGCTTGGCGAAATTCTTGTTAAACACACTAGAATTGGCGTGAAAATTTCTGAGACTCTTCTCAAATTCTCTCTCAAGTTCTTCTCTCTTTTCTCAAGAACTAGGATGCGTAAAAACTAAACAATCGATAGTTATAATGGAAAACTAAAAGCCTTTAATCCTTAATCACGCCAAATTTAATAGAATAATGCTTATAAACCAGCGTATATATTATAATTATATTATATTTATTATTTTATTTATTTATTTATTTTAAAAATCTAGAAATTCCAAAAGCCATAAGGCTTGCTTGGCAAACCCTTTAATTTTTAAAGAATTTATATAATAAGCCTTGTTTGGCAAAAAAACTAAATTAAACTACTTTAATTTATTTTAATAACTCCTTATAATATAGTTATTTGTCACACTATCTTTAATCAAGCTTTCATATTTATTCTAATTAATTCAAATCACAATTAATTAAATAAATCCTTTATTCACAAAACACAATACAAATAATTAATCATTAAATTTAAATATCAATATAATAATCATTTCCTTAATTCATCAATTATTTATTTAACAAATAATTCTCCAAATAAAATTAAATCAATTAAACAAATATTTATTCAACGATAATCACATCCATTAAGTATTTATATAAATCAATAAATATTTAATATTACATTGAGCGTGTAGGTGATCATGAGTTTAATTTTATAGCTTACGCTCAAGGCATTTTAAAATACTACCTTGAGCGTAAGCTATAAAATTAAACTCACGATCACTTGCACATAATTTTAGAACCACAATACCTATTAGACATGCTAACATATCATAACATGTTCATTACCATTCACATTTCAGAAACTCTAAGTGTTTTACTTCGCAACACTTGTCTAACTTTCATCATTTATACTAAATTACCACATAACGCATTTTTGATTTACTAATTATTTTTGCAACTTTGATCATACTAACCACAACTCACTATGTTATGTTAACCTTAACATTACACATTTAACATGCTAACACAATTTCAGACCATGTTATGACACTTTCCCAAATCTGCGAAATAATGTGAAGTCGAAATCTCAAACCGAGGGTATGGCAATTGCGCCATACAAAAACTTAGGGCCGTGGCAATTGCCAGCGTTTTATGCTTCTACACCACCTTGCAGCTCATGGGTGTTCGGACAGACGCAGAGAGAAGGCTATGAATCTGAGGCGACTTTTAGCCCAACAAACACAAATTTCACCCAATAAACAGTAATATTAACACGTAAAATAAATATACAACTATTATAAACATGATTGCTCACATTTACAACCAATTAGAACAATTTCACACTAACTAAAACCATTTTAATTTCTCAAAACTCATGTTTTTCATAAAAAACTCAATTTTCTTGACATTCGTTCTAGAAATCATCACCGTGGAATTCATTAGTTGGCCAAAACATCTCATTTCGATTCGTTATGTTCGTATCTCATAGAACTAACATATACAAGCTTCAATTTACACTTTCACGTACTAATTAGCCACTAGAATTGTTACTTTTACTCAAGCCATATGAAGAACACAAACACTGTCAAAATTTTCTTTTACTGTAAACCGAAATTAGCATGCAATTATCTTATTTGACATAAATTCTAGCATCATAAGCATGTAACCACAATTATTCAATTATCTAGCAACAATTCGAAGAGATGAAATTCACAGAACATGTAATTTTTTTGCCGTAAAACCCATATACCTTTTGTTGCTTGACAGAAATTCTTGTTAAACACACTAGAATTGACGTGAAAATTTCCTAGACTCTTCTCAAATTCTCTCTCAAGTTCTTCTCTCTTTTCTCAACAACTAGGATGCGTAAAACTAAAACAATGATAGTTATAATGGAAAACTAAAACCTGCTAATCCTTAATACGCCAAATTTAATAGAATAACGATTTATAAACCAACGTATATATTATAATTATATTATATTTATTATTTTATTTATTTATTTATTTTAAAAATCTAGAAATTCCAAAAGCCATAAGGCTTTTGCTTGGCAAACCCTTTAATTTTTAAAGAATTTATATAATAAGCCTTGTTTGGCAAAAAAACTAAATTAAACTACTTTAATTTATTTTAATAACTCCTTATAATATAGTTATTTGTCACACTATATTTAATCAAGCTTTCATATTTATTCTAATTAATTCAAATCACAATTAATTAAATAAATCCTTTATTCACAAAACACAATACAAATAATTAATCATTAAATTTAAATATCAATATAATAATCATTTCCTTAATTCATCAATTATTTATTTAACAAATAATTCTCCAAATAAAATTAAATCAATTAAACAAATATTTATTCAACGATAATCACATCCATTAAGTATTTATATAAATCAATAAATATTTAATATTACATTGAATGTAGGTGATCATGAGTTTAATTTTATAGCTTACGCTCAAGGCATTTTAAAATACTACCTTGAGCGTAAGCTATAAAATTAAACTCACGATCACTTGCACATAATTTTAGAACCACAATACCTATTAGACATGCTAACATATCATAACATGTTCATTACCATTCACATTTCAGAAACTCTAAGTGTTTTACTTCGCAACACTTGTCTAACTTTCATTATTTATACTAAATTACCACATAACGCGTTTTTGATTTAATAATCATTTTTGCAACTTTGATCATACTAACCACAACTCACAATGTTATGTTAACCTTAACATTACACATTTAACATGCTTAACACAATTTCGAGACCATGTTATGACACTTTCCCCCAAATCTGCAGAAATAATGTAGTCGAAATCTCAAACCGTAGGTATGGCTCAAATTGCATACAAAGGTTTGGGGCCAAAGACATTATTCGCCATTTTATATGGGATAGGCGTAGCTCAAGCCAAGTGTTCGAATTGACACGAGAGAATGCTATGAACTGTAGCCGACTTTCTCCCAACAAACACAAATTTCACCCAATAAACAGTAATATTAACACGTAAAATAAATATACAACTATTATAAACATGATTCCTCACATTTACAACCAATTAGAACAATTTAACACTAACTAAAACCATTTTAATTTCTCAAAACTCATGTTTTTCATAAAAAACTTAATTTTCTTGACATTCGTTCTAGAAATCATCACTGTGAATTCATTAGTTGGCCAAAACATCTCATTTCAGTTACGTTATGTTCTTATCTCATAGAACTAACATATACAAGCTTCAATTTACACTTTTACATACTAATTAGCCACTAGAATTGTTACTTTTACTCAAGCCATATAAAGAACACAAACACTGTCAAAATTTTCTTTTACTGTAAACCGAAATTAGCATGCAATTATCTTATTTGACATAAATTCTAGCATCATAAGCATGTAACCACAATTATTCAATTATCTAGCAACAATTCAAGAGATGAAATTCACGAGAACATGTAATTTTTTCTTAGTAAAACCCATATACCTTTTGTTGCTTGATGTAAATTCTTGTTAAACACTGGAATTGACGTGAAAATTTCCTAGACTCTTCTCAAATTCTCTCTCAAGTTCTTCTCTCTTTTCTCAGCAACTAGGATGCGTAAAACTAAAACAACTGATAGTTATAATGGAAAACTAAAACTGCTAATCCTTAATACGCCAAATTTAATAGAATAACAGTTATAAACCAACGTATATATTATAATTATATTATATTTATTATTTTATTTATTTATTTATTTTAAAAATCTAGAAATTCCAAAAGCCATAAGGCTTGCTTGGCAAACCCTTTAATTTTTAAAGAATTTATATAATAAGCCTTGTTTGGCAAAAAAACTAAATTAAACTACTTTAATTTATTTTAATAACTCCTTATAATATAGTTATTTGTCACACTATATTTAATCAAGCTTTCATATTTATTCTAATTAATTCAAATCACAATTAATTAAATAAATCCTTTATTCACAAAACACAATACAAATAATTAATCATTAAATTTAAATATCAATATAATAATCATTTCCTTAATTCATCAATTATTTATTTAACAAATAATTCTCCAAATAAAATTAAATCAATTAAACAAATAATTATTCAACGATAATCACATCCATTAAGTATTTATATAAATCAATAAATATTTAATATTACATTGAAGTATAGGTGATCATGAGTTTAATTTTATAGCTTACGCCAAGAGCATTTTAAAATACTACCTTGGCGTAAGCTATAAAATTAAACTCACGATCACTGCATATAATTTTAGAACCACAATACCTATTAGACATGCTAACATATCATAACATGTTCATTACCATTCACATTTCGAGAAACTCTAAGTGTTTTACTTCGCAACACTTGTCTAACTTTCATCATTTATACTAAATTACCACATAACGCATTTTTGATTTACTAATTATTTTTGCAACTTTGATCATACTAACCACAACTCACTATGTTATGTTAACCTTAACATTACACATTTAACATGCTAACACAATTTCAGACCATGTTATGACACTTTCCCAAATCTGCGAAATAATGTAAGTCGAATCTCAAACGAGTAGGTATGTGCAATGCAATTGCGCCATACAAAAAACTTGAAACAATAGCTTAGGCTGTTTTTTTAATTTAACATAGCCCGACTCACGTGGTGTTGAATGACAGAGAAGGCTATGAAATGTAGCCAGACTTTAGCCCAACAAACACAAATTTCACCCGATAAAATGAATATTAACACGTAAAATAAATATACAACTATTATAAACATGATTGCTCACATTTACAACCAATTAGAACAATTTAACACTAACTAAAACCATTTTAATTTCTCAAAACTCATGTTTTTCATAAAAACTCAATTTTCTTGACATTCGTTCTAGAAATCATCATTGTGAATTCATTAGTTGGCCAAAACATCTCATTTCAGTTACGTTATGTTCGTATCTCATAGAACTAACATATAAAAGCTTCAATTTACACTTTCACGTACTAATTAGCCACTAGAATTGTTACTTTTACTCAAGCCATATAAAGAACACAAACACTGTCAAAATTTTCTTTTACTGTAAACCGAAATTAGCATGCAATTATCTTATTTGACATAAATTCTAGCATCATAAGCATGTAACCACAATTATTCATTTATCTAGCAACAATTCGAAGAGATGAAATTCACAGAACATGTAATTTTTTTGCCGTAAAACCCATATACCTTTTGTTGCTTGACAGAAATTCTTGTTAAACACACTGGAATTGACGTGAAAATTTCCTAGACTCTTCTCAAATTCTCTCTCAAGTTCTTCTCTCTTTTCTCAGCAACTAGGATGCGTAAAACTAAAACAACTGATAGTTATAATGGAAAACTAAAACTGCTAATCCTTAATACGCCAAATTTAATAGAATAACAGTTCTAAACCAACGTATATATTATATTTATTATTTTATTTATTTATTTATTTTAAAAATCTAGAAATTCCAAAAGCCATAAGGCTTGCTTGGCAAACCCTTTAATTTTTAAAGAATTTATATAATAAGCCTTGTTTGGCAAAAAAACTAAATTAAACTACTTTAATTTATTTTAATAACTCCTTATAATATAGTTATTTGTCACACTATCTTTAATCAAGCTTTCATATTTATTCTAATTAATTCAAATCACAATTAATTAAATAAATCCTTTATTCACAAAACACAGTACAAATAATTAATCATTAAATTTAAATATCAATATAATAATCATTTCCTTAATTCATCAATTATTTATTTAACAAATAATTCTCCAAATAAAATTAAATCAATTAAACAAATAATTATTCAACGATAATCACATCCATTAAGTATTTATATAAATCAATAAATATTTAATATTACATTGAGCGTGTAGGTGATCATGAGTTTAATTTTATAGCTTACGCTCAAGGCATTTTAAAATACTACCTTGATCGTAAGCTATAAAATTAAACTCACGATCACTTGCACATAATTTTAGAACCACAATACCTATTAGACATGCTAACATATCATAACATGTTCATTACCATTCACATTTCAGAAACTCTAAGTGTTTTACTTCGCAACACTTGTCTAACTTTCATTATGTATACTAAATTACCACATAACGCGTTTTTGATTTACTAATCATTTTTTTCAACTTTGATCATACTAACCACAACTCACTATGTTATGTTAACCTTACCATTACACATTTAACATGCTAACACAATTTCAGACCATGTTATGACACTTTCCCAAATCTGCAGAAATAACAGAAGTCAGAATCTCAAACCAGGGTATGGCGCAAATTGCATATACATACAAAACTTAGGGCCAAAGGCAATTGCTTGCCGTTTTATACCAACAGCCTCCTCATAAGTGTTCGAACAGATGAGAGAAGGCTATGAACCAGGCCGAGCTTTAGCCCAACAAACACAAATTTCACCCAATAAACAGTAATATTAACACGTAAAATAAATATACAACTATTATAAACATGATTGCTCACATTTACAACCAATTAGAACAATTTAACACTAAATAAAACCATTTTAATTTCTCAAAACTCATGTTTTTCATAAAAACTCAATTTTCTTGACATTCGTTCTAGAAATCATCACTGTGAATTCATTAGTTGGCCAAAACATCTCATTTCGATTCGTTATGTTCGTATCTCATAGAACTAACATATAAAAGCTTCAATTTACACTTTCACGCATTTAATTAGCCACTTAGAATTGTTACTTTTACTCAAGCCATATGAAGAACACAAACAACATCAAAATTTTCTTTTCTTTGTAACCGAAATTAGCATGCAATTATCTTATTTGACATAAATTCTAGCATCATAAGCATGTAACCACAATTATTCAATTATCTAGCAACAATTGAAGAGATGAAATTCACGTAACATTTAATTTTTTTTGTCAGTAAAACCCATATACCTTTTGTTTCTTGACGAGAAATTCTTGTTAAACACACTAGAATTGACGTGAAAATTTCCTAGACTCTTCTCAAATTCTCTCTCAAGTTCTTCTCTTTTTCTCAAAGAACTAGGATGCGTAAAAAGTAAAACAATGATAGTTATAATGGAAAACTAAAGCGCTAATCCTTAATACATGAAATTTAATAGAATAACAATTTATAAACCAACGTATATATTATAATTATATTATATTTATTATTTTATTTATTTATTTATTTTAAAAATCTAGAAATTCCAAAAGCCATAAGGTTTGCTTGGCAAACCCTTTAATTTTTAAAGAATTTATATAATAAGCCTTGTTTGGCAAAAAAACTAAATTAAACTACTTTAATTTATTTTAATAACTCCTTATAATATAGTTATTTGTCACACTATATTTAATCAAGCTTTCATATTTATTCTAATTAATTCAAATCACAATTAATTAAATAAATCCTTTATTCACAAAACACAATACAAATAATTAATCATAAAATTTAAATATCAATATAATAATCATTTCCTTAATTCATCAATTATTTATTTAACAAATAATTCTCCAAATAAAATTAAATCAATTAAACAAATAATTATTCAACGATAATCACATCCATTAAGTATTTATATAAATCAATAAATATTTAATATTACATTGAAGTCACGGTGATCATGAGTTTAATTTTATAGCTTACGCTTAAGGCATTTTAAAATACTACCTTGAGCGTAAGCTATAAAATTAAACTCACGATCACTGCACATAATTTTTTGACCACAATACCTATTAGACATGCTAACATATCATAACATGTTCATTACCATTCACATTTCAGAAACTCTAAGTGTTTTACTTCGCAACACTTGTCTAACTTTCATCATTTATACTAAATTACCACATAACGCATTTTTGATTTACTAATTATTTTTGCAACTTTTATCATACTAACCACAACTCACTATGTTATGTTAACCTTAACATTACACATTTAACATTCTAACACAATTTCAGACCATGTTATGACACTTTCCCAAATCTGCGGAAATAATGTAGTCGAGAATCTCAAACTGTATATAAGTGCCATTGCGCATACAAAACAGGGCAAGAATGCCGCAATTTTGCCATTTTGCCTTAACGCCTTGCCACAGCGACTCATGGGTGTTGAACAGACGCAGAAAAGGCTATGAACTCATGGTGACTTTTAGCCCAACAAACACAAATTTCACCCGATAAACGATGTAATATTAACACGTAAAATAAATATACAACTATTATAAACATGATTCCTCACATTTACAACCAATTAGAACAATTTAACACTAACTAAAACCATTTTAATTTCTCAAAACTCATGTTTTTCATAAAAAACTTAATTTTCTTGACATTCGTTCTAGAAATCATCACTGTGAATTCATTAGTTGGCCAAAACATCTCATTTCGATTCGTTATGTTCTTATCTCATTAGAACTAACATATACTGCTTCAATTTACACTTTTACATACTAATTAGCCACTAGAATTGTTACTTTTACTCAAGCCATATAAAGAACACAAACACTGTCAAAATTTTCTTTTACTGTAAACCGAAATTAGCATGCAATTATCTTATTTGACATAAATTCTAGCATCATAAGCATGTAACCACAATTATTCAATTATCTAGCAACAATTCGAAGAGATGAAATTCACAGAACATGTAATTTTTTTGCCGTAAAACCCATATACCTTTTGTTGCTTGACAGAAATTCTTGTTAAACACTAGAATTGACGTGAAAATTTCCTAGACTCTTCTCAAATTCTCTCTCAAGTTCTTCTCTCTTTTCTCAGCAACTAGGATGCGTAAAACTAAAACAACTGATAGTTATAATGGAAAACTAAAACTGCTAATCCTTAATACGCCAAATTTAATAGAATAACAGTTATAAACCAACGTATATATTATAATTATATTATATTTATTATTTTATTTATTTATTTATTTTAAAAATCTAGAAATTCCAAAAGCCATAAGGCTTGCTTGGCAAACCCTTTAATTTTTAAAGAATTTATATAATAAGCCTTGTTTGGCAAAAAACTAAATTAAACTACTTTAATTTATTTTAATAACTCCTTATAATATAGTTATTTGTCACACTATATTTAATCAAGCTTTCATATTTATTCTAATTAATTCAAATCACAATTAATTAAATAAATCCTTTATTCACAAAACACAATACAAATAATTAATCATTAAATTTAAATATCAATATAATAATCATTTCCTTAATTCATCAATTATTTATTTAACAAATAATTCTCCAAATAAAATTAAATCAATTAAACAAATAATTATTCAACGATAATCACATCCATTAAGTATTTATATAAATCAATAAATATTTAATATTACATTGAGCGTGTAGGTGATCATGAGTTTAATTTTATAGCTTACGCTCAAGGCATTTTAAAATACTACCTTGAGCGTAAGCTATAAAATTAAACTCACGATCACTTGCACATAATTTTAGAACCACAATACCTATTAGACATGCTAACATATCATAACATGTTCATTACCATTCACATTTCAGAAACTCTAAGTGTTTTACTTCGCAACACTTGTCTAACTTTCATCATTTATACTAAATTACCACATAACGCATTTTTGATTTACTAATTATTTTTGCAACTTTGATCATACTAACCACAACTCACTATGTTATGTTAACCTTAACATTACACATTTAACATGTTAACACAATTTCGCACCATGTTATGACACTTTCCCAAATCTGCGAAAATAATGTCGAGAATCTCAAACTGAGGTATGGTAGCAATTGCGCCATACAAAAAACTTGGGACTCCACAAGCAATTGCTGTTTTTAGCCTTAACCTTAAGTGGCTCATGCCTTGTGTTGAATGATGAGAGAGAAGGCTATGAAATGTAGCCAAATTTTAGCCCAACAAACACAAATTTCACCCAATAAACAAAGAATATTAACACGTAAAATAAATATACAACTATTATAAACATGATTGCTCACATTTACAACCAATTAGAACAATTTAACACTAACTAAAACCATTTTAATTTCTCAAAACTCATGTTTTTCATAAAAACTCAATTTTCTTGACATTCGTTCTAGAAATCATCATTGTGAATTCATTAGTTGGCCAAAACATCTCATTTCAGTTACGTTATGTTCGTATCTCATAGAACTAACATATAAAAGCTTCAATTTACACTTTCACGTACTAATTAGCCACTAGAATTGTTACTTTTACTCAAGCCATATAAAGAACACAAACAACACAAAATTTTCTTTTCTTTAAGAAAAATTAGCATGCAATTATCTTATTTGACATAAATTCTAGCATCATAAGCATGTAACCACAATTATTCATTTATCTAGCAACAATTCAAGAGATGAAATTCACGAACATGTAATTTTTTTTTCAGTAAAACCCATATACCTTTTGTTGCTTGATGTAAATTCTTGTTAAACACACCTGGAATTGACGTGAAAATTTCCTAGACTCTTCTCAAATTCTCTCTCAAGTTCTTCTCTCTTTTCTCAAAGAACTAGGATCGTAAAACTAAAACAATGATAGTTATAATGGAAAACTAAAACCTGCTAATCCTTAATACGCCAAATTTAATAGAATAACGAGTTCTAAACCAACGTATATATTATATTTATTATTTTATTTATTTATTTATTTTAAAAATCTAGAAATTCCAAAAGCCATAAGGCTTGCTTGCAAACCCTTTAATTTTTAAAGAATTTATATAATAAGCCTTGTTTGGCAAAAAAACTAAATTAAACTACTTTAATTTATTTTAATAACTCCTTATAATATAGTTATTTGTCACACTATCTTTAATCAAGCTTTCATATTTATTCTAATTAATTCAAATCACAATTAATTAAATAAATCCTTTATTCACAAAACACAGTATACAAATAATTAATCATTAAATTTAAATATCAATATAATAATCATTTCCTTAATTCATCAATTATTTATTTAACAAATAATTCTCCAAATAAAATTAAATCAATTAAACAAATAATTATTCAACGATAATCACATCCATTAAGTATTTATATAAATCAATAAATATTTAATATTACATTGAAGTGTAGGTGATCATGAGTTTAATTTTATAGCTTACGCTCAAGGCATTTTAAAATACTACCTTGATCGTAAGCTATAAAATTAAACTCACGATCACTTGCACATAATTTTAGAACCACAATACCTATTAGACATGCTAACATATCATAACATGTTCATTACCATTCACATTTCAGAAACTCTAAGTGTTTTACTTCGCAACACTTGTCTAACTTTCATTATGTATACTAAATTACCACATAACGCGTTTTTGATTTACTAATCATTTTTTTCAACTTTGATCATACTAACCACAACTCACTATGTTATGTTAACCTTACCATTACACATTTAACATGCTAACACAATTTCAGACCATGTTATGACACTTTCCCAAATCTGCGAAATAATGAAAGTCGAATCTCAAACTGTAGGGTATGGCGTAATTGCTACCATATACAAAACTTTCAGGGCCGTGGCAGCATTCTTGCCATTGCCTTTTATATAACACCCCCAAGCCCATGCAAGTGTTCGAGACAGACGCAGAGAAGGCTATGAACTGTGAGTGACTTTTAGCCCAACAAACACAAATTTCACCCAATAAATAAAGCGATAATATTAACACGTAAAATAAATATACAACTATTATAAACATGATTGCTCACATTTACAACCAATTAGAACAATTTAACACTAAATAAAACCATTTTAATTTCTCAAAACTCATGTTTTTCATAAAAACTCAATTTTCTTGACATTCGCTTCTAGAAATCATCACCATGAATTCATTAGTTGGCAAAACATCTCATTTCGATTCGTTATGTTCAGTATCTCATAGAACTAACATATAAAAGCTTCAATTTACACTTTCACGTACTAATTAGCCACTAGAATTGTTACTTTTACTCAAGCCATATGAAGAACACAAACACTGTCAAAATTTTCTTTTCATCAGAAACCGAAATTAGCATGCAATTATCTTATTTGACATAAATTCTAGCATCATAAGCATGTAACCACAATTATTCAATTATCTAGCAACAATTCGAAGAGATGAAATTCACAGAACATTTAATTTTTTTGCCGTAAAACCCATATACCTTTTGTTTCTTGACAGAAATTCTTGTTAAACACACTAGAATTGACGTGAAAATTTCCTAGACTCTTCTCAAATTCTCTCTCAAGTTCTTCTCTGTTTTCTCAGCAACTAGGATGCGTAAAAGTAAAACAACTGATAGTTATAATGGAAAACTAAAACTGCTAATCCTTAATACGCCAAATTTAATAGAATAACAGTTATAAACCAACGTATATATTATAATTATATTATATTTATTATTTTATTTATTTATTTATTTTAAAAATCTAGAAATTCCAAAAGCCATAAGGTTTGCTTGGCAAACCCTTTAATTTTTAAAGAATTTATATAATAAGCCTTGTTTGGCAAAAAAACTAAATTAAACTACTTTAATTTATTTTAATAACTCCTTATAATATAGTTATTTGTCACACTATATTTAATCAAGCTTTCATATTTATTCTAATTAATTCAAATCACAATTAATTAAATAAATCCTTTATTCACAAAACACAATACAAATAATTAATCATAAAATTTAAATATCAATATAATAATCATTTCCTTAATTCATCAATTATTTATTTAACAAATAATTCTCCAAATAAAATTAAATCAATTAAACAAATAATTATTCAACGATAATCACATCCATTAAGTATTTATATAAATCAATAAATATTTAATATTACATTGGCGTCAGATTGATCATGAGTTTAATTTTATAGCTTACGCTCAGGCATTTTAAAATACTACCTTGGCGTAAGCTATAAAATTAAACTCACGATCACTGCACATAATTTTGAACCACAATACCTATTAGACATGCTAACATATCATAACATGTTCATTACCATTCACATTTCGTAAAACTCTAAGTGTTTTACTTATGACACTTGTCTAACTTTCATCATTTATACTAAATTACCACATAACGCATTTTTGATTTACTAATTATTTTTGCAACTTTTATCATACTAACCACAACTCACTATGTTATGTTAACCTTAACATTACACATTTAACATTCTAACACAATTTCAGACCATGTTATGACACTTTCCCAAATCTGCAGAAATAATGTAAGTCGAATCTCAAACGAGGTATGCGCAATTGCGCCCATACAAAGGCTTAGGGCCGGTCTTGTTGCATCCATTTTTGCCTTAACACCCCAGCGACTCATGCCAGTGTTTCGAACAGAGCACGAGAGAAGGCTATGAACTCAGAAATGACTTTAGCCCAACAAACACAAATTTCACCCAATAAACAGTAATATTAACACGTAAAATAAATATACAACTATTATAAACATGATTGCTCACATTTACAACCAATTAGAACAATTTAACACTAACTAAAGCCATTTTAATTTCTCAAAACTCATGTTTTTCATAAAAACTCAATTTTCTTGACATTCGTTCTAGAAATCATCACTGTGAATTCATTAGTTGGCCAAAACATCTCATTTCAGTTATGTTATGTTCGTATCTCATAGAACTAACATATAAAAGTTTCAATTTACACTTTCACATACTAATTAGCCACTAGAATTGTTACTTTTACTCAAGCCATATGAAGAACACAAACACTGTCAGAATTTTTTTTTACTGTAAACCGAAATTAGCATGCAATTATCTTATTTGACATAAATTCTAGCATCATAAGCATGTAACCACAATTATTCAATTATCTAGCAACAATTCGAAGAGATGAAATTCACAGAACATGTATTTTTTTGCCGTAAAACCCATATACCTTTTGTTGTTTGACAGAAATTCTTGTTAAACACACTGGAATTGACGTGAAAATTTCCTAGACTCTTCTCAAATTCTCTCTCAAGTTCTTCTCTCTTTTCGCAGCAACTAGGATGCGTAAAACTAAAACAACTGATAGTTATAATGGAAAACTAAAACTGCTAATCCTTAATACGCCAAATTTAATAGAATAACAGTTATAAACCAATGTATATATTATAATTATATTATATTTATTATTTTATTTATTTTAAAAATCTAGAAATTTCAAAAGCCATATGGCTTGTTTGGCAAAACCTTTAATTTTTAAAGAATTTATATAATAAGCCTTGTTTGGCAAAAAAACTAAATTAAACTACTTTAATTTATTTTAATAACTCCTTATAATATAGTTATTTGTCACAATATATTTAATCAAGCTTTCATATTTATTCTAATTAATTCAAATCACAATTAATTAAATAAATCCTTAAATCACAAAACACAATACAAATAATTAATCATTAAATTTAAATATCAATATAATAATTATTTCCTTAATTCATCAATTATTTATTTAGCAAATAATTCTCCAAATAAAATTAAATCAATTAAACAAATATTTATTCAACGATAATCACATCCATTAAATATTTATATAAATCAATAAATATTTAATATTACATTTAAAATTCTGGAATGTTACCTCATTCCCTCCTTAAAAGAATTCTGTTCTCAGAATCACAATTCAAATAATCAAATCGTCACATTCTCCCCTACTTACAAAGATTCTATCCCCAGAATCGAAGACATAGATTAAACAAATAACTCAGGGTAACTTTTCATCTTTTCAGCTTCGAGTTCCCACGTTGTCTCTTCGACATTGTGGTTTCTCCATATCACATTCACAGAAGGTATCACTTTATTTCTAAGTACTTGTTCTTTCTTGTCGACTATCTGGATAGGAACTTCTTCAAAAGACAAATCTTTATCGAATTGCAATGGTTCGTACTCAATCACGTGCTTGTAATCGAGTTTATACAGTCGTAACACCGAAATGTGAAAAACATTATGAATGTTTTCCAATTTTGGAGGTAGAGCTACCTCATAAGCCACTTCCCCCACTCTTCGTAGTATTTCAAACGGTCTAATAAATCTTGGGCTGAGCTTTTCTTTCTTGCCAAAATGAATTTTCCCCTTCCAAGGAGAAACTTTTAGGAAAACAAAATTTCCTACTTCAAATTCGCGATTCTGCCTATGTTGATCGACATACTTTTTCTGTCTGTCTTGGGCTACTACCAATCTTGACCTGATGAGTTTTACAACTTCAGCAGTTTATTGTACCAGTTATGGTCCTAACAGTTGGCATTCACCGACTTTATCCCAAAGATGTGGAGTTCTCGCACTTTCTGCGTCTGATGCCTCGTAAGGTGGCATCTGCGATGCTCGCAGCGTGGTAATGCATTGTTGTAGGAAAATTCCACCAACGGTAAATGTTCATCCCAGCTTCCTTTGAAATCCATGATGCATGCTCTTAGCATATCTTCCAATATTTGGATAGTTCATTCGCTTTGCCCGTTGGTTTGCGGATGGTATGTTGTACTCATTCGCAACTGTGTTCCCATACATTCTTCTAGTCTCTTCCAGAAGTTTGTTGTGAACCTTGGATCTCTATCTGACACAATTGACACTGGAACTCCATGTCTTAACACAATCTCTTTAACGTACAGTTTCGCTAGCTGATCAAGATTAAATCTAATCTTTATTGGCAAAAAGTGTTCAGATTTTGTCAATCTGTCCACTATTACCCAAATCGTATCGTATCCTTTCTGAGTCGTTGGAAGTCCTACCAAAAAATCCATTGTGATATGTTCCCACTTCCATTCCGGTATTTCCAACGGTTGAAGTAACCCGCTTGGTCGTTGATGTTCAGCTTTCACCTTCTGACACGTCAAGCATTTTGCAACGCATTTTGCAACGTCTCTTTTCATATTCGGCCACCAAAAATGATGCCGCAAATCTTGATACATCTTTGTACTTCCTAGATGAATCGAATATCTTGTGTTGTGTGCTTCGGTCAAGATTTCGTCTTTAAGCTCTGGCACTGCTGGAACCCAAATTCTTTCCTCGAATCATAGTAGTCCTTCAGTATCGATCTTGTATTTTACATCACTACCGTCAATCACTTTCTCTTTGATTGTTTCGCATTCTTTATCTTGTAGTTGAGCATTCTTCACTTTGTCCACCAAAGTTGGACTGACATCTATCTGAAATAGTCGTTCATCGAATTCTTTTGGAAATTTAATTTCCAACTCTAGCTTCGTCATTGCTGAAATAAGCTCCTTCCGAGTAGTTATTAGCATCAACTTCTCCCAACCTTTCCTGCTCAAAGCATCTGTAACCACATTTGCTTTGCCCAGATGATAAAAGATTTCACAATCGTAATCCTTTATCAATTCCATCCATCTTCTTTGTCGCATATTCAGGTCCTTCTGTGTGAAAATATACTTCAGACTTTTATGATCTGTGTAGATTTCACATTTCTCTCCATAGAGATAGTGTTTCCATATCTTGAGAGCAAAAACTACTGCAGCCAATTCCAAATCATGAGTCGAATAACCTTTCTCATAATCCTTCAGTTGTTTTGATGCATACGTAACTACTTTGCCATTTTTCATAAGAACACAACCCAATCCCTTATGTGAGGCATCACTATACACCACAAAGTTGCATGTACTATCTGGTAATGACAACACAGGTGCCATGCTTAATTTCTTCTTCAAGTCCTGGAAACTTTCTTCACACTTCTCTGTCAAAACAAATTTCACAGTTTTCCTTGTCAAATTTGTTAATGAAGTGGTTATCTTAGAAAAATCTTGATTAAATCGTCTGTAATAACCGGTCAGTCCCAAGAAACTCCTCACTTCCGACGGTGTTCTTGGTTGTTCCCAATTGATTACAGCTTCCACTTTTGATGGATCCATGGAAATCCCATCTTTGTCAATCACGTGCCCAAGAAATTGCACACGATCTAGCCAAAATTCGCACTAAGAGAATTTTGCGTACAACTTTTCCTTTCTTAGTATTTCCAATGTTAAACGTAAGTGTTCCACGTGTTCTTCTTGAGTTTTGGAATACACCAGAATGTCGTCGATGAATACCACTACAAACTTGTCTAAGAATGGTTTAAACACCCTATTCATCAAATCCATGAATGCATCAGGTGCATTGGTTAAACCAAAAGACATCACCAGAAACTTGTAATGTCCATACCGAGTTCTGAATGCAGTTCGAGGTATATCCTCCTTCCTCACTTTCAACTGGTGATACCCACTTCTCAAATCTATTTTTGAGAAGTATTTAGCACCCTTCAACTGATCAAATAAGTCATATATTCTTGGCAATGGATATTTGTTTTTAATAGTGACTTTGTTTAATTCTCGATAATAAATGCAAAGACGTATTGACCCGTCCTTCTTCTTCACGAATAACATTGGTGCTCCCCACGGTGATACGCTTGGTTGAATATACTTCTTGTCTAACAATTCCTACAACTGTACAATCAGTTCCTTCATTTCTACTGGAGCCATTCTGTACGGGGCCTTCGATATCGGTGTTGTCCCCGGCACTAAGTCAATCACGAACTCAACAATTTCTTGGCCTACATAATCGTCAGACATTTCATTTGTCTAGGCGACTTGCTACCATGAAATACTACCTTTGACGGGGTCATAAGGTTTACACACTTCTTTTGGCAATCAATTACCGCTCCATATTTGAACAGCCAATCCATCCCCAAAATAACATCAAACTCTCCCAATCTAATCGGAATCAACTCTACCATCAAGATATTCTCCTTAATGTTCACCCTACAGTTCTTGTATACGAATCTAACAGGGATTAACTCTTTATTCACAATTTCTATGTTCAAAGGGAAATTCAGTTCTTCTCTAGGCAATTCTAACCTCTTAGCAAATTCATCAGAGATAAACGAGCAAGTAGCACCCGAATAAAATAATATATAAGCATCAATATCATTGATTGGGATAATACCTGACACCACGTCTTTTGATTGTACAACATCTTGCACAGTCATATTGAAGGTTCTAGCTGTGGGTTTGTTTGATGATGTACCTCCATTGCTTCTGGTTGTCACTCCATCCTTCTTCTTAGGGCATTCACGAGCAAAATGATCCTTGGATCCGCACATGAAGCACACGTTCTTCTTAGGTTGACTGCAATTTGGGGCGATGTGACCCTTCTGGCCACAATTGAAGCACACTCGTTTCCCCATAAAGCACGCACCCTTGTGAAACTTCTCGCATGTAGCACATGCTTCAAACTTCTTGTTTTGCTGGTTATCCTGCTGGTTTTCCGCACCCACATTTCCATTCCACTTCCTCTTCAAGTTGTTGTTGTTGTTTCCACCACTACCACCTCCATTCTTAATTTCCACCTCGTTCTTCTTCTTCTTCTTCTTCTTCTTCTTCTTCTATTCCTGATTAAACTTTGTCACTGCCTCGCCTCCACCTTCAGCAAGTATTGCTTTCTCCATCATTCTTTGCGAAAGTCTTCAATTTGGAGCAGAAACCCTCTTTGTCTACAAACTGTGGCTTGGGTCCTGTTCAAACCTCTTTTCTCATTGCGTTAAATCCGTATTGACTTGATAAGGAGCAAACCTCGCCAACTCGTTGAATTTAGCGGCATACTTTCGGATCATCGTCATCGTTCCTGCCTTGAGTTCGAAATTGCACTTCCAAATGACCCTTGAACTCTCGGGAAAATAGTTCTCGAAGAATATCTCCTTAAACCTATCCCAGGTCATCATCCCTGCTCCTTCTCTAGTTTTATTGGCTTACAACCAATAACTAGTTTCTGCTTTCAACATGAATGTTGCGAAAGCAGTCTTCTGGTCATCTCCTACCCTAGCAACATCGAACACCTTTTCTATCTCCATAATCAGAGTCTGTGCCTCGATTGGATTTACTGACCCACGAAATTCAGGTGGTCCAACCGCCTTGAACTCCTTAAACATTGTTCCTTGGTTCCGTGGTTGATTCTGCAACGCTCCTGTCAGTAACGTCACTAATTGTTGAACTAGGTTAGCATCAACATTGTCGTTATTATTGGTTCCTTCGGTGGTTCTCTGTCGTGGTGGTTGACGTTGGGAGGCATTTTCTATTTAAAAATACACTCATTAGGTTATTATTCACCTCTTTTAAGTAATTTCTACTTAACTTACCTCCGCAAAAGAAATAACCACATAATCACGTAACACTTTGAATAAAATAACAACTATTTATTCATAACCTCTTTAAAACATAAAACAATAGCATCACTGCCATTTACATTACTTTTCTGAACTACTAAAGTTTTAGGACAACATCATCGTCATATCCAATAGGTTACATAACACTTGGGATTTACAAATTTATTTATCATTTTATTCATCGCAAAACAACTACGATGTTCTATTAAGATACCACTTAGCCTTACTACGTTCCTCCTCCATAATCCGGAACATTGTTCTGCGATCTAATACGTATGATGGAAGCGTCTCGAACTAAATAGGATATCCCATGACCCGATCTTGAGCTCGATTAATCGTGGTGTTAAATACTTTATCCATCTCTTCCATCTTCATCCTCTTTGCCTGCGCGTATCTTGTTGTTATTCCGGTTCGTTGAAAAGCTTCCTCGTAGGCATCTTCAGCTCTTGCCCTCTTAGTAGCTTCTTCTCTCAGCTTGTTCTTCAGTTCAGCGACCACTTCGATCAGTTGTTCTTTTTCTCCTTTAGTTTGTACTAGTTTCTCCTCGACATTTGTCAATCATTCCTCACGATCCTGGATCTCGCCGTCTTTTTGTGTCATTGCGGTCTGTTGTTTTACTACTATCTCCTGCAACTCCTCAACTGTATCCTGAAGTTCCACGTTACGGTCATAGACTTCATCGTACATACGAGCAACCATCGAGGTTAATGGAGTCTCTTCCTCCTCGTCCTCGTCATCCTCCTCCTCTTGTGGAAACTCAACGGGATCCTCCTTATCCGTCTCCACGTCATCATCCTCATCTTCAACTACTGTGACCAACGGGGCTGACTCCCGTGGCAGTAGTTGTTCCCAAACAACCTGAATGTCGCGAGGCTCTTCCTCTATAGGCATCTGAGGTCCCTCCTCCCTAACTTTGGCCGGATTCTCCGGCATTAGTCATCCCGACAACAAAATTCTAAGTTTTAATTATTAATCATTACTACTCGACACTCACGAACACATAAGTTATAAACACATAAGCACATAAGTGTTTTATTACTCCCTTAAAACTCGATAAGAGTTAATCACCTCTATTTTTTCAAAGGTTACTTCCTAAGGCTTTTCCCCACCTAAGGTTTATAACCTAAAGCTTTAATACCAACTTGTGATACCCCCAAATCCCGGTACTTCATTACCTCAAGATTTGGTGTTCACGTAAACAAAACATTCATATATAACTACCCAATCATAATAAATTGAATAATAAAAACCTGCTCATACAGGATTACTTTAATAAAAACATTATCTCCCAGGTTCTCTAAACTTTAATACAATCATTCAAGTACGGAAATAAAATTATTACATCACATCATTATTGAATTACATCACATCATTATTAAACTATCATCATAACGATAAAACAAAATTACAAGTCTTCGTTACTTGTACATTTTTCCCTTTCCTTTGCTAGTTGTAGGTTTATCTACCTTCTCATTCATAGCTGCAATAAATGTATAAATATGCAAGAGTGAGCAAACAAAGCTCACTTGAAATAAGAATAAATATCTTTACGTCATTTGCCAATTCATAGGCTCAATAGAACTGAATGACTTGTTCTATTAACATTCTTAAATATATTACTGAGGGTCAAATGACCACGAACCATGTCCACAGTTATAAGTAATCTTTCAACTTTAACTTTAACAGTCATATGACTATAAGGACTTCACGTACTTAGGGGGATTAATCCTTCGTACAATGTATTGTGCACAATCATTTCAATGCTAAGCGTAAACCCCTAATCATAGGGTTGTTCATCTCAGTATTTAGAGTACAAGTTCACACCAAAGAAAGTGTAGTTTGGATAAGCTTTCAAGGGTAATTGAAGTTTAATGATCATCAACTAGGGAACTAGTTGAATCCACAATGCTTGATAATACAATAGTTGTTTAATAACAACATAACTTATAACATTTGAGAATCATAAATGAACTGATTCTACATATCTAACTCATGCTTGAAATAACTATAGGGCATAAGTATTCAATAGAATGAATAAAATGGTTAACCCTTGTTTGAACAGTAAAATAAGCTAAGGTTCAAGTTTTATAACATTAGAAATGAAATTTCTGAACTTTAAGAAACTTGCTTAACTGTAAACAAGTTAGAATGAATCAATCAATTGAGAATTTCCAATAACACTTGAGTTAGAGTTTGCTCAAATGGATTTTGGAAACAATTTACTTATTCAATAACAATTTAATATAAAAAGCTTGCTCAATCAAAAGCATGAAGTTATAATAAATGAACTAACTCAACGAAAATGTAGAGTTTAAAACTTGCACAATGTAATAAACGAACTAGCTCAACGAAAGTGTAGAGTTAGAAAACTTGCACAATGTAATAAACGAACTAGCTCAACGAAAGTGTAGAGTTAGAAAACTTACCTTGAGCGTAGGCTATAAAATTAAACTCACGATCACCTACACATAATTTTAGAACCACAATACCTATTAGACATGCTAACATATCATAACATGTTCATTACCATTCACATTTCAGAAACTCTAAGTGTTTTACTTCGCAACACTTGTCTAACTTTCATTATGTATACTAAATTACCACATAACGCGTTTTTGATTTACTAATCATTTTTGCAACTTTGATCATATTAACCACAACTCACTATGTTATGCTTAACATTACACATTTAACATGCTAACACAATCTCAGACCATGTTATGACACTTTCCAAAATCTGCAGAAATAACAGAAGTCAGAATCTCAAACCAGGGTATGGCCTTATCGCTGCATTACAAAGGTTTGGGAAAACATAGGGCCGTAGTGCTCTGTGCGTTTTGCCTTAACCTTTGGCAAGAATTTCTTGGCAGGTGTTCGACAGAACACGAGAGAAGGCTATGAGCGATGGCCGACTTTAGCCCAACAAACACAAATTTCACCCAATAAACAGTAATATTAACACGTAAAATAAATATACAACTATTATAAATATGATTGCTCACATTTACAACCAATTAGAACAATTTAACACTCACTAAAACTATTTTAATTTCTCAAAACTCATGTTTTTTCATAAAAACTCAATTTTCTTGACATTCGTTCTAGAAATCATCACTGTGAATTCATTAGTTGGCCAAAACATCTCATTTCAATTACGTTATGTTCGTATCTCATAGAACTAACATATACAAGCTTCAATTTACACTTTCACATACTAATTAGCCACTAGAATTATTACTTTTACTCAAGCCATATTAAGAACACAAACACTGTCAATATTTTCTTCTACTGTAAACCGAAATTAGCATGCAATTATCTTATTTGACATAAATTCTAGCATCATAAGCATGTAACCACAATTATTCAATTATCTAGCAACAATTCGAAGAGATGAAATTCACAGATCATGTAATTTTTTTGCCGTAAAACCCATATACATGTATATTATCACAATTATGAACATACCTTTTGTTGCTTGACAGAATTTCTTGTTAAACACACTGGAATTGACGTGAAAATTTCCTAGACTCTTCTCAAATTCTCTCTCAAGTTCTTCTCTCTTTTCTCAGCAACTAGTATGCGTAAAACTAAAACAACTGATAGTTATAATGGAAAACTAAAACTGCTAATCCTTAATACGCCAAATTTAATAGAATAACAGTTATAAATCAACGTATATATTATAATTATATTATAATTATTATTTTATTTATTTATTTATTTTAAAAATCTAGCAATTCCAAAAGCCCATAAGGCTTGTTTGGAAAACCCTTTAATTTTTAAAGAATTTATATAATAAGCCTTGTTTGGCAAAAAAACTAAATTAAACTACTTTAATTTATTTTAATAACTCCTTATAATATAGTTATTTGTAACACTATATTTAATCAAGCTTTCATATTTATTCTAATTAATTCAAATCACAATTAATTAAATAAATCCTTTAATCACAAAACACAATACAAATAATTAATCATTAAATTGAAATATCAATATAATAATCATTTCCTTAATTCATCAATTATTTATTTAACAAATAATTCTCTAAAAAAAATTAAATCAATTAAACAAATATTTATTCAACGATAATCACATCCATTAAATATTTATATAAATCAATAAATATTTAATATTACATTTAAAATTCTAGAATGTTACACACTCTACAAAAGGGATGCAGGACTAGGTCTTCTCAGATGTTTAGACAAAGACCAATCTCAGAGGCTAATGGATGAAATCAATGGAGGAGTATGCGGCCCACAAATGAGCGGCCCTCTAATTGTCAAGAAAATCCTAAGAATAAGGCATTACTCGCTCTCTCTCAAGGATAACTGTGATGATCACGTCAAGAGATGTTACCAATGCCAAATTCATGGGAATGCTATCCACGCCCCTCCAAGGGAGCTCGATAATATGAGTTCACCCTGGCCCTACTCAATGTGGGGAATGGACGTGATCAGGCACATTGAGCCCAAAGCCAGTAATGGTCATCAATTCATCGTCACCATGATCAACTACTTCTCCAAGTGGGTAGAAGCAGCCTCTTCCCCCATGGTTACTAAAGAAGTTATCATTGGTTTCATCAGAAACAATGTCATTTGTCGATATGGACAACCAGAGGTGATTGTGTCAGACAATGCCAAAAACCTCAACAATCAAATGATGGAGGAGTTATGTAGTAAATTCCACATCAAACATCTCAACTCCGTCATCTATTGTCCAAAGATGAATGGTACTGTTGAAGCGGCTAATAAGAATATCAAAAAGATCATGCAAAAGATGTCCGCCAATCATAAAGGATGGTCTGACTTGTTGCCTCTGACTCTATTAGCCTACAGAACATCAATGAGCACTTCCACTGGGGCAACCCCTTACTCATTAACCTATTGAATGGAAGCAGTGCTCCCCATAGAAGTGGAAATAGATTCCCTCAAAGTGTTGATAGACACTCAGCTGGATGAAGACCAATGGTTACAAGATAGGTACCACCAATTGTCTATAATAGATGAAAGGCAGACCGCAACCATCTTCCATGGTCAGTTATACCAACAGAGGATTGCTAGATCCTACAATAGAAAAGTCTGGTGCGACAATTCAAAGAGCATAACTTGGTCTTGAAAAGGTTCTTGACCACCAAGATCAATCCAAAGGAAAATTCACCCCAAAATAGGAAGGTCCGTTTGTTGTCAAGGAGGTATTGACAGGAAGAGCTCTCAGATTACAAGAAATGGATGGCAATGAATTTTCGCAACTCATCAACTCGGACACTATGAAACGATACTATGTCTGAAGTTATCAGCAAACCAGCATCCTGGGTTTGGATCCCCAGTCAGTTCAGGTTTTCAAAACCTTTCTCATACAACCTTTCTTCACATTTGTTTACCCCATTAGGGACAAACACACCTTCCAACCAGTAGCCTGGTTTCGGATCATCAGATCCATCACTCAACTCAAGTTTTTTCAAAACCTTTCACACTTTCAGTTTTGTCCCACCAGGGATAAAACTTTTCACACTTTTAGTTTGTCCCACCAAGGATCAAATTTTTCATATGTAGTCTGTCCTGTACACGGGGTGAACTACACAGACCTGATCTCCCCAATACACGGGAGTACGTAGGTAGCCATTTTTATGGTCTGGTCTAACTACAGAAAAAATAAAAATAAACACATCCCTACACCCTTTTCACCACATACAACTTTGAACCTTTTCACTCTAGGTTTGAACTACGCAGACCTGATCTCCCCTTCTCAATAGGAGTACGTAGGCAGCCATTCATGGTTCGGTCTTACCCCCTACCAAAACATAAAGACTTGTCAAATAGTACTAGGATCATCCTTCAAACCATACATCATTAGCTCAGACCAAAGGGATGGAACTACCTGGTCTCCCCACACTAATAGGAGAATCGACGACCATCTAAGCTGCGGTTGAATCCTTAAAGAGAAACATTAATCCATAAGAGTTGGAACTACCTGGGCTCCCCCATACAAAGGAGTATCAGCGACCATCTGTGGGGCGGTCAACCTCAGAGAAGAAAGCCACACTCCTCTCCATATCCACATACAGAAACCAGTCCCAAGACACCAAAAAGGGTAGGTAATACACATAGATCAACGATCCATTCTGAAAGATCCTGAGACATCTCAATGTCCATCCATCATAGGGGAGTTCAGAATACAACAAGATCACAATCCCTGGAGAAACAGGCAAATATCAAGCAAGTAACAAGGCATAACTAAAAGGGAAGTGTGTGACGCCCCCAAAATTAGGTATACATCACCCATTCTGAGTCGCCAGATACATGGTACAAAATTCAAATACAACTTCATTTATATAACTGTTAAGCTGTCATATAGAATACGACCACAGTTAACTGTGAGTTTTAATACAAATGTATGTAACTCTCATGGTGCCTCAACCACAACCTTACAATGGTATTTTACATAAAAGTATAGTCAAAAACTATTTTAGAAATTAAAATCTTTGGGAAGTACTCAAGGAAACCTTCGTACATGGGAGGCCATGCGTCTAGGTTATAATAGATATCATAAGTCCACAAAATTATCCTTGGTTAACCCAATAGACCCCAAAGAAAAATGAGAAGATTACTATCATCTTCTTTTCAATGGTGAGTCTTCTCTTGACATATAACTATCTCCACTGTCTCCAAGTGAATATTATATTTTAAATAAACTCCATGATCATATAGGTAGTGCCCGTAGATATACTCAGCAAGTGGATGCGCACAACCTAGTCTTATAATAACACCAGGTTGTATGTCATTAGACATCTTGTATGATAGTGGCAAAACACCCTTCCAAAGTTGGGTTCACCTCACCCTATTTGATTCACCAAATATAACTACTAAATGTTGTATAGAATCAACACACTTTTCTATCTTGTTTAGGAGAACCTCCATGACTAGAGACCACTTTTTCTATTCCTTTCGCTCGAACCGTGACAACACTCTTACAAAGCAACACTTTTATTACCTGAAAGGAATTGTGAAGTAGAAAGGGTGAGCACAACTAGCCCAGTAAAGAATATCATGACTAAAGATAATTAAAGTATCAATAGCTTTCATCAATAATAAATCAGAGATTTAGAACATATTGTAGATGATAAAACTTTTCAACCATAGTTGCAGTGGAACGAGTAATCCATTAGAAGAATCAAATAGACCATAAGGTCTATTATCTTCTCTATGTTAAAAGTCCACCAATAATGTTTTATCCATGTAAAATAAATCAACAGGTTCATCCCACAATCATATGAATAACTCATAATCATAATTGTGATTCTAAATTCCTCTTCACAACCGGAATGAAGATAATTTTCATCACCTATCTTCACCGAAACATCAAAAATCATGGTTATACCAAATCGTAATTCTTGCTCATAATCATACTAATAAATTCATCTTTGCACTACTGACCAAAGATATTCATTAACAATTCATCTTTGCACTACATGCCAAAGACATACAAGTTGTATTTTAGAAGAGTCAAGTAGAGCATGATATCTACTATCTTCTATGAATTAAAAGTGTATAATAAATATTTTATCACGAGACTAAACAATAAATAATCCATATCATCGAATCACCCCACACTACGACCAAGGATATTCATTAATATCACATCCATGAATTTATATTTCATCATTTGAAACTCATTTCAAAAATCAATCCATATCATTTGAATTATCTATGCACTACGGCTAGGATATTCGTTAATATCACGACCACGAATTATCCATGCACTTTAGGGGCTAAAGATAATCGTGTTTTCATCAACAGTCATGATCATGCCATAAAACAATTCATCTTTGCACCCTTGGTGAAGAGAATCCATAGCCATAATCATACCAAAAGCGTCCATCAATGCACTACGGGCGATGAGGACTTTTTCCACATCATTTGTAACATTACGGTTAGATTATCTGCGAATAATCCACAGTCATAATCATACCAAGTCCATCTATGCACTACTGACGAAAGATGACTTTCAACACAATATAAGCATGAGGATGATGACAATGATATAAGAATTAATCAAATGAGATAAAGGATAAATATTAAACATTTATAATACAATTTATCCAGCGTTCAATAATAACCAAATGTTAATATCATAAACTAATATCATTAATATTATAACAATATTTTAATCATTTCTTAAACTTATAAACAATTTATTTCAATTGTTTACACTTTATCAAATAATGCATTTAATCATTCAAAAAAAATGTCATACTCATAAAATTTCATAATCAATGATCAAATCCCTCATCAAAAATCTGCATATACCCTATATAGGATTCTCAAGCCATAAAATCCTATTTTCCAATTTTATTACTTCACATAACATATTTAATTCATTTACTCATAACTAATTCATTTTCATGAAAAATACCAAATCAGGTCCCAAAAATATTTCTTTTCGGGATTTAGCGAATATAGTCCCATCTCTAACATATATTTTTCTCGATTTTTTAAAATTCATTTACTATTTTTCATATGGCTAAAAAAGCTTAGAATATTTAGACATTTATCATAAATTGTACCTTTGTCCAAAAATTCCAAAATTTGAGGTATACTCTGTTATATACATGTACTCCCAATAAATATTTCACCAATTTTGGAGTTAACCACAAGGAGTTATAAGGGTTTACTTTTAAAATAGTCTTTTCTCATAAAATCCTTAACTCTTAATCTATACATCCAAAAATTGCCATTTTTGGACACAATCTAGAAAACTCATCAAATTATCATTTTAAATTTTTCCAGAATTTTTGAGGGTCAGAAAAAGTATGAATCTGCCCCTGGCAGAAACCCATTTTTAATGAAACTACTATTCGTTTGAATACGGATGATCATTTACCATACATGCGATAATCTACATATGTGACGCCCCCAAAATAGGTATACATCACCTATTTTGAGTCACCAAATACATGGTACAGAATATAAATACAATCTTTAACATACAACAAGAGAACTATGAGTTTTAATACAAATACTATCTTCTAGACAATATCCACTCTCAGAATAAGTCCTCATTACATTTATTGTCACATTATTTAACAGAATAGTGAGGACCACTAATACTATCATCTGGTCCATCACTCCGTTCCCCGACTCGTCCCAGCTATATTCTCATTTCCTGAAGAGAACAATGAAAAAAAGGGTGAGCTCAACTAGCCCAGTAAGAAATATTATGACTAAGATAATGCAGAATAAATTATCATTAGCCTTAAACAGTGTTAAACTGATACAATATATCAAACATCAAGTTTAACTGTAGCGGAACAAGAAATCCATTAAAAGAGTCAAGTAGAGAATTAAATCTACTATCTTTTATGATTTAAAAGGTTTTCCATCACTTTTATCATTGGGACTCGACAATAAATAATCCACATCATCGAATCACCCTCGCACTTTCTGACGAATGATATTCTTTAGTATCACGACCACAATTATCCATGCACTACGGGCCAAGAATATTTGTGTATGCATTCTTCGGTCATGATCATGCCAACAAATCGTCCATCAATGCACTCACGGGTCAATGAGGACTTTTTCCACATCCTTTATTACAGTCATGATTACACCGATTAATCCCTGGTCATAATCATACCAAGTCCATCTATGCACTACATGCCACAGATGACTTTCAACATAATATAAACATGAGGATGATGACAATGATAAAAGAATTCAATAAAACAAGTTCAAGAATTAATTTATCCGAGAACTAATAATGTCCAAATTGTCAACATGATCTTTGTTTTGTAGAGTAAAATTCAAGAATGCTCGGAAGAATATTTTCATGAAAAGATCTTTGGATGAAGCGCAAAATATCAAGGATATTCCACTAATTTCATGGAGTATAGAAGTCAAAACTTTAACCAACCGAGTATAATAACGAATGGAATAACAAAAGAAATCACCATGCATGCGATGCGTCGCATGAGACGAGTTATTCAAAATAATAATAAATAACGAAACCGAGTCGGGAGAAATTACTTGCAAGACAAGATGTTCCAACGAATAATAAAGGCGGTGCGAATTCCTACTTAAAACGCATGCAACATGATATTCCAACGAATAATAATAAAGATTTAAATCGGTCCGTAGAAACGCATGAGATAGGATATTCCAATGAATAATAATAAAGATGAAATATTAGAAGAATGTCACCAAGTATAGGGTAGTCGCATTATCTCGGTTATTCCAAAGAGAATAATAAAGAATGGAATAACAGAAGTTCTCTTCATGAATACAAAAGGAATAATACCCATTACCGTAAAAGAAACTGAATATAAGAGTAGGGAAGTAGCAGGATACTTTTCTTATTTCTCTCTATAATTTCTCTCTCTAGAGTTTCTGTGAATTCATAAGAAATAATGAAGGAATGAGCTTCTATTTATAGAAGAATGGACTGCATAGTAACTAATTCATGAACGGTCCAGATTGATTTACTTTTAATCGGACGGTCCATAATTAAAGCAAAATCTTTTAAATAAAATATAATATTATATATATAATCTATGCAGACAAATATCACGAGTGAAAACCCCGTGTATTCAATTGATACCTTCTGCCAAGTTTTTCAAACTTACATATATTTAATAATGTAATACTACACCTTTTCAAACTTACATATATTAAATAATGCAATACTACACCTTTATGTGATTTAGACAAATCACCCCCCCACTTGACAAACACGTTATATATTTATATACATATAAATATATAACACCTATATACATATAAATATATAACACCTATATATATATATATATATATATATATATATATATATATATATATATATATAAAACAAAATCGAGATAACTTCCCACCAATAATTTTGAAAATGGGTAAATAGGGGGTCCATAAAATACGCCAAAATTCACAACAATTACTATAGCAATAATTGAACAAAACTGAGTGACTTCTCACGTAAGCATCAATAATCAAAACCGTGAGCTACTGTGTAACTACGCGTATTACTGTACTTTTAACACCGAGTGTTTCAACAGTTAATGGTAAAACTTCATAGTTATTTTCATAAAAAGTATTTTTGTCGTTTTCTCAATCAAATGATAATTCCGCTTGTGGGGTCCACCAATAATTGTCTTGGTTATACTAATATTCCTGTTAAAACGAATATTCCCAGGCCAATCGAATAATATATAACAACTTACGTACTTTGCAAAATTTATAAATATTATCCACAACTATAACATTATATCAAATTCATTCCATAATATTCAAAAATGATATTTATAGAAAATTTATCTTTATTCATAAAAGTTGGGGTCTTACAACCTCCCATTCTTATGAAATTTCGCCCTCGAAATTAGGGTACGTACCTAGTATGTCGAAGAGGTAAGGATACCTTGATTTCATTTTAGATTCTAACTCCCAAGTCATTTCCTTAACATCGTGGTTTCTCCACAAAACTTTGACTTGAGGTATAACCTTGGAGCGTAGAATATGTTCCTTCTTATCCAAGATTTGAACAGGAACCTCTTCATACGTCAAATCATCCGCTATTTCATCCAGTTCTAACTCAATAATGTGGTTCGGGTCTTTCACATATTTACGTAACATGGATATGTGAAAAACGTTATGAACACGAGACATATTTGGCGGTAAAACGAGTCTATAGGCCACGAGTTCCTACTCGATCGAGGATTAAAATGGGCCGATGAATCGAGGATTGAGCTTTCCTCTCTTTCCAAATCTCGTAACTCCTTTCCATGGAGCAACACGTAACAACATATGATCTCCTATATCGAATTCCACGTCCTTTCGATGAAGATCAGCATAACTCTTTTATCGATCTTGTGAGGTTTTTTATACGTTGTCGGATCGTTTGAGTCTTTTCCGTAGTCATACGTACCAACTCCGGTCCCAACAACTTTGCTTCACCCACCTCATCCCAGCATAGTGGAGAATGACACTTTCTTCCATACAACGCCTTGAATGGAGCCATGCCAATACTTGCTTGATAACTGTTGTTATAGGAAAACTCCACCAATGGTAAGAACTTATCCCAACTTCCCTTGAAGTCAAGAACATAGAGTCTTAATAAATCTTCCAGAGTTTGAATAGTCCTCTCTGATTTTCCGTCCGTCTGAGGATGATATGCCGAACTAAATCGTAAATCCGTACCCATAGCTTTTTGCAAACTAACCCAAAATCGTGAAGTGAATCTTGGGTCTCGATTAGAAACTATGGATACTGGCATACCATGCAGTCTTACAATCTCGTTTATGTACATACGAGTAAGACGTTCAAGTGTATAAGTTTCTCGTGTCGATGAAATGAGCGGACTTGGTCAATCTATCAACAATGACCCAAATCGCATCTATACCTCGAGAAACCTTAGGAAGACCGGTAACGAAATCCATGGTAATGTGCTCCCACTTCCATTCTGGAATTTCAAGTGGTTGCAATGGACCTTTTGGTACTCGATGCTCCGCTTTAACTAGTTGACAAGTTAGACACCTTGAGATAAAAAGTGCTATCTCTCTCTTCATATTGCTCCACAAAAATGTATGACGAATATCATGATACATTTTGGTACTCCCAGGATGGATTGCAAACGGTGTGTTGTACGCCTCCATCATGATTTTATACTTTAAACCAGGGTCGTTAGGAACACAAAGTCTAGAGTTGACTCGAAGTATTCCCTCTTCATCGATTCTTGCTTCCGGCATAGCACCTTCTTGCACTTTCTTCCTCATACGCATCAGCTCCAGGTCTGTAACTTGAGCAACTTTAACTTTATCAATTAAAGTCGGTTCTACTCGTATATTCACCATCATCATGTGGGTCCCTGGAGTCTTTAACTCTATCTCCATCCTTTGCAAGTCACACAAAATGGGCCTTTGCGTTGACAATATCGCATTCGCACTTGCATATGATCTTCTACTCAATGTGTCAGCTACCACGTTCGCTTTTCCAGGATGGTATTGGATGGTATGATCATAATCTTTCAACAGTTCAAGCCAACGTCGTTGTCGCATGTTGAGTTCCTTTTGAATGAAGAAAATTTGAGGCTTTTATGATCCGTAAAGATCTCCACTTTCTCCCCATACAAGTAATGCCTCCAAATATTTAGTGTGAAGACAATAACTGCCACCTCTAGATCATGAGTAGGATAATTCCTCTCATATTCTTTGAGTTGTCACGAGGCATAGGCTATGACTTTTCCATATTGCATGAGAACACATCCTAACCCTTTGCCCGAAGCATCACTGTAGATGAAAAATCCCTCCAAACCAAATGGTATTGTCGAGCAGTCTTTGAAATGAGTCTCCTCTTGAGTTCTTGAAAACTCTTCTGCATTCCTCGCTCCAATAGAACTTTGTATCTTTCAAGAGTCAATGAGTTAGTGGAGTAGCGATTCGAGAAAACCCTTCTACTGAATCTCCGATAATAACCAAATTAAGCGAAAGCTACGTGCTTGGCCATCGATTTAGGTTGCTCCCGACTTTGAATAGCTTTAATCTTTCTTTGGGTCAGCAGATATTCCATGACTTGATACCACGTGCCCAAGGAATGCTACTTCCTCAAGCCAGAACTCGCATTTCTTCAACTTGACATAAAGCTTATATTCACAAAGCTTTTGGAGTGTCAGCCTCAAATGTTGCTCATAATCTTCACGGCTTTTGGAATAAATAAGGATGTCATCAATAAAGACGACCACAAAGTGATCCAAATATTCCTTGAATACTCGGTTCATCATATCCATGAAGGCAGCAGGAGCATTAGTCGATCCAAAGGACATGACTAGGAATTCATAATGTCCGTACCGAGTTCTGAAAGTCGTCTTTGGAATGTCATATGTTATAATCTTCAATTGGTGATATCCGGAACGAAGATCAATCTTTGAAAAAAAAATTGGCTCCTTGCAACTGGTCAAACAGGTCATCAATATGTGGCAATGGGTACCTATTTTTGACGGTGACATGATTCAACTCCCGATAATCAATACAAAGTCGCATACTCCCATCTTTCTTCTTGACGAATAGAACAGGAGCACCCCAAGGAGAAGTACTAGGACGAATAAAGCCAATGTCTAACAATTCCTGCAGTTGGGTCTTTAACTCCTGAAGTTCAATAGGAGCCATTCGATATGGGGCTTTGGAAATGGGTTTTGTACCAGGTTCAAGGTCGATACAAAATTCAATTTCATGCTCTGGGGGTAGGCCAGGAAGTTCTTCAGGGAATACATCAGGAAATTTATTAACAATAGAAATATCGTTCAAAACTGACGTATTTTTGTTTAAATCTGTGACATGAGCTAAGAAAGCTTGACATCCGTTTTTCAATAAACGAATAGCTTTATGGCTTGAGATGACCGTGATTGATTTTAATGGTTTGGTCACTTGAATTCGCATAATAGGTTGATTAGCAATATGAAAGCTAACAACCTTACGAAAATAATCAATTTTTTCATGATAAGTAGTTAACCAATCAATCCCTAGAATCACGTCAAATGCAAGTATTTTCAATGAAATAAGATCGATAGGTAATGTGAGGGTACCGATTTGAACCAAACAAGACTTATAAACAATGGATGTAATGAAGGTTTCTCCCAATGGAGTTTCCACATATAAGTCAAAGTCTAATTTCTCCGGAGTCAAATTTAATCGTTGAGCGCAAGTAGGAGAAATAAAAGAATGGGTAGAATCGGTATCAAATAAAGTATAGACTTATTTAGAGTTTATGATAAAGCTTACCCGTGATGACCTCATTCGGGTTCCTTACTTTACGGAGGTCACAACAAATGCTCTCCTTGCCTTCTGGGCTTTGACTTTTACGGGACTGACCTTTGGTGCCTCCATCCTAGCTAAACTTGTCTTCTTGGTGATCGACAAAAATCGGGCTAAGTGACCTTCTCTTCCACAATTATAACATGCTTTGGACTGATGTGTCCCTCCCCTCCGCATTTGAAGCATATGATAGGCGGTCGTTCTCCTTCCTTAACAACGGGTCTTTGGTCTTTGCGTCTTTCCATCATTGTTGAATCTCCTCTTCTTGAAATGTCCGTTCTCTATTGTTTTAGCCACGATTATCACCAAAGTGGTTACCATTTCGCATGTTGATTCCCTCCGCTTGTTGTCACACCGCCGATGATCTCTCATTTGGTATTATTATTTTGCTTACATTTCTCTCTTTTTTGGTTCGTTGACTCGTTATCGCGCTCCACTAACTGAGCCCTATTTACAACATCTGAATACAAACACAGTTTATGAGAAATAAGATGTTGATGTATCTCCGGCTTCAAACCTCTTAAAAACATCTGTGTCATTCTCTCTTCATTATCCACCAAGTGGGACGTAAACCGAGACAACTCGGCAAACTTTGCTTCGTACTACGACACGATCATATTATTCTGTTCCCACTTGATGAACTCCACCTCCTTCATATGATGAATACTTTCGAGAAAGTACTTGTCGTTGAATAGTTCTTGGAACTTCTCCCAAGACATTTTTAGTGCGGCAGGTTGAGTATGCTTTACCGACTCCCACCAATAATCTGCCTCTCCTCGCAATATAAAGGCGGCAAAGGGAACCTTTTGCTCCTCGGAGCATCCTAATACATCAAATATCTTGGTGATCTGCTTTATCCATGCTTCCGCCTTAAGTGGTTTTGGCTCTCCAATAAACTCCGGTGGTCCCAACTCCTTGAACTGTTTAGCGATGACCGTCCGAGAGTTTACAGTGGTTCCACCTACATTTTGGATAGAAGCCGCTCTCGCCTGCTGTTGCATGAATTGCATAAAGCCTCTGAACATTCCATCATTCATCATTTGGCATGTGTTGTTGTTTGCATGAGGATTGTCGCCTTCCTAATGCACATTATCCTGATTATTGATATGTCGTGAATTAACGGTCGCCTGTGCTCCATTGCTATTCTCAACATTCTCGGATGTCATTTTGAATCATTGCAAAAGAAAAGGTTAATTGACACGTAACATATTATCCCTATATTACGATGACCAATTAAATACCAAAAAAAACTTAGGTAGGTCATACTAGCGAAGGAATTCCCGTCTCTCCCTCCTAGTTCTATTCTCACATCTTAGCCGTGGATCATATCCCTAAGTTTTGATACCAATCATGGCGCCCCAAAATAGGTATACATCACCTATTACGAGTCGCCAAATACATTGTCTGAAATACAAATACAATCTTTAATATACAACAAGAGAGTTTGTGAGTTTTAATACAAATCATCATCTAGACAATATCCACTCTCGAAATAAGTCTTCATTACATTTATTGTCACATTATTTAATGAATAGTGAGGACCACTAATACTATCATCCGGTCCATCACTCCTTTCCTGACTCATCCCACTATATTCTCATTTCACAAGAAGAAACAAAGAAAGAAAGGTGAGCTCAACTAGCCCGATGAAGAAATATTATGACTAAGATAATGCATAATAAATTATCATTAGCCTTAAACATTGTTAAACGATACAATATAACAAACATCAAGTTTAACTCCGGTAGAACAAACAATCCATTAAAAGAGTCAAGTAGAGAATAAAATCTACTATCTTTTATGATTTAAAAGGTTTTTCATCACTTTTATCATTTGGGACTCGACAATAAATAATCCACATCATCGAATCACCCCCCACTTTCTACCGATGATATTCTTTAGTATCACGACCACAATTATCCATGCACTACGGGCCAAGAATATTTGTGTATTCATTACTGGTCATGATTATGCCAACAACTGTCCATCAATGCACTACGGGTCAATGAGGACTTTTTCCACATCCTTTATTACGGTCATGATTACACCGATTAATCTCTGGTCATAATCATACCAAGTCCATCTATGCACTACAGGTCACATATGACTTTCAACATAATATAAACATGAGGATGATGACAATGATAAAAGAATTCAATAAAACAAGTTCAAGAATTAATTTATCCAGGAACTAATAATGTCCAAATTGTCAACATGATACTGTTTTGTAGAGTAAAATTCAAGAATGCTCAGAAGAATATTTTCATGAAAAGATACTGGATGAAGCGCAAATATCAAGGATATTCCACTAATTTCATGGAGTATAGAAGTCAAAACATTAACCAACTGAGTATAATAATGAATGGAATAACAAAAGAAATCACCATGCATGCGGTACTTAGATGAGCGGTTATTCAACGAAATAATAAATAACGAAACCAGTCGGGAGAAATTACGCGCAAGCGTGGATATTCCAACGTAATTATAAAGATGGTACCAGTCCTACGTAAACACACGCAGCGTGATATTCCAAATGAATAATAATAAAGAGGCGAATCGAATTAAAACATAAAAAGCATACGCATGAATATTCTAACGGAATACTAATAAAGACGGAATATTAGAATAATGTCACCAAGTATAGGGTAGTCCACATGATATCTTTGGTTATTCCAATGAGAATAATAAAGAATGGAATAATGAAGTTCTCTTCATGAATACAAAAAGGAATAATACCCTTACAAAGAAAAGCCTGAATATAAGAGTCGGAAGTAGCGAATACTTTTCTTATTTCTCTCTATAATTTATCTCTCTAGAGTTTCTGTGAATTCATAAGAAATAATGAAGGAATGAGCTTCTATTTATAGAAGAATGGACTGCATAGTAACTAATTCATGAACTGTCCATATTGATTTACTTTTAATCTGACGGTCCATAATTAAAGCAAAATCTTTTAAGTAAAATATAATATTATATATATAATCTGTGTAGACAAATATCACGGGTGAAAACCCCGTGAATTCAATTGATACCTTCTGCCAAGTTTTTCAAACTTCCATATATTTAATAATGTAATACTACACCTTTTCAAACTTACATATATTAAATAATGCAATACTATACCTTTATGTGATTTAGACAAATTCCCCAGCCCATTTGACAAACACGTTATATATATATATATACATATAAATATATAACACCTATATATATATATATATATATATATATAACAAAATCAAGATAACTTCCCACCAATAATTTTGAAAATGGGTAAATGGGGGTCCATAAAATACTCCAAAATTCATAACAATTACTATAGCAATAATTGAATAAAAGCGGTGACTTCTCATGTAAGCATCAATAATCAAAACCAGTGTACTCTTGTGTAACTACGCCAGTATTCTTGTACTTTTAACAATAGGAGTGTTTCAGCAGATTAATTGATAAAACTTTCATTTATTATTTTCATAAAGTATTTTGTCATTTTCTCAATCGACAATAATTCCGTTGTAGGTCCACCAATGATTGTCTTGTTGTTATGAATATTCCCCGTTAAAACGAATATTCCCCACCAATCGAATATTATATAACAACTTGCGTACTTTGCAAAATTTATAAATATTACCCACAACTATAACATTATATCAAATTCATTCTATAATAATCAAAAATGATATTTATAGAAAATTTATCTTTATTCATAAAAGTTGGGGTCTTACAACATTAACATGTTATTTCAACAGAATAATAAAGAATGGAACCAGGTTATGCGTAAACGCACAGACAAGATATTCCAACAGAATAATAAATAATGGAATAATAGAAGAATTCACTAGGCATGCGATAGACATCACAGACAGGTTATTCCAACAGAATAATAAAGAATGTAATAACAGAAGAATTTCACCATGTATGCGGTACTTCGCATAAACAAGTTATTCCAACATAATAATAAATAATGGAACTAGGTCCGACGTAAAACGCACAGACATGATATTCCAACAGAATAATAAAGAATGGAACCAGTCCCAAAGTAAATGCACAAAAACAGGATATTCCGCGAATAATAAATAATGGAACCGAGGTCCAGGTAACGCATACATATAGGATATTCCAAGCGAATAATAAATAATGAAATCACGTAAGAATTTCACCAAGTATAGTAGGGTAGCCAGCGTGTCTGAGTTATTCCAATAATAATAAATAATGGAATAACAGAAGTTCTCTTCATGAATACAAAAGAAATAATACCCCTTACGAGTACAACAAATAATATCCCCTACGATTACAACAAATAATATCCCCTACGATTACAACAAATAATATCCCCTACCTTAGAAATAAGATGTTGTCCTATAAGCCCATACTACATCATCAAACTTTAACGACCAGTCCTTCCTCGTTGGATTCACAACTTTTTCCAAGATTCTCTTGACATCTCGATTCGACACTTTAGCTTGGCCATTCGTTTGTGGGTGATACGCTATAGCAATGTGATGGTTCACCCCATATTTGGCCAACAAAGTCAGAATCGCCATTGCGAGAAATGACGCGCCTTAAATCGACATGCTAGCCCTTGGAGTCCCAAACCTCGTGAAGATACTTCTGTGTAAAAATCGGAGAACGACCTTGGCATCATTTATCGGAAGAGCTGCCACTTCTACTCATTTCGAGACATAATCCATGGCTAGCAGGATGTAGAGATTTCTGCAGGAAAAAATGAAAGGTCCCATAAAATCAATTCCCCGCACATCAAAAATTTCTACTTTAAGGATTGTATTCAATGGCATTTCATTTCTTTTGGAGATGTTCCCTACTCGCTAACATCTATCACACCGCTGGACAAAACTGTATGCATCCTTGAAAATTGTCGGCCAGTAGAATCCTGCTTGTATTATTCTAGCCGCTGTTCTTTCACCACCATAGTGACCTCCATACACGTGAGAGTGATAATCCTGCGATTTGAATAATAAATCCATACCTATACTCCCGTGGTATCCTAGATGGTGTTTACAGAGAATTAACATAATGCATTTAAATCTATACACCCATGGTATCTCGATTAAAATATTACATTAGATAGAGGGACTATCGATATAATTCCCATAGATTCAAGATTCACAAGATCCCATAATGTATGGTAATTCCCAAGAGAAATATTACCGTGTTTGATACCCTCACTTGAATATATGAACTCAGATCTCGTGACTAGAGTCTATCTATCCAAAATTCGTAGTATCAAGAATAACATGAATAAAATTATATTACCAATACCCTCACCCGTATGTATAGTCTATGTCATGCGATTATATACTATCAGATCGATAGTAAATTATCTATCTCAAATTCGTAGTATTAATAACAACATGAATAAATTCATGCTATTAACACCCTCACTCGTATAAATAGTTCCCAAGATCTCAACTAGAATAGAAGACATCTTACTTTACATCTATATATGTAAGAAAACACTATTATGAAAAAAAGAAAATGTTATATATTATATATATCATAATATTATGATTCGATTACAAAATTCTCATAACGAGTTCTTATTACAAAGTATTCATACGCATAAGAATATAATCTAATCTATGTAGGACGCTTCCCTTTATCTACTCCAGATGTTCCAGATTACCATCTAATACCGCAAAGGGAATAATTTGCAAGGGTGAGCTATGATATGCTCAAAGAAGTTGTATATTTATAACAATATAGGATTTGAAGAATTATAACAATTCAAATTTCGACGATAGTTGTTACCATTTCTCGATTTCTAATTCCAACTAGTTCTCGAATTTTTATCATTTCACTACCACAAAGACTTAGAAATTTTGCTCTCGATGTGAGATAGGGGATCAAATTATTCAACATCCTAGAGTATGCATATCACCCACAAAGGCTCAATTACACTTACAATTTCATCACAATATATTCATCGACTACACTTTGCTTCCCTTTACTTGGATACTCAACTTCAAAGATAATGATTGTCTTACCAAAACAATTTGGCTTGACACAACAAATTTATGCTCAATAAACAATATCATATGAATAAATAATTCATTTCTTAGTCATGCCGAACTATAGCAATAACTTTTCAATAATAGGTAATTCAACATAGGTGTATTATATCAATAAATATAAAGAAGATAGAATCTTGTTCAAATAAATAAACAGGTTGATAAATTTTGCATAAGTAATAAATTGGTATAGAAGACTTGCCTCGAGCGTAGATCACCAAGTTATACTATTCAACGCTATTAAGACTTCCATGACGTTTCAAGAATATAAATCTAACACGTTAAGATTGATAATAATACTCAAATAAAACATTTATTTAATAACGTTAGATTTAATAGGGTTTGACTTTTTAATACCTTTTGATAAATGAACTAAATTTTATTTATAAAATTTGGTTATATTTTTAAATAATTTAATTATCCTTATAATATATTTTAGAAGGTTTAAAGTATTTTTAAAATATTTATTTATCCTTTAAATGATTTTTAAACCATTTATTTCTATTTATAAGTAATTTATATTTACTAAAATTTTATAAAAAAACATTATTTAATATTATTAAATAATTTATAATCATTTATTATGATTTTTATTTCAATAATAATATTTTTACATAATTATTTAGTATTTAAAAGTAATTATTCTAATTACTTTATTAATAAGTTAATTATAAATAATATCTAAATAAAATAAAATAATTATTACATTTTTGTAGAAATATCGTAAATAATTTATAATAATTTAATATAATTTTTAAAACTGCTTTTATTAATTATTTCTAATTTTTATAATTTATTTCTAAAAAATAATTTCGTCTGTCATCGCTAAAGCTCTACAAAGGATGTAAAGTGTCGCCAGAGGTGTTCTTGAGTTTCAAGCACCGCTGCTCGTGGTCGAGTGGCTAGTTTGACCATTAAATAACCTTGTATTGGTAATGATTTTCTACCAGATCAAGTATCGTGTGTCAGAAGACTCATGTAATAAGACAAGATCAAGCAATAAGCAGCTTTTTTAATCTACATCTAACAAGAAATTATAAAGATTCAAAGTTATCGCTGAGTCGTTTTCGGGTTTCGGGTAACCTGCAATAAAGGGTCAAGGCCTACCAACGGTTTTTGTGGGTTTCAATAACTTTGATTCTGCAGTATTAGATGTATGTTTTGTTTGTTGTAATATGTAGTCTATATACCAGTGTACATATATATAACATTAACATGAACAAATCGTAATTCTAAGATCTCTATTTATGATGGTCAAAGTACAACCTAATAACCGTTTTCAGAAATCTTCGCTTTTCTCGAAAACCCGTAAAACTCTTGGCCATGCTTTCATTAACTACTTTTGACCAATAATTTTGTAATCCTATGAGTTGTTTGTTCGATTGAAGATCATAGATATGTAGTATGTATACCAGAGTACCAATTTATAACAAAAACATAAACAATTAACAATCGTAGATGATTAAACAGTGCTTGACCAAAGTAGCTTGCTCAATTGTTTCGAGCTTTTCGGGCAACCCGTAAAACCAACTTCCGTGAACTACCAACCCACTTTCGATCGATTATATCTTGAATCTATGGTTCATCCGAACTCGCTTTTCTTTTCCAGATTAAAGACCTACTTACAAAGCTACAAATATCAATCGATTAATGCACCAAAACATAAACACATATGAATCAAAAAGCCCCGACATTCTACCGTCGCACCATTTTTTTTCAAAAATCCTAGATTTCATAAAACGCTTAATTAAGGCATCTAGATGTTATGAAAACGTGTTCTACCACTCTAGCATACTTTCTAACATCCTAATACAATATTCTAAACATCTAAACAACAAATCTAACATAAGATCAAAGAGAAATTTATGAACTAGGGTTTGCACCTTTTCTTGAGAAATTTGTGATTCTAGCTTCGATCTTGTTGTCGATAACACCTGTGCTTTGATATGGTAGGTTTATAAGTGTATCTAGGCTTTGAGAATTCGTGGGTTTGCTCAAATTTCTAAGGTTCCTATTTATAGAATTCTCCAACTTGGCTTTTTGGTCATTTTTCCACCTACTTGCCTCCATAAAGATCTCGATCTGTGACTCTTCCCGCCGCTTGGGAGTTTGGAAGCATGTCATGTGATGTTTTGAAACTTGTAATGGTGACTCCCAACCTACTTGTGAGCTAGTTGATTAAGTTAGTAGCTTAATTAGGTTTAAATCTTCACTAATCTTGATTAGGGTTTTGTTTCTAATGATTAGAAATGTTAAGTAATGTTAATTAGTACCTAATAGAAGTTTACTAACCATGATTAAGTGTTAACATAAGCTAATTAGAGTTAGATTAGCTAATTAGGGTTTAATTAATAAATTAGGTTAGGGTTTTGCTAATTAGGTTAGGGTTTGTTAACCTAGGTTTACTAACCTAAATTTCTCACTAATCCTAACAAGCACGATAAAGCATTTTTTGTCAAGCTGTAAGCACGAAAAGCAACTTGTCAAAATAATTTTACCGAAAAGTCCGATTATGGAAAAAAAAAATTAAGCACGAGGTGTCAAGCACGACGCTTTTTCTGATAAAATTTTATTTGGTCAATTTTGTCAAACCAAGTATATAATAACACGTAATACATTCGTAATGAGAAATTTTATTTATATAATCTGATTTATATATACGAGTCTTATTAGGTTTTTGGGTTTTTACATTCACCCCACTAATAAGAATTTCGCCCTCTAAATTACAAAGACATGTTAAGTAAAAAGATGAGGATAATTCTCACATTTTTATCTTCAAGCTCCCATGTAGCTTCTTCAACGCTCGATTTCTCCATATTACTTTAACCGATGCTATCACTTTATTACGGAGGACTTGCTTTTACTACCGACGATCCGCATGTGTTCTTCTACATAAGAAAGATTTTCTTCGATTTGGATCGGCTCATAATTTATAACGTGTTTATAATCAGTTTGTATGGTCGTAAAACTGGACACATACGAAACACATTATGAATATGGTTTAACTCAGTGGTAGTGCTATTTCATAAGCAACTTCACCAATTCTTCTCAAAATTTCAAAAGGTCCAATGAACCTCTGACTTAGTTTTCCTTCTTTTCCAAAACGTATCTTGCCCTTCCAAGGAGATACTTTCAAGAATACATGGCTTCCTACGCTAAAATTTCGTTGTCGACGATGTGGATCAACAGATTTTCTTTGTTTCGATCTTGAGATGCTTGTAATCGCTGACGATGATTCTCGATAGTTTCAAATGGCTTGTTGAATTATTTCAGTGTCCTAACATTTGTCTTTCCCCACTTCATCCCAACACATATAGCGTTCTACATTTTCTTCCATATAAGGCTTCATAGGGTGGCATACCTATGCTAGCATGATAACTATTATTGTAGAAGTAATTCACTAAAGGTAATCGGTCTTCCCAACTTCCTTTGAAGTCTATGACACATGTTCTCAACATATCCTCTAATGTTTGTATGGTTCTTCACTCTGTCCATCACTTTGAGGATGATAAGTCAGATTTAGTTTTAATCGTGTTCCTAAATTTTTCTCAAGACTCTTCCAAAAATTTGAAGTAAAACGTGATCTCTTGGCCCGATACTATGGAAACAGTACTCCATGCCTAGAGATAATTTCATGAATATATAATTTGGCAAGGTGATCCAGTGTTATGAGTAATTTTAATAGGTAAAAGTGAGCGGATTTAGTTAAACCAACTATTACCCAAATGGCGCATGGCCTTTTTTTGTGTAGTTGAAGGCCCACTACAAAGTCCATGGTTATATGTTCCCACTTCCACTCGTGAATTGGTAAGGGTTGAAGTAAACCACTTGGCTTCGATGTTCTCGCTTTAACCCTTTGACACGTGAGACATTTACTTACCCATTCAAATTTATTTCCTTTTCATATTCGACCACCAAAAGTGTCGACTTAAATCTTTGAACATTTTAGTACCGCCAGATGTATGGCAAATTTAGAATTATGTGCTTCGCTCAAAATTTCATCTTTTAAAGCTTGATCTAATGGAATCCAGATTCTATTTTCATATCTAATTATTCCATCCGTATCTATTCAAAATTTATTATACTTATCATGTGTGGAATTAGATTTAAACTTCCTACACTCTTCATCCTTCTCCTCAGATCTCTTTAATTTTATCGAGCAGTAGATGAAACTCCTTCTAAAATATATATATTTTTGGGTAGAGGTAGTTGGACATTCCACCTCAATTTTTAACTTTTCAAAGTCTTTTATTAACCTATCATCGGTGGTTAATACATTCAATTTTTCTTGATTCTTTCTACTTAACGATCACCACAACATTTGCTTTACACGGATGATATAAGATTTCACAACAAAATCTTTTATCGCTTCTAACCATCGCCTCTCGCCTTAAATTTAATTCCCATTGTAAAAATATATATTTCAAACTTTTATGATCTCAGATATATCTCACACTTCTCCCCGTATAAGTAATGTCTCCAAATTTTTAGAGCAAAACTATCATGCTAAACTCTAAATCATGAGTAGGATATCTCTTCTCATAATCTTTGAGTTGTCGTGATGCATAAGCTATCACTTTCCCATGTTGCATCAACACACACCCTAATCCTCCGTGTGATGCGCCACTATATACTACAAAGGCCTCCTCAGATCATCCGGTAAGGATAACACTCGAGCCATGCTCACCGCTTCTTCAACTCTTGAAGCTTTCTCACATTTATCCGCCCGCATTTATTTCACCGCCTTTCGAAAGTTAAATGGTTAATGGGGTTGCTATTTTTGAAAAATCTTTATAAACCGCTTGCAATAACCCGCTAAACCGAGAAAACTTCAGATTTCTGTTGAGTTGTTGGTTGTTCCTAGCTCACAACCGCTTTCGATCTTAGTTGATCTACAGATATTCCATCTTTGTCAATTACATGACCTAAAAATTGAACTCTCTTCAACCAGAATTCACACTTGGAAAACTTTGCATAAAGTTGTTCCTTTCAGAATATCTCCAATACGACTCTCAAGTGTTCAAGATGCTCTTCCCGTGTTCTCGAGTATACCGTAATATCGCCGATAAACACTACAACAAATTTGTCCAAGCATGGTTTAAACACTCGATTCATTAAATCCATAAATGTCACTTGGCATTTTTGTAATCCAAAAGACATTACAAGAAATTCATAATGTCCATAAAGGTCCTAAACGCTGCTTTCAAGACATCCTCCTTTCTTACCTTTAATTGATGATAACCTCGTTCTAAGGTCAATTTTTGAAAATGTTCTACCCTTTTAATTGGTCAAACAAATCATCAATCCTTGGCAAAGGATATTTATTCTTAATAGTTAATTTATTTAGCTCCCTATAATCTATACATAGTCTCATAGTTCCATCCTTCTTCTTTACAAATAACACCGGTGCTTCTAAGGTGAAACACTAGGTTGTATGTACTTTTTATCTAAGAGTTCCTCGTAATTGAATAAGTAACTCTTTCATTTCTATAGGTGCCATTCTGACGGTGCCTTAGAAACCGTGTCGCTCCCCGTGCAAGATCAATGATAAACTCAATCTCCCTATCTCGAGGCAAACCGTAAATCATCCGAAATACATCAGAAATTCCTTAACTATAGGTATTTGATCTAGTTTTACCCTTCCCGACGAGTATCAACTATATAGGCCAAATATCCTAAACAACCCTTTTAAGTAATCTTTCACCTCAACTATAGTCAAACATCGAGATTGCTTAGGTGAACAACTACTATTGAACACTACTTTTGACTTCAAGCAAATACCAAAGGTTAATACGCTTTTTTGATGACAATCAATCATCGCTAAGATGATTAACTAACCAATCCATTCCTAGAATTACATCAAATTCTCCCAACCTAATTGGTATCAAATCTACCTTAAAATTATGTCCTTTTATTACCACGCTACAGCTTTCTATATATGGTCTTAACCTAATTCTTTCATTATTAGCAATTTCTACACAAAATGGTTTGTCTAAATTTTCACAAGGCATATTCAAGTTTGTAGAGAAATTTCTAGACACAAATGAACAAGTAGCACCGTAATCGAATAACACATATGCATTTTAAAGTGTTGATAGGATGATACCGTCACTACGCCCCGTGAAGCAACAACATCCTCACCGACATATTAAATGTTCTCGCCAGAGGTCGATTCTCAACCCCAACCGCAGCCATCGTTGATTGATTATTCTCTCGTATTCTAACCCCTTTTCCTCCTTGGTTTGTGGGATGCTTCTAGAAAAATGATCCATCGAACCACAATTAAAACATTTATTTTTCTTTGAAGAGGACACCGTGAAAGATAATGTCCTCGATCGGCCACAATTAAAGCATTTGTTAAGAAGACACTCTCCTCTATGTTTCTTACTACACTTAGACAAGGTTTAATATTATTATTACTAAAATTGTTATTAGTATTTCCTATCTTTTTCCTCGAATTGTTAGAAAAGAATTATTCCATTTACGCTTGTTATTAAACCCACCGAACTGGGTTCTCGCTTTACTTTTCCCTTCTCATTCTCAATCTTTTTGTCCTCGATGAAACTTAATGCGAGATTTTCATTCTCACTTTCAATTATAAAGGCCTTCTCTAGTATTTCGTAGAAAGTTTTGATTTGAAGCACCGATAATTTACTCTAATCTGAGGTTTTAAACCTTCTTGGTACCTACGAGTCTCTTTCTAAGTTCAAGGTTTACTTGATGAGGAGCAAACTCGATAGTTCATTAAACTTAGTCAGATAATCGGGTTACAAAGAAGATCTCCTTGTTTTAAGTCCGTAAATTTTATTTCCATTCGGTCTTTTCAGTGATTGGGAAAAATAGTTTTCAAAGAACAACTCTTTAAATCTATCCCAAGGAACAATTTCAGCTTTACTCGACCTTTGGTTGATTCCCACCAATAATTAGCTTCACCTTTCAAGAAGAAAGTTGCAAAAGTTGTCTTCCGTTATTACTAACATCGTTACTAGGAAGAATTTTTCTATCTCGTAAATCCAAATCAGGCATCTACAGTGTTCTAATGTACCTTTAAATTCAGTGTGGTCCAACTAATTTAAAGTCTTTAAAGGATGTATTTTGGTTTATAGTCCTGCTTATTACTCCTAACATCATATCTACTAACCGCTGAGTCGATTATCCTCATTATTCATTTCTCTTTGGGGTCTTCCGTCAGGTGGCATGATTCTATAAAACAACAACAAAGATTCACATAAGATTCTTAAATAACCACAACATATTGTTTATTTATAACTCATACCTTTACAACAACTTTAAACATACTAGTATATTACACAAGATTTATCACAATACAAACTTTGAATGCTTCTTTATTGTACTAATATAAAGCATCCAACCTCCTATGCTACTCTCTAGAATTCATTGATATCATCAAAGGAATCTCGGATCATGTGACAAACCACAGATCGATCGATAAGATAAGCGCTTTTCTCCTCATCGGATATCGAAGTTACACGACGCCGCAAATCATTAAAAGTATCTCGAACTCCCAGAGATGTTTTAAGAGACCTCGATCAATTTCCTCCCGCCTCCTATGTGCATGGTGCAATTGTACTTTCAATGATGACTATGACTTTTTTCATCCATTAGCATACACTCACCTAAATCATTTCTAAACTTCATCTTATTGTTCTCACATTCTCGTTGTTCTCAGAGTGATGCCATTGCCTCATCATGCTCATCTATTCTCATTAATTGTCCAAATTATCGATCTTCTTCTTCTTCTTCTTCAAAGATCAAGTAGCTTGTCGATCATGAAGCAATTCTTCTTCTTCTCGCATCACTAGCTATAAAAGACTCTATTTATGGTGATTGATCACTCTTTCTTCAAAGATTAGAGTCACCATCTATAAAAGAAAACTCCATAAATATCGGTATAAAGGTTTACACAACATAATAATTTTAATGTTATATTTTATATGTCTTTTAAAATTTTTTTTTTTGACTCAAGACTATATATATACTAAGAAAACTCTTCCTTATATCTATAGCCTTAATAACTTTTGATACTAAAATTGTAACACCCCCATACCTATACTCCCGTGGTATCCTAGATGGTGTTTACAGAGAATTAACATAATGCATTTAAATCTATACACCCATGGTATCTCGATTAAAATATTACATTAGATAGAGGGACTATCGATATAATTCCCATAGATTCAAGATTCACAAAGATCCCATAACAGTATGGTAATTCCCAAGAGAAATATTACCGTGTTTTGATACCCTCACTTGAATATATGAACTGTATTCCGTGACTAGAGTCTATCTATCCAAAATTCGAGTATCAAGAATAACATGAATAAATCCATATTACCAATACCTCACCCGTATGTATAGTCTATGTCATGCGATTATATACTATCGATTTCGATAGAACTATCTATCTCGAAATTCGTAGTATTAATAACAACATGAATAAATCCATGCTATTAACACCCTCACTCGTATAAATAGTTCCCAAGATCTCAACTAGAATAGAAGACATCTTACTTTACATCTATATATATGTAAGAAAACACTATTATGGAAATAAAAGATGTTATATATATCATAATATTATGATTCGATTACAAAATTCTCATATACGAAGTCTTATTACAAGGTATTCATACGCATAAGAATATAATAATCTAATCTATGTAGGGACGCTTCCCTTTATCTACTCCAGATGTTCCAGATTACCATCTAATACCGCAAAGGGAATAATTTGCAAGGGTGAGCTATGACATGCTCAAAGAAGTTGTATATTTATAACAATATAGGATTTGAAGAATTATAACAATTCAAATTTCGATCGATAGTTGTTACCATTTCGATTTCTAATTCCAACTAGTTCGAATTTTTATCATTTCATCACCACAAAGACTTAGAAATTTCGTCGTATGTGAGATAGGGGATCAAATTTATTCAACATCCTAGAGTATGCATATCACCCACAAAGGCTCAATTACACTTACAATTTATCACAATATATTCATCGACTACACTTTGCTTCCCCTTACGGATACTCAACTTCAAAGATAATGATTGTCTTACCAAAACAATTTGGCTTGACACAACAAATTTATGCTCAATAAACAATATCATATGAATAAATAATTCATTTCTTAGTCATGCCGAACTATAGCAATAACTTTTCAATAATAGGTAATTCAACATAGTGTATTATATCAACAAAGATAAAGAAGATAGAATCTTGTTCAAATGAAAAAACAGGTTGATAAATTTTGCATAAGTAATAAATTGGGTATAGAAGACTTGCTCGAGCGTAGATCACCAAGTTATACTATTCAACGCTATTAAGTACTTCTATGACGTTTCAAGAATATAAATCTAACACGCTAAGATTGATAACAATACTCAAATAAAACATTTATTTAATACCGTTAGATTTAATAGGGTTTGACTTTTAATACCTTTGATAAATGAACTAAATTTTATTTATAAAATTTGGTTATATTTTTAAATAATTTAATTATCCTTATAATATATTTTAGAAGGTTTAAAGTATTTTAAAATATTTATTTATCCTTTAAATGATTTTTAAACCATTTATTTCTATTTATAAGTAATTTATATTTACTAAAATTTTATAAAAAACATTATTTAATATTATTAAATAATTTATAATCATTTATTATGATTTTTATTTCAATAATAATATTTTTACATAATTATTTAGTATTTAAAAGTAATTATTCTAATTACTTTATTAATAAGTTAATTATAAATAATATCTAAATAAAATAAAATAATTATTACATTTTTAGAAATATCGTAAATAATTTATAATAATTTAATATAATTTTTAAAACTGCTTTTATTAATTATTTCTAATTTTTATAATTTATTTCTAAAAAAAAATTTCGTTGTCTGTCACTAAAGCTCTACAAAGGATGTAAAAGTGTCACGTAGGTGTTCTTGAGTTTCAAGGCAAATGCTGCTGCTGTCGTGGTCGAGTGGCTAGTTTGACCATTAAATAACTCAGTATTGGTAATGATTTTCTTGCCAGATCAAGTATCGTGTCAGAAGTTACTCATGTAATAAGACAAGATCAAGCAATAAGCAGTGCTTTAATCTACATCTAACAAGAAATTATAAAGATTCAAAGTTATCGCCGAGTCGTTTCGGGTTCGGGTAACCCGTAATAAAGGGTCAAGGCCTCACCAACCAACTTTTGTGGCTCAATAACTTTGATTCTTGTATTAGATGTATGTTTTGTTTGTTGTAATATGTAGTCTATATACCGTGGTACATATATATAACATTAACATGAACAAATCGTAATTCTAAGATCTCTATTTATGATGGTCAAAGTACAAATAAACAACCGTTTTTCGTGTTCTTCGCTTTTTTCTCGAAACCCGTAAAACTTTGGCCATGCTTTCATTAACTACTTTTGACCAATAATTTCGTAATCCTATGAGTTGTTTGTTCGATTGAAGATCATAGATATGTAGTATGTATACCAGAGTACCAATTTATAACAAAAACATAAACAATTAACAATCGTAAGATGATTAAACAGTTTGGCCAAAGTAGCTTGCTCAATTGTTTCGAGCTTTCTAGGCAAACCCGTAAAACCAACTTCCGTGAACTGGCCAACCCACTTTCGATCGATTATATCTTGAATCTATGGTTCATCCGAACTCTTTTTTTTTTCAGATTAAAGACCTACTTACAAAGCTACTTAATATCAATCGATTAATGCACCAAAACATAAACACACATGAATCAAAAAGCCCCGACATTCTACTGCCGCACCATTTTTTTCAAAATTCTGCATTTCATAAAACGCTTAATTAAGGCATCTAGATGTTATGAAAATGTGTTCTACCACTCTAGCATACTTTCTAACATCCTAATACAATATTCTAAACATCTAAACAACAAATCTAACATAAGATCAAAGAGAAATTTATGAACTAGGGTTTGACCTTTTCTTGAGAAATTTGTGATTCTAGCTTCGATCTTGTTGTTGTTGATAACACCTGTGCTTGATATGGTAGGTTTATAAGTGTATCTAGGCTTTGAGAATTCAAGTGGGTTTGCTCAAATTTCTAAGGTTCCTATTTATAGAATTCTCCAACTTGGCTTTTTGGTCATTTTTCCACCTACTTGCCTCCATAAAGATCTCGATTCAGACTCTTCTCGTCTTGGGAGTTTGGAAGCATGTCATGTGATGTTTTGAACTTGTAATGGTGACTCCCAACCTACTTGTGAGCTAGTTGATTAAGTTAGTAGCTTAATTAGGTTTAAATCTTCACTAATCTTGATTAGGGTTTTGTTTCTAATGATTAGAATGTTAAGTAATGTTAATTAGTACCTAATAGAAGTTTACTAACCATGATTAAGTGTTAACATAAGCTAATTAGAGTTAGATTAGCTAATTAGGGTTTAATTAATAAATTAGGTTTAGGGTTTTGCTAATTAGGTTAGGGTTTGTTAACCTAGGTTTACTAACCTAAATTTCTCACTAATCCTAACAAAGCACTAACAAGTAAGCACGACAAAGCAAACTGTCAAAATAATTTTACCGAAAAGTCCGATTATGGAAAAAAAAAATTAAGCACGAGGTGTCAAGCACGACGCTTTTTCTGATAAAATTTATTTGGTCAATTTTGTCAAACCAAGTATATAATAACACGTAACACATTCGTAATGTAGAAATTTTATTTATATAACGGATTTATACATACGAGTCTCTTTTTCGGTTTTACATTGCCTTGGGCTCACCCATGAGTTTATGCACGAGATCGGATAGATTATGCCTGCATCCAGCCATTTCTGTACCTCTTTCTTAACCACTTCTTTCATTATCGGATTAAGTCTCCTTTGTTTCTTAAACGACGGCTTACTCTCATCTTCCATCAGGATCTTATGCATGCAAAATAAAGGGCTGATCCCTTTGATATCTGCTATGGTCTAGCCAATAGATGATTTGAACTCTCGAAGCACTCGTAGCAGTTTTTCTTCCTGAAAAGATGTTAATGTAGAAGAAATAATCACAGGTAGCTTTGAATCTTTATTTAAAAATGCGTACCTGAGATGTTCTAGAATTGGTTTTAATTCAAGTTCTGGAGGTGTCTCAAGAGATGGCTTTAATTTTACTGAGGATTCTCTAGCTTTTGTCAATGGCTTAACAGGTGTTCTGAATTTTCTGACTTGTGGAGTGGTATCCAGATATTGCACAAGTTCGTCAAGTTCCTTGTCCTCCAAATCTGAATTTTCAGCAATTACACTCCTCAAAGGTTCATCATCTACTAGACTCTGTACTTCTTCATTTACGACCTGATCCACCAAATCAACCAGGAAACATTCCTCTTTATCTGTTGGAAACTTCATACCTTTAAAGACATTAAAGGTGACCTCTTGATCATGAACACGCATAGTGAGTTCCCCCTTCTGTACATCTATCAAAGTCTTTCCTGTGGCTAAGAATGGTCTCCCCAGTATGATTGGTATATTTTTATCTTCCTCGTAATCCAAAATGATGAAGTCAGCCGAAAAGATAAATCTGTCCACCTTCACTAATACATCTTTAATAATTCCCCGTGGATACGTGATGGATCTGTCAGCTAGCTGCAAAGAAATGTTTGTTGGCCTTGGATCCGGTAATCCCAATTGGTTGAACAATGACAAGGGCATCAGATTGATACTTGCCCCAAGATCACACAAACATTTTTCAAAATTCATCTTCCCGATTATACACAGGATTGTGAAACTGCCCGGATCCTTCAGCTTTGGGGTAACCTGCTGAAACCTCTGCCTGACCATTCTTCTATCAAAGCTCTTTATCTCAAATTAAATCTAATCTCCTCTTCCTTGACAGTATACCCTTCATGAACTTTGCATATCTTGGCATTTGTTCCAATGCCTCGGTGAAAGGTATATTGATTTGCAGCTTTTTAAATATCTCTAGAAACTTACTGAATTGCTTATCTTCCCTTTGCTTATTTAATCTTTGCGGATACGGAACTTGAGGGTTAATTGGTGGTGCTGAACTCTTAAGCTTCTCCTCTGAACCTGCTTTATCTTTCTCTTCCTGATGAACCTCAGACTTTTCTAGATTTTTTTCCTCAGCATTCACCTACTTTGCCACGCGCGGCCTCCTCAGTATAATTGGGTTCGGGCGCGCAACTTGCAGTGTCTGTAGTGTTTTTCCCAGACTTCAATATGATAGCTTGACACTGTTCCTTCCCGTCTCTTCGTGGATTTGTTTCTATGTTACTCGACCAATGAACCACAGGGCTGTTGGTAAGCATGTTCGCCATCACGCCCCCATATGAGTTTCAGATTCTTAATAGCCACCGCTTGGCTTTTGATCATAACTTCATATTTGCCATGTATTTCATCATCATCTCCTCCATTTCTCGATTTCTTTTCTTCTTTGAGGTGCATTTTGGGTGTGATGTTGTTGTTGTTGAGAAAATCCAGGTGGAAAAGGTGGTCTAGGATTAAACGTAGCTACCTTTGGTTGTGTCTGGCCCGATTATTTGTTTGAAACTGATTCTATTGATTCCCTTGGTTATTTGACCAACTAAAGTTTGATGATTTCGATTGTTGGGGTGGTATGTGTTCAAAATCGACCTTAGTCTTTTACTCATAATTCCTCACATCTTGTCATGAGGCTCAGAAATGATAACACATTGATCTGTCGAGTGTGACCCACTTTAAATCTCACATCTGAAAGGCAAACCGTCTTCGTTTTACCTTCTGATAATGTATCTATTTTCTTACGTGTTGGTCGCCATCTGTCTTTGACAAGCTGCGTGATAGCATCTACTTCCAACACACCTGCTACCTTGGGCTATGGCATTCGAGATGTAGGATTCTGAAAATCGTTTGATGCCATAGTCTCGATAAGGTTATAGGCTTCCTCATAGCTTTTTGCCCATAATGCCCCTCCTGTAGCTGCATCTACAATCGATCTCGACTGCCATCCCAATCCATTATAAAATGTGTTGATCACCATCCAGTGTGGACAGTTTCTCAGCATCTCTTTATATCTCTCCCATGCTTCATATAAGGACTCGCCCTGTTGTTGCTCAAACTGAGAGATAGCTGTCCTCATCTTTGCAGTCTTAGCCATTGGGAAGAACTTGGCTAAGAATTTATGTGCTAAGTCCTCCCATGTAGTTATAGATCCTGCTGGCAAAAAATGTAGTAAACTTCTTGCTTTATCCCTCAATGAGAATGGGAATAGCCTAAGTCTCATAGCATCTTCCGTCACACCGTTGTATCTGAATGTATCACAAATTTTGATGAAGCTTAACAGGTGTTCATTCGGATCATCTGTAGCGGCACTCCCAAACTGTACCGAATTTTGTACCATCTGAATAGTGCACATTTTTCTCTCGAATGTATTGGCTGCTATCGCTGGTCTAACGATACTAGACTGTAGTCCATTAATATTGGGCATGGAATATTCTTTCAGAGCCCTATGCTCCTCTATTTGCTCTTCTCCTTGTACCTCGGCTGCCATATTAGCTGTAGTGCTTTCTAACTGTGCTTGTAAATTTCTACGAACACTTGCTTTCCAACCTCTCCCGATTATATTGTCCTGAATAGGTGTTAAGTCGGGGTTTGATGATCGCGTGCGCATAAAACTTTATACAAGGTCTCGAAACAAAAACAAAAATGGAAATGAGATAAGAATGGATTTGTCTAAACCATACAATATAGCTTAAAACTAATGATAATAATAATAATTTAAACGCCTTTCCCTATGACGGTGCCAAAAACTTGTTGCCTCTTTTTCGATTCTAACAAAAGAGCTCTAAATCATGCAAGCATACATGTGTCAACAAGTGTCTGAGAGCAAGTAAAAAGTATCGATCCCACAGGAAAAAGTTGTTTAATTTAAATTACTATGCATCAATTAAATCACTATATTCATATCTTTGAAACTAATGAATATGATTGGTGAATTACACTAATCGCCAATAACGGCTAAAACAATAATAAAGATGTAATAAATCAAATATGAAAGTAATGGGACCCTAACTTCATTTAATATTTCATCTAATCACCACTATCATGCAAGACTTGTTCATATAACACAGGAAAGTAGCCAAGAGCACTAAAAGAGTCATAGCCATTTTTTAATGCACTATGACCTACTTACACAGCATCCACAAGCGATAAACTCTATTTAATCATCAATATAACCAAATTCACTATATGTCTATGTGAAATTGCAATCATATTGAATTTAAGCACAAGCCCTTATTCTAACTCATATACAATTGAAGCGGATATATATCTCTCTGTTCACGAAATACACAAGCCATACAAAAGCATTATATATACGTATGCTATCATGATTACAATCCATACTTGCATGTTCATTGTCAATTCCATACAAGTACTAAAAGCGAATGGTGATCAAGCATTCATACATGCAAAACAATCATGATAGAAATCCCATATGATATGTAATACAATCCAGCATTCAAGCATGCAACCAAACTACATATTAAAATCTGTTAGAATCCCATAATGAAGTTTAGTTCATGACTGAACCAAAACCCATTATGGGATCAAAGCTAAACATAGCTAATAAGTAAACAATTGAAAGATGAAAGATAGAAACGAACAAACCAATTGCTGCTTATAATTCACCATTAACGTTCAAATCCTAATATAAATCCAGCAACTACTAATAAAAATCGACAGTGATAGAGAATACCAAGAAGAATTATAAAAGTAGAATTTAGGCTTCGCTCTACGTTGGAATCTCTCTCAGCGTGTAAACCCTAGTTACCAAATGAAAATACGTAAAACTGAATAATCCTCCTCTGACACCAGTCAAAAATCGTTTAAAATCAATTACAACCCTTTTAATTAAAAATTAAAATAAAATATATCAGCATTAATCGACGCCAGCCATGTGCATGCTCCCCGATGTAATCCTTGCGGCGGGTCGCATGAACTTGCAATGTGTCATCTTTGTCATCAGAGTACTTTCGTCTTGGTGCGCATTCCCAAGCTTTTCCTGTCGCGTGACCGCGCGGCTTCTGCAATGTTGAGTTACGGTTTTTCTTTGAATCGATCATTCATTGCTCCTTCCTTTGTCCATCCACACTTAGTCTTCAGTTCCACTTGATCCTCATGCCATGCATATCCCGACATTGCCTGCCTCGCTTCATGCGTCCATTAAGCCTCGTGCCTTCTAATTCCACCAAATTAGGGCGTTTCCTGCACTTTTTCACCAAAAGGAGTTTTAAGTATATGCAATGCAAAATAACGTGAAATGCAACTAAAACACACTAAAATTTACTTGAGATGGGCATAGTTCGCGTGAATTGATATTCCATAAGTAGGTATAAAACCCAATTATCACCCACAGTCATATACATACTATATGCATTAAAAAGTCAAAGTCATCAATCCATAAAGGTAGCCTAATTACTAGGATTACTTAGCATTACCACCTTTGCTCATTTGTCTTCAAATAGGATACGAAATAGCAGAAAAAAGGTGCCAATTTGACTATTTCAAAAGTCAAATTTTTTCACATCATTATGTTCAACATGGTTTAAAACTAACATATACTATGTTGAATATTTTTTATCAAGACATATGAGCATGCATATTCACTACTATGTGTTTACACGCATTTTATATCAAAAGTCATTTTCCAACGGATAAAAATTGGGAAAGAAGATATGCATACGTTACTAGAATGCGATGTAGAACACTTATGCGGTGATAGAATTCTTGAGAATATCGCTTGAACTTCAATGAGATCTGAAGAAGAGCTCTCAGATTTCCTTCGCGGCGCAACTTGAAAATGACTTATGAAAGCAACATGCAGGCTTAATGTAGCCACGATTGCCGCAGGTCCACCTACGGCTGCATCAGGTGTACTTGCGGCTACCCTATGTGGGTCCCACCCCTCTGGCTTGGTCCAGTTTGAGTTGCAAAGGAGTTCTCACAAGATAAAAAGGCCAAATCAGAGATAAAAATGCTACGCGATTAAGCATAATAGCTTGAAATCCTGGTTTTCCTGGGCCAAACTGTGGCTTTCATATCATTCATTGGTATTCGCCCAAATCTGAGGTATACTATCTTGATGATCTTAGCGATTTACCAAATCACATTCTACAATACCTCACAAAAGTCTAATCTTGCGTCGGTTTGGGTCATAATTCTAAAATCTGATTCCCGGAGGCATCACGCATTCTCAATCTGATTCCCGGGAAGTCATCACGCGTGTTCATCTATCTAAATCTGATTCCCAAGCGTGAGTATTATGCATTTTCATCTGTCCAAATACAGATCCCCGGCGGGGGTATCACGTGTTTCATCCATTGATGCACATGTCAACGAAGGTCAAGCAACCTTGACATCACTTCAGCCGTTGGCAAGTAAATCCAATGAAGCATCGGAAGCCATCCGATAATCTCAGCCATTGATGCACATGTCAATGAAGGTCAAGTAACCTTGACATCACTTCAGCCGTTGGCAAGTAAATCCAACAAAGCGTCGGAAGCCATCCAATGATTTCAGCCATTGATGCACATGTCAACAAAGGTCAAACAACCTTAACGTTATTTCAGCTGATGACAGTTAAACCCATTGAAGCGTCAGAAGCCATCCGATGATTTCATCAGTTTATGCATACATCAACAAAGGTCAAGCAGCCTTTGATGTTATCCCCAGCAGGGATTTCATCCGTTGATGTACATGTCAGCGAGGGTCAGGCAATCCTAACAGCACGGACTGTTGGTAGTAACTCCAACAGAGCATCCTCATCGAAGAGGACCAATGATGGAATATGTTATACACATTCTCAACAGATCAAATGCATCCCCACAAAGTCTCTTGTACATGAGAGATACGTCTAATCCCGGTAGAAGTCAAGGGGGAGCCGGTAATCATCCCACCATATTGGAGAACAATCCAACAAACCACATACATTTGCATCATGGTACTGTACATTGCATCATGATTATCTTGTTGCATTTCAAGTGTCTAGGATTCTTTACCTTATCCATGCCATTGCATTACATGAATATGATAAAGAGGGGCATTTGTAGACACTCGAAATTTTCTGCATATATGTTACTAACATTGCAGGAGGGCAGAACCGTCTTTCAGAGATAACCCTGGAAGACAACTCAGTTCAATCCCACAGACAACCTTGGGATATTCAGTATTACCATCTTGGAGATAACCCCGAGACATCCATCTCAGACCCGGAAATACCACCGAAAGTTTCAACCTCAATCCCAGAAATAACACCGGGAGTTTTAGTTTCAACCTCGGAGATAACCCCGAGGAGTGCAGTTCAAATACCAAAAATCACACCAGAGAAGACCGTTTCATCTCGGAGATAACCCCGAGATATTCAGTCTCAGCCCCAAAAACAACATCGGGAAAGATAGTATCAACCTCAGAGATAAACCCAAGGCATATAGTTGCAGTTCCGGAGATAACCCTAGAAATGCTTGTTTCAAGCCAATGCAGACAGCTTCAAACACTCGGTAAAAGCCCTGATGAACTCATCTACCAAGTCCAGAGATAAACCCGGGAAGTCAGACACATCTCAAAAACAACATTAAGGATGATTAACACCTCTGGCGATCTAATCTCGAGAGATAACCACGAGCAATGCATCCAGCTAAAAGCAGATCAAACCAGAGATAACCCCAGTGAAGGGCAGGACCGTTATTTTGCCATCTCAAACCCACATAGCGCCATCTTAACAACAACATACATACATTCTACATAGCATTGTCCCAAGAACCAAAGAGTGCCAATCCCGAGTGACTACTGCACAAGACAGCACACCGGATAGAATTTGAAGCTTGAAAACATAGGGCATGGTCCCATCTTCCTGACTTCGTACAACCTCTAATCCCATGTCATTGTTTAGATCTTGACAACATCATATCGTAAAAGGTCTTATACACCTCAATTGGATGCCCAGATTGAAGTTCTGAAAGTTTGAGCGGACAACACGTTACATACGTGCACGTATTTTGAGATAGCGGGACCCAAAAACTTCGGGGCATCCGGGTAGCGAAGAGTGCATCTGCGGTACATAAAGAAGTACACTGCTGGGCTCCCCCTCTATAAATAGAGGGCTTGGAGCAGCCATTTTGAAAAGAGAAAAGGCGAAGAAGCCTTGTCCAATTTGCTCTGTACACACTATAAAGTGAGTGCTTTCTCATTTTAAACACTTGTGAGCTTATATATTGCTATATTTTTACCGGCGGGAGCCGAGTGTTCATCCCTTTAAAGTCATTGAAGTCTTCTTTGGCAGTCCACTGTAAGCCTTTCTCTTCATCTTTGCACACATTATTCTTCACGTTGAGAGTCGTGTTGTGTGTGTATGCCCAGACTTCGGTCCGTGGTTTTATTTCTATTTGTACATATATATATATATGTACTAATATTATCGATTTATGCCTCAATTTAGCCTGGACTCACGTCCGGAGCGTTTATTTGCTTTAATATATATATATATATATATATAAACTGTTGTCGAACTCTATTCGATGAGCCTGGATTTTATATCCGAAGCGTTTATTTGCTTATATATATATATATTGTCCCGCCTGGAGTTTACTTCATGGCGGTTGATCGTTTTTACAGCTTTCTTTACATTTCGTCCTACCTGGAGTTTACTTCGTTGCGGTTGATCGTCTTTACAGCTTTATTTACAATTCCGATCCCCCATGGAGGTGCTTCGTGGTGGTTGATCATGTCTCTATATATATATTTACCGCTTTTATATATTTACATTTTTGATCCCCCATGGAGGTGCTTCGTGGTCGTTGATCTTGTATGTGTATATATATTTACAGCTTTTATATATACAATTGTTTACTACTTATCATATAAATTACGACATCATGTGAGCTTATGAATCATGTGATCACAGATTCAGTTTACTGAATCTTGATTCGGTTCCCGTGATGGACATTTTCAGATATTAGCAGCTTGTAAATTTATTCACGGTGTTTGGATTTCCTTAGATGGCTCCCATGCGGTGAGGAATTGACCTTTTTTGTACATTATTTTCTCGAGATGCTTGCATCTCAAAATAAAAGCAATCCAAATAGAACATTTAATAAAATAGAAGTATCAAAAGGTCTCAATTACTATTGAGTATAAGGGTTTGAAAAACCTCTTTTACAAAACATCACTGCTATATCTTGTTTAAAACTGAATTTTTACATAAATTCAAACCCTTTGTATATAGGTGCGAACAAGGCCTCGCACTACTTCCAAATAATAGCACATTGACCCCCCCCCCCCCCCACACACACACACACACATTCACATAACAGTTTCTTGAAAAGTGGCGGTCACCGTGGTAACACGGATGTCGGGGGGTGCCTAACACCTTCCCTTCGTATAACCAAGTCCCTGGACCCTAATGAATCTCGGTTTCACAGACCCGTTTAGCAATGTCACATCACTAGGTCAATGTGCAAACCTTTTCTCGGTTGTGTTGGTACAACCATTTAAAAAACCAACTGGCGACTCTTACAGTCAAATCGTCGACATATAAATGTCGGACCTTTTTCACAACTTGTTTTTTCAAACAAATCTCACCTAACATGAGAACACCAAAAGGCAAGAACAAAAAAGGGACAAATAAAAATCCCGACGTCGACACCACCTTGCCTTCATTGTGTCCCATAGTACGGAGGAATTCTTTAATCTTCTCCATTTATTGCGACGCCTCCAAATCCGGGTATCTTTCAACCCGACATATGGTGCTACACGGTGCTACATTTCACACAAACATTCAATTGAAACACCTCAGAAGAACGAATATGTCTATATATATTCTAAAACAATATTACCTTTCCCCCAGGATCTTTATAAACATTACATTTGTTCTTATCATAATATCAAATATTATCATTACAAACCTATACTATTACATAGGTAATCTACAGGTTCGCCTTAGCTTTCCCTTTATCCTTGCCGGATCCTTCGGTCTATTCAGTCTTAGCTGCATTCATATGGTTCAAGCAAGAGTTAGCATAACAAGCTCAGCAAGTACAACAATTTCATTTAAACGACATACTTGAAACATAGGAATAGTATATTTTCAATAACTGAACAATAGTTACGAAGTACTATTGATAATTTAAAATAGCACTTCTTTTCCTTCAAAACGTTTTACAATGACAATATTCAGTAAAACATCAATTCTTGTCCAAGACCATGAGCCTTTCATAATTTCTTTAAAAAAGACATCCTGACACTATGTCTGTAAGTCTGGCATAGCTTACGAGCACTTCTAGGTGATCAGCCTATATTGCTCTATGTTGATCAACACTACATCCGTTAAACGTATGTACGTTTAAGTTTTAGCAACCTCGCGTATTCATCGAATAATCGATGTAAAATACATTTGTTTATTAATACTCATGCTTACCTTGAATCCATACCAAGTAATTGGCGTAGGATAACGTTATCAATTCTATATTTGAAAGACTTGTAAAGAAATCAATCAATCTTTCAAGAATAGTCTAGCCAAGTTAAAATTGGCATCGACCCTTTTCGTAAAACAAGTAATGCATCTTATAACATGAATTACTGAAAACCTGACTAACACGAAGGTTAGACAAGCAATACGAAAAACTTATCTTCAGCGTCTGCTACAGTAAAATTACTTTTCCTTTGAGTCTTTATGTCTCTACAACACATAACCACATAACATACCACATTAGATCATGAAACATACATGGTTCCTAATGAATCTTACCCTTCTTCTCAATCTAATCATAACTTAGATTTGTTATTATTGGTTCCGGCTTGCCGTCGTTCTTTTATATCGTTCTTACCAACTTCTTTCTCTTCTATAACTTAACTGAAATTATTTTATTAATACAACTCGTTTCGAGTTAATCATCTTTCCTTACGGCTTACTAAAATTCTTACATCATTAAACCATTACTCAATCGTCATTGGTGAAGTACCAACGTTGAATACCATTCACGGTTTACTTACTTAACCTTCACGTTCTTCGTTCCCACTCAATTGATTATCTTCAACCTTTAGTGTTATACTTAAGGTTTATAACATCCTTAAGGATGTTATATTAAGTTAATTAAGGATTTAATTTATCCTTCATTCACTTCTCATTTACTTTACATTCAAAAGCATTCCTCTTTATGCTTCACTTAGTGCTGGCGCTGCGGTGCCAACTTTTGCTCTACAACTCACGCTGCGGCGCGGGTATCCTATTCCTAGGACTCGATCACGGTGCTTTCTGGTATCATCTCCTTCTCAATTAGCCATTGCATGGTGCCAACTAACGGTGTACTATGGTTTGACCTCATTGACTGGCTGAAAGCCTTTCTTCCTTGAGTCATGGCTTGCCTTTGAGACTCTGTGCCTTAGAAAAATTTGACAAATTTTCTACTTTGTGAGATTTCCGGGCTCATAACTTCTTCGTTATAAGTCCGAATTGGCTCATTCAAAAGCCGTTAGTTGATAAGTGGGTTTTATACTCGTGAATCTTATCCTAATTCAAGCTTAATAGATGTTAATTCCTTATATTTATATTTTTTTTTACTTGTTTCGTGTTGTTTCATTGTGTAGGTATGGTGGTGTTGCATTTTACCAAAAAGGATGGAGTTACGTTGCATTTTGGCAAGATTTTGAGCATGATTGGAGGTTCAAGCAAAGTCATTTTCAATACCCCACCCCCGCCAGGGCGGGCCTTATTAAGCCTAACACCCCCGTCGGGGCAGGGGGTCTTCAACTTACGAGACAGGAGCTAAGCCCGACGGGACGGGCGTTTCCCATGTAAATACTGTGAAGCCCCCAAAACAGGTATACATCACCCATCTTGAGTCGTCAGATACATGGTACATAAATTCAAATACAACTTAATTATACAACAGTCGTGTAAAATACAACAAAACATAGCTGAGAGTTTAAACAAGAATATTGTCATCTAGACAATATCCACACTTAATGGAGTCTTCATTACAATTATTATCACATTATTCCGTAGAATATTGAGGACTACTAAAGCCACTTATACTGGATAATCACTCCATTCCCCGACTCGTCCCAGCTATATTCTCATTTCCTGAAGAGAGCAATGAAAGAAAGGGTAAGCTCAACTAGCCTAGTAAGAAATATTATGACTAAGATAATGCATAATAAATTATCATTAGCCTTCAACAGTATAACAACTGATAGAATACAATAGACAACAAGTTTTAGATCAACAACTACAGCGGAAATAAGCAATCCATTAGAAGAGTCAAGTAGAGCATAAAATCTACTATCTTCTATGATTTAAAAAGTTTTTCATCAACTTTATCGCTGAGACTCAGCTTAATAAATAAACCACATCATCGAATCATCCATACACCACGGCCAAGGATATTCATGTAATCATCAATGGTCATGATTATACCGAATAATCCCTGGTCATAATCATACCAACAATTGTCCATCAATGAACTACAGGCCAATGAGGACTTTTACCACATCATTCGTTACATTACGGTTATGATTATACCGAATAATCCCTGGTCATAATCATACCAAGTCCATCTATGCACGTAAGCCAAAAATGACTTTCATCACAATATAAACATGAGGATGATGGCAATGACATAATAATTCAATAAAATAAGTTCAAGGATAAATTTTAAAGATTTATAATTTAATTTATCCAGAAATCAATAACGTCCAAATTGTCAACATGATACTACTTGTAGAGTAAAACTCAAGAATAATAGTCATGTACCAAAAATAATTTGGACAGAAAATAAATATATTTTTCGGGAGAATAGTACCCCGTGAATAGTACTTCAGGAATAGTACCCCGACACAAAAAGTGTCCCGAATACCTGAGTGAATGATACTAGAGTAAATAGTAATCGGGTGAATAGTAACCCATGAATAGTAACTCGTGAATAGTAACTCATAAAAGAAAAAATACCAAAGAAAATGATATTTCATGACGAGTACAAAAGAAATGATATCTCATACAAGTATAATAGAATATACGAAACTGCAAATGGATTTTCACCCGCCATGCGGTAATCCACGTAGACAGATCATTTCCACAATTTAATAAATAATGAATACGAAGGATCATTCACCATGCATGCGGTAATCCACAAGAGAGATTATTCCAACAGAATAATAAAGAATGGAAACAGGTCATGCGTAATCCGCACAGACAGGATATTCCAACAGAAAAATAAAGAACGGAACCAGGTCATGCGTAATCTGCACAGACAGGATATTCCAACATAATAATAAAGAATGGAATAACAACAGAATTCACCAGGCATGCGATAGACCACACAGACATGTTATTCCAACAGAATAATAAAGAATAGAATAACAGAAGAATTTCACCATGTATGCGGTACTTCACATAAACAGGTTATTCCAACATAATAATAAAGAATGAAATAACAACCCTTACGAGTATTGAAAAAAAATAACTCTCTTCATGAATGCGAAAGAATAATACCTCTTACCTCAAAAGAAGATTTGGATCTTTGGAATAGTGATGTAGCAGAGTCTTCTCTTCTTCTTTCTCTATAATTTCTCTCTATAATAATTGCTCTATAGCTTTAGTGAATTGGTGAGAAATGAAGGAAGAATGAGCTTCTATTTATAGAAAAATATAGTTTCGATAATTGCACGTTTTGGGGCTCAAAATATTACAGTATAATACCTTCCTCTTTTCCATCATTTTTAATTTAGTCCTGCAAGTATTATCAATCTTGCACCAATTCCCCTAATAATAAATCATGTGAATCAATATTACACACATGTGAACACATAGTTATAAGCATGTGAATTAATAGAAATTAATTACTCATTTATCCGGTTAATTACCCGATTGGTCAATATAACCTCCAGACATCAATTATTATCAAAATAAATGTCGATTTCCACTAACACTAATAATTCCCACACAATGGAACTATTAATTTCATCTTTAATCAACAAGAACTTATTCATCATTAATATTATAACTCACAATATTTAACAACCAGGTCGTTCCCAGGAAAAACGGGGCTTTCCGATAAAGATTTCTCCTTATTGGCACGCAATTAGGTGACAAAACCTCTCCTTGACAGAACTTCTAGACATTTTCAATATTGCAAATAATAATATGAATAACTTTGTCATCTCAATTATTGATTTAGTAATATAAAATATTGATACTGTGACAATAATTGAATCAATAATATGAGAGATATGATGCAAAGAATTCTTTAGCAATAATTGAGTATAAGCGAGTGACTTCTAACGTAAGCATCATAAATCAATACATGTAAAGCTACTATGCAACTCACGCGTATTAACTGTACTTTTTACTTTAGGGTAGTTCAATAGTTTTAACGGTAACACTTTTGCCGTTATTTTTATAAAAAGATAATTATGTCGTTTTCTAACTACGACAATACTTCCGTTAGGGGTCCACCAATGATTGTGCCAAATCGTCACGGATATTCCCCGATAAAAGAATATTCCCCGACCAAACGAATATTTTATAACAACTTGCATACTTTGCAAAATTTATAAATATTACCCACAACTATAACATTATATCAAGTCCACACCATAATATAAAAAAAATATTTTGAGAAATTTAAATCTTTATTCATAAAATTTGGGGTCCCACAATCTCCCCTCCTTATGAAATTTTGCCCTCGAAATTTACGTACGTACCTGGTATGCCGAAGAGATTAGGATACCTTGACTTCATTTCAGATTCTAACTCTTGAGGTATAACATTTGATTGTTGAATATGATCCTTCTTATCCAAGATTTTAACACGTAGCTCCTCATATGTTAAATCTTCTGCTATCTCGTATAGTTCTAATTTAATAACGTGGTTCGGGTCATCCACATATTTACGTAACATCAATACGTGAAAAAAAAACGTTTTGAACACGCGACATACTTGGCGGTAAAACGAGTCTATAGGCCACAGTTCCTACTCGATCAAGGATGTCAAATGGGCCAATAAAATCGAGGGTTGAGATTTCCTCTCTTCATTGATTCTTGCTTCTAGAATAACGCCCTCTTGAACCTTCTTCTTCACATTCATCAGCTCTGAGTATGTAGCTTGCACGGCTTTAACTTTATCGATTAAAGTCGATTCTACTCGTATATTTGATATCACCACGTGGGTCCTTAAAGTCTTTTAACTCTATCTTCATCATTTGTAAGTTATACGAAATGGGTTTTTGTGTTAACAACATCGCACTCATAAACGCATACGATCTTCTACTTAACGCGTCAGCTACATTGTTCTCTCTTCCACGATGATATTGAATGGTATAATCGTAAGCTTCAACAGCTCGAGCCAACGTCTTTGGTGCATAATACGTTCGTTTTGGTGAAGAAAATATTTAAGGGTTTAAGAAATGGGCTTTGTACTGGGGTCAATACAAAATTCGATTTCACGCTATAGGGGTACGCTATGAAGTCTTGAAGAATACGTCAGGAAATTTATTAACAATAGAAATATCATTCAAAAATGTGACTCTCATCCAAGACTTGGATAACACTTGTAATGAAGGTTTCTCCTAACGGAGTTTCAACCGATAAGTCAAAGTCTAATTTCTCCGGAGTCAAATTTAAACGTTGAGCGCAAGCAAGAGAGATAAAAAAATGGGTAGAACCGGTATCTAATAAGGTGTAGACTTTGTAAGAATTTATAATTAACTAACCCGTGCTAACTTCGTTCGGGTTACTCGCTTTTTGAGAAGTCACAAAAAATGCTCTCCCTGAAACCATCGACTTTGTTTTGTCCGTATCCGCCTTTGGTGCCACCGTTCCAGCTGAACTTAACTTTGGTGCACGACAAAATCGGGCTAGGTGACCTTCTTTTCCATAATTATAACATGCTTTGGACTGCATCGTGCAGCTTGGACTGATATGTCCCTTCCCTCCGCATTTGAAGCATACAATTGGTGGTCGCTCTCCTTCCTTGAAAACGGGTGTTGGTGCTGCTACCTTTCCATCGTTGTTGAACCTTCTCTTCTTGAAATTTCCACTCCTATTATCTTGGCCATGATTACCACCGAAGTGGTTACCATTCTTTGCATGATAATTTCCCCCACGATGGTTATCATTGTTCCGGATGGTGCTGCCACCCAGGGATGATTATTATCGTGTTGTTGGTCGTTGCCTTTTGGTTGTGCTGACTCATTATTGCGCTCCAATAACTGAGCCCTATTCACAACATCTGAATATAAACAAATTTTGTGAGAAATGAGGTATTGACGTATATCGGGTTTCAAACTTCTTAGAAACATTCGCGTCATTCGCTCCTCATTATCGACCAAATGTGATGTAAACCGGGATAACTCCGAAAATTTAGCCTCGTATTGCGACACGGTCATATTATTTTGCTCCATCTTGATAAACTCCACCTCCTTCATGTGATGAATACTTTTGGGAAAGTACTTGTCGTTGAAAAGCTCTTGGAACTTCTGCCAAGATATCTTGAGTTCGTCAGGCTGGGTACGTTTTACAGATTCCCATCAGTAATCTGCCTCTTCACGCAACATAAAGGTGGCGAAGGGAACCTTTTGCTCCTCGGAGCATCCCAAGACATCAAATATATTGGTGATCAACTTTAACCACGTCTCCGCCTTAAGTGGTCCTGGCTTTCCCAAAAACTCTTGCGGTCCCAGCTACTTGAACTTTTAGCAGTGACCAGCCGTGGGTTGCTATTGTTTCCACCTGCATTTTGAAAAGGAGTCTCTCTCACCTGATGTTGCATGAATTGCATAAATCCTTTGATCATCCCATCGTTCATCATCTGATTGGTGTTGTTGTTTACCTGAGGATTATTGTCTTCCTGTTGCACATTATCCCGGGTATTGATCGTTGGTGACTCAACGGTCTCATGGGGTTCATTGTTAATCTCAACATTTTCAAATGCCATTCTCAAACACTGTCACAAAACAAGGGTTAATTAACATATCACATGTTATCCCTATACTCTGACCGACCAATTAAATACCAAATAAACTTAGGTAGGTCATACTAGCGAAGGAATTCCCCGTCTCTCCCCTCCTAGTTCTTGTCTCACATCTCACCCGGGGATCATATCCTAAGCTTTGATACTAACCGCGCCCCCAAAATGGTATACATCACCCATCTTGAGTGCCAGGATACATGGTGCATAAATTCAAATACAACTTAATTATACAACAGTTGTGTAAAATACGACAAAACATAGCTGAGAGTTTAAACAAGAATATTGTCATCTAGACAATATCCACACTCAATGGAGTCCTTATTACAATTATTATCACATTATTCCATAGAATAGTGAGAACTATTAAAGCCACTTATACTGGATCATCACTCCATTCCCCGACTCGTCCCAGCTATATTCTCATTTCCTGAAGAGTACAATGAAAGAAAAGGTGAGCTCAACTAGCCCAGTAAGAAATATTATGACTAAGATAATGCAGAATAAATTATCATTAGCCTTCAACAGTATAACAACTGATAGAATACAATAGACAACAAGTTTTAGATCAACAGCGGCAGAAATAAGCAATCCATTAGAAGAGTCAAGTATAGCATAAAATCTACTATCTTCTATGATTTAAAATGTTTTTCATCAACTTTATCGCTGAGACTCAGCTTAATAAATAAACCACATCATCGAATCATCCCTGCACCACGGCCAAGGATATTCATGTAATAATCAATGGTCATGATTATACCGATTAATCCCTGGTCATAATCATACCAAGTCCATCTATGCACGTAAGCCAAAGATGAATTTCATCACAATATAAACACGAGGATGATGACAATGACATAATAATTCAATAAAACAAGTTCAAGGATAAATTTTAAAGATTTATAATTTAATTTATCCAGAAATCAATAACGTCCAAATTGTCAACATGATCTTTGTTTATAGAGTAAAATTCAAGTATAATATTCATGTACCAAAAATAATTTGATGAGAAAAGAAATATATTTTTGGGTGAATAGTACCCGTGAATAGTACTTCGAGAATAGTACCACATGAATAGTACCCAAACAAGAAAAGTGTCCCAAATACCGAGAGTGAATGATACTAGAGTGAATAGTAATCGGGTGAATAGTAACCCGTGAATAGTAACTCATGAATAGTAACTCGTAAAAGAAAAAATACCAAAGAAAATGATATTTCATGACGAGTACAAAAGAAATGATATCTCATACAAGTATAATAGAATATACGAAAGTGCAAATGGATTTTCACCCGCCATGCGGTAATCCACGTAAACAGATCATTTCCACAATTTAATTAAGAATGAATACGAAAGATCTTCACCATTCATGCGGTAATCCACATAGACAGGTTATTCCAACAGAATAATAAAGAATGGAACCAGGTCATGCGTAATCCGCACGGATAGGATATTCCAACGAATAATAAAAAGAAGCGGAACCGTGTCATGCGTAATCAAGACAAACAAAGTTATTCCAATGAATAATAAAGAATGGAATAACGAGAAGAATTTCACCATGTATGCGGTATTGCCGCGGCAAGTTATTCCAACATAATAATAAAGAATGGAATAACAACCCTTACGAGTATTGAAAGAAAATAACTCTCTTCATGAATACGAAAAGAATAATACCCCTTACCTCGAAAGAAGACTGGATCTCGGAATAGTGAGGTAATGTACTTTCTTCTTCTTTCTCTCTATAATAATTGCTTTATAGCTTTACTAAATTGGTGAGAAATGAAGGAAGAATGAGCTTCTATTTATAGGAAAATAAAGTTTCGATAATTGCAAGTTTTGGGGCTCGAAATATTATAGTATAATACCTTCCTCTTTTCCATCATTTTTAATTTAGTCCTGCAAGTATTATCAATCTTGCACCAATTCCCCTAATAATAAATCATGTGAATCAATATTACACACATGTGAACACATAGTTATAAGCATGTGAATTAATAGCAATTAATTACTCATTTATCCGGTTAATTACCTGATTGGTCAATATAACCTCCAGACATCAATTATTATCGAAATAAATGTCAATTTCCACTAGCACTAATAATTCCCACACAATGGAACTATCAATTTAATCTTTAATCAACAAGAACTTATTCATCATTAATATTATAACTCACAATATTTAACAACCAGGTCGTTTCCAGGAAAGAGGGGCCTTTCCGATAAGGATTTCTCCTTATTGGCGCGCAATTAGGTGACCAAACCTCTCCTTGACGGAACTTTTAGACATTTTAAATATTGCAAATAATAATATGAATAACTTTGTCGCCTCAATTATTAATTTAATAATAATAAATATAATACGAGATGATCTTTGTGACAATAATTGAATTAATAATATGAGAGATATGATGCAAAGCAATTCTTGTAGCAATAATTGAGTATAATCGAGTGACTTTTACGTAAGCATCATAAATCAATACGATTGTGCTACTATGCAACGACCAGATTCTTCGTACTTTTACTACCGTAGTTCAACAGCGGTTTTAACTGGTAACACTTTCGCCAATTATTTTTATAAAAGATAATTACATAGTTTTCTAACTACGACAATACTTGGTTATTAGGGGTCCACCAATGATTGTGTCATCGCATTTGGATATTCCCCGACCAAACAAATATTTTATAACAACTTGCATACTTTGCAAAATTTATAAATATTACCCACAACTATAACATTATATCAAATCCACACCATAACATAAAAAAAAATTCGAGAAATTTAAATCTTTATTCATAAAATTTGGGGTCTCACAAATACCCATGTTTAAAAGCAAGTGATCAAAACAACGATCATCAACCGGTTTGAAATCTTCGCTAGCATATGGATTTGAAGTGATGGCATGGCGTTTGGACTCTAAAAGACATGGGACTTCGACCAGAATTCATGGATGGGATATATATTGAGCAATGAATAACAAGATCATCATCATGCAAAGCAATTAGCAGAGTTTAAGGACAGATTTTCATAGCGAGCATCAGAGTGAAGATTTTGAAGAACTTTCATATTGATTGTGAATTAAGGCTAATGTGAAGGGTGTTCTGCATTATTCTTCTTCTTTAGTTTTATATTTGTAATTTAAATGATGTTATCTTTAATTTATTCAGTTATTATTTCATTTATGATGAACTAAATACTTTTTAGGCTTATGACGGATCTTTAAGTGGAACGATGATTATGTAACTTTGATTTTCAATTTAATAAGCTATTATCAAGTTTATCTATATTAATTTGAACTTGAATTTATGAATTGCCTGATCAACGATTCTCTGTGGACTTGTATGAACTCGAGAGATGAAATACGAGTCTAGACTTAGTTAATATAGCATGTGTTCTTGAATTTTGTGAATGAACATGATCTTGATGAATATTAAGGTAGAGATATGCTTGACATCGCATGTAATCAGATAAAGAGCTTAAACTTAAACCTTCTTTAATTGTAATTGACATAGAGATATCATGAGTTAATTGATTAAGGTGTTTAACTTAATTCTATCTTAATTGTGGATTTAAGTTAATACGGTATTAGTGCATCGAGAGGTGGCTAGTTCTACATACGTGTTCTTGATTAATAAACTGGGATAGTGAGTTAAATTGAAATAAAGGCGTAATAATCAGAGTGATGCTTAGAGTGAAGTCGGAAGCCTAATTCTCTAATATTTGTTAGAAAATTCAGTTTTTAGAGTTAATTGATTGTTTGGTGATTTTAATATTTTTAATACTTTTAGTTTCAAACTGGAAATTGATTCGTTTAATAAAATTAGGATTAATAGGAAATTGGTAATTGTGAGGTTTAAATTCTTATTACAGTCTTTGAGGGAACGATACTCTACTTACTATTATATTACTTGTTGACCACGTATACTTGCGTGCTGTGCGTAATTAGATTTTACCCAACATTAGTACACAAATTACATACTCTATGTGTTCATACAAGAATTTTACAATTTCGAATCCGTTAACTCAAAATTCACCTATTAGTCCATTTTTAACGAAAACTGAGAACGTTAAGTGAACGCGTTCAACGCCGCTTTCTTCTTGGCCTAAGCCTCGAATTCTCGGTCATTTTGATTCCACAACTCTATAATGCCAAATAAAACTTGACTCCATTGAAAACCAATATTTCCAAGCTCAATATTAAAATTTGACTTCCATTCTGAGAATTTTACGAATTCGACGATTATCGTCCAAACTCGTGAATTCCGCCTTAACTTCATTTCTTATGATTTGTTCATCGTTTCAAATGGATTCAATCCATCATACTAACATCTTAACATACATATTACATTAACTTATTTACATGATAAATTATTACTTGTTCTTCATAAGTTTATAACTTATAAAAGTATAAACTACTTATGATTCCATTTCTCATGATTTATCATGGTCTTAATCTTTTAACCACCATCTTTGCTTCTTATTATCATACAACTTTATTATTATAAACATAAGACAAGTTCCTACAAGTTATTCCTTGGTTCATAACTTATCTATGAACAAAGTGCTTCTTCACGGCTTATTAAGACTTAAGTCCTTTGATTCATCACTCCTACTTCTTCTTAGCATACAAATCCTACCACTACTCACTTCTCTAGTAAATGAAGAGAAAGAGATTCATGGTTTAAGTTCTTACCCTTGAAGACCACTTGTCTAAGCTTGGTTCTTCTTCTTGTTTCTTGAACTATAAAAGACTAGCTTATTCTCACTTATTCTCTCTAACCAATAAGTTGTAAAGTGTTGGATGAAATGAACAACCAACAAATGAAATCCAAGCTCTCTATTTATAGGCATTGCTAGGTTAGGGTAGTTTAGTCTTTTAGGCCATCCAACCTCCTTACTATTCTTTACTTAAGCATTAAGTTTACTTGGCCTCCACATTACTTAGCTCTTAAGTATACTTGCTTAGCATATAGCTTATCCTTTAGTTGCTCATCAAATTAATTACTTGGCCATCACAACACTTAGCCATTAAGTTACTTGGTCATCACATTCAACTATGTGATCATGGGTTGCTCCATGGGTCACCCTAACCCATTGAAATAATGGTTTGGGCTTAAGGTTTAATTAGCTTACTTATAATTTGGGCTTACATTAATCCACATTGGATTATACATTACAAACACTTGGGCTTTAACATTGGGCTTGCACATTACTCCTTATTGGACGTACACTCCCTACACAATCCACAAGTCCATTTCATTTGGCTTAAAGTGTGATGCCCCCAAAATAGGTATACATCACCCATCTTGGGTCACCAGAAAATACACTACTGACAACTCCATTTATACAACTGTCGTGCAAAATACGACAACATATATACTGTGAGTTTCAATACAAATATTGTTACGTATATAATACGACAATATTCATACTCAAATTATTACAATGTCATATAACTACAGCAACAAATATTTCAAGTTCCCAAAGGAACACGCGAGAAGATTTTTGTCCTCCTCATTCTAACGGAGTGCATTTTGACGCTTTCAAATTCGAGTTCGTATCCCCCTATTTGGTTCACCAAATATAACTATTAAATGATGTATAAAATATATCACACACATTTTAAGTTCTCAATACAATTATTATTCCGCACCATTTCATAATTTGATTAGGATTTTGACTAATTTGAAACACCACTTTATACCCATGTTCTCTCTCTTCTAGTCCCAGCTACACTTTTATTTCCTGAAAGGGATGGTGAAACAAAACGGTGAGCACAAATAGCCCAGTAAAGAATATCATGACTTAAGATAATTAAATTATCAAAAAAATTCAAATATTTAGAACATATGATAGAAGATAAAAGTTTTCAACCATAATAGCAGCGGAATCAACAATATATTAGAAGAGTCAAGTAGAACATAATGTCTACTATCTCCTCTAGATTAAAAGTCCATCATTAATATTTCATTCCTGTAATACTCATCAACAGTTCTTTGTTATACCCAAGATAAAGAGAACTCTCATCACCTGTCTTCACCTGAACCACCACAGATTATAATTAAATTCACAATTCATATTTATAATAAGGTAAATCAACAGTCCATCTTTGCAATACAAGCCTAAGACATACAACTGTAAAACCAATAACGCTGAGACTCAGCTCAATAGTATCACGACCATGAATTATCCATGCACTACGAGCCAAGGATATTCGTGTTTTCAACAATGGTCACGATTATACCAAATAATCTCTGGTCATAATCATGACAATCAACAGTCCATTTATGCACAACTGGCCAAAGATGACTTTTATCACATCATTTGTAACATTACGGTCATGATTATACCGAATAATCCATGGTCATAATCATACCAAGTCCATCAATGCACTACGGCCCAAAGATGACTTTTACCACATCATTTGTAACATTACGGTCATGATTATACCGAATAATCCCTGGTCATAATCATACCAAGTCCATCTTTGCACTACGGGCCAAAGATGACTTTCAACACAATATAAGCATGAGAATGATGACAATGATATATAATGATTAAACATAAATAATCAGAATAATAAGATAACATAGATCTTAGTGATTTTTAACTTAATTATCCAGAGTCCAAATTGATAACATAATAATAGATGAAGCACAAACTATTAAGGATATTCTAATCCTTTCAGGACTTTTCACCATTTAATGATAAACTGAATAAACGAATAATAATATCTTACCATAATATGGAGTATGAAAGAAAATGATATTCCTTTTACCATAAAAATGATACCCTCTTACCACAATAATGATATCCCTTACCTTAACATATGACTTGATTTTGCTTTCTGTGAAATTAATCAACTTAAACAATGCTTGCATTCCTTATCTACACTTGGAGTAACATTACACTCAATAGAAATACTCATAATATTATACTCACAATATTGTAGTAAAAGAATTCTATATTTTTAGTATAGTGATGGTGTGTGTTTAGTTGCTCAACCGAACAACCTGTTTATAATAAAAATTTAGTAAACAACTAGCACACCTGCTTTGACAAAATAACCAAATGTGGTATATAATAATGGTAGTGGAATTTATGGTCCCACCTAGAAAATTTAAACCAACTTATACACGTTTTAACAAAATTTGTTCAATAATAGAGTTGTGGTCCATACTACTTTAGAAAAAGTAGAGTGTCGGCAAGTCCTGCCAAACTTACTTTTGTAAAAATAATTGAACAAACATCTGCATATCATACTTATCTTTAATCAACACCTTTTATTCATCAATTATTTACACATTTCCAATCTTTCAACAATTATTCACAATTATTAACAAAGACTCACAATACTGCCAACTGGTTTAATTATATCATATTAAATAATATGAGTTGTTGTGCAATAACTACTATGACAATTATTGAATAAAAGACTGAGTGACTTATTACGTAATTAAGAATCAAAAATACAAATCACTATGCAATAACTACTAGGACATTTATTGAATAAAATACTGAGTGGCTTCTTACATAAGAATCAAATCAATACCTTGCTATAAACAATTTAAATTCTATTAAAAGTAAGGATCAACACCAAATCATATTTATCTCGAATAACATATAAACTAACTAACAATTCATTATTCATTCAAGTTGTCTTTATTTATCACATAAAATCATTATTCACACTACTACAAAATAGTAAATAGATAACGCGAAAAAAATATTGTGGTTTCAATCAAAAAAATGTCGTGGTTAAGAGTGTCATCTATTTAAACACTCTTACACAATGTTTTTAAAACGTTGTAGTTAGACACATTATAAAACGTTTTTAAGAAAAATAAGTTGTAGATTTGTTTTCCATAAATTAGTAGATGCTTGAAAACGTTATAGAAGGTATGATTCCACAACGTTTTCTGGATAAAAATGTTGTAGTTTATACAAATATACAACATTTTTAAAATGTTGTAGATAAAAAAAAAGAAAAAAAAAGTTATGGTTCACCTATATTATCAATGCACCTGCAATATGCTAATGCCATGATATATAGCTAAAAGGTCTAAATTCTCATTTAAATTTAAAGCCAAAATGTATCAACCATTCAAAATACATCTCAATAATATCATTCGTTTACAGTTTCAAATTACTACATCCACAAAATATATACCAAACTATCCATATATACATCTTAAATTCACTTTTCAATATAAATTACTACTATATTGAATTGTGAATTTGATTACATCCACAAAATAAACCTTTTAGCTAGGCGAGGAGGAGATAGCTTCACATTTTCATCCTTGTTCGCAGCCCTTATATTGGTGAGTTCCTTATTCCGCACTGGATTGACCTATGATAGACAAATAAAACACCAAGTCACCTAGAGAAATCATAATAATTATACGAGAGGAAAAGAAAGTTCACATTACATCAAGATCCGTATCTCGTGAATGTTCGCCAACAATCATGTCATTATATGCCTGCATACAGTTAAAAACTTAGTTAGTTGTACTTGATAAGAGTATTTGTCTGCTATATTAGCTTAATAGCTACATATTTAGTTTTCCTGTGCATAAGGTAATCTATGTTAGTTGACCCAAATGCCAATTACTGAATGCTTGCTGCTCAGGGGATGACAAACCTTAAAACTGCACATGCAAGAAGTATTGCAATAATAATCCAATAAAGAGTCGTCTAGACAAAGATGAATAAAATACTAATCACCATGGAACTGATTGGATCATTAAAGCAAAAAACTTGCATGCAATTAGAGTTATCAGTATTTGAATGGGACATATTTGGAAATTTGGCAGCCCAACAGCTAAACTTAAGACATTAGTAAACTTCATTATATAGGCAGATAGTTCACATAAAGGATGAGGTCCTCCAAGGTCAGAATTTGAAAAGATGAACAACATTATGGATTCTGAAGAGTGTAAAAATAGTAGTAAGTATTATAATTAAGTAATTATTGTATTTAGATATTAAGATGATTTGAAAAAAGAATCAGCACTGTAAAGTTGTAAAGTTGCTCCTCAATTGGGCCTTGTAAAGTTGCCTCACCATTGATTCCTGCACCTGCATGAGTTAAGGAACTGCACGAGAGGTTATATGAATAAAGCGGACTTCTACTCGCACCAATACTTGTAGTAATAATATGTGCTATAAATTTATCAAAATTGATTGAAAAAATACTACAGAATTGTTATGGGGCCTCTACCAAGGAAAAGATATGTCACTAAGCGTGAGTAGCACATACTGTGCCAGCAATATAATGCAAACATAATACCTTAGAATCAAGCTCAATCGATACCATATTTTGTTCAGCAAAACTTCTTTGATGAGAAATTGCCTCGATAAGCAAGTTCTGCCAAAATGTATATGAAGAGTGAGAAGACAATAATACTAAAACTAAAATCAATCCAAATATTTGACAAAGGTATATACACTATACAGCTAAAAATCAACAGTTACTGCGCAAAAATGTCCACCTTAATCTCAATAACACATTGAAATAGCTGAACGTTCAAGTTTGCCACATAATTTATAAGGTTTGCCATGACAGAATCCAGGTCTTCCTCTGTTTCCATTGATTTTTATTTTGATCTTCTTTCATCTTGAATAACAAAAAATTCATTTGTTAAAGAAACACAAAGCTCTAGTAAAAGGGTTTCAATACAACCCGACCATGTAAAAACTAACCAATCAGGCATCTATAAGATACTTACTGACACGGTTGTCAAGCTCACGACGTTTCTTTTTTTCATGTTGTGCAATGTTAATAATATCCACCTACAAAGCATGATTAGAAAACTTGTGATGTTAGAAAGATAAACATTCACAATAAGGGATATATTTGCTCAACAACTAAAATAAAAGGTATTTTCAGTCAGTTGGCTTACACGTTGTCTATGAAGTTGAGCTGCTTCATCCTCAAAGTGTCTTTTTGCTCGCTCTGAAGCAATTTCAAACTAATATCTAAAACAGAAATTTCTTCTTCCAGCTTGTTTTTCTTAGATCTCAGATTCTCAAGCTCTCCAACATCCACATCTGTAGAAAAGCAATAGTATGAGATAAGAAGACTTATAAGATAATGAACTTTTTAGCAAAGATTTATAGGTACAAACTGCATAAAAGAAGACGCGAGTGATTCACTGATTCCACAATTGTTGAAACATGACCACCATATCTGGATTTAGTTGAAGACTTGAAATGCATACACCAATCAGCCTGAGAGATATTTTAGAATGAAGACTGAAAATATTCCAATGCATATTTTAGTCCACAAGGAACAGAGATATCTCAACGAAACACAAATTAAATAAAGATATGATGGTATTTAAACATATGATATTGAGTAAGGGAAGTGAGAGATGCAAGTACCACAAATTGTGCAGGCTTCGAAAAATTGTTACTATCAGTGTTGAGTCCATTTAAAAGAAACAATAAGGGTTGTCCTACACCCTGGTATTGATTATGCAGAACTGTTACAACTTCATCAGTATAGAAGACCGAGTCAACCATGTACCGCTCCTGCCAAAGACTAGTGTAAGAATCAACCAAGGTAACGCAAAACCATTATTTTTTTAGATCAATATCCACAGCCACAATAAGTTCATAATCATTAACTTCCTAAGGGAATCACCTTATAGTAGGATAAAGGCTTTATTTCTCTCAACCAAACACATACTCAGTAGGTAACCTGGGAGCAAACAACATCGATTTCCCCGTCACTATATCCTACATGCGCATAAGAAAGGGGGGGTAAAAGAAAGAAGATATTTCAGATTAATTTCACAATTCAAATATTTAAAACAATCTTCAACAAAGCATTGTCAATCAGTATTTAAGCATTGGAACAAGAAAACTAGACTTTGTTTGGTTAGCAGTTGCAGATACCAGCCCAATCAAAATAAATTGAAGTACGTTATTGGTTAAAGAATTTAAAAACGGTGATGAGGATTAATGGTCCCACTCGATGATTGATCGAATTACTGGGTAATTTTTTGTCAATTTATGAATTTCGGCGTCAAGTGTTCAACAAATGATTTCAGTAATTGGGTTAAAGATTATTTAAGACAAGATAATTTATGTGTTATTGACCCAATTCCAATTCAAGAAGTCAATTTATATTCATTTGGGCTTCTAATTAAGCAACATTCAAGTTACTTTTCAATCAAATACAGCGCTGATATGTAAAGGAATAAAGATATGCCAACACTTATTTAATCATGTGGGCACTACTTTTAATTCTTCAAGCTTATCGACTTAAGATATTCTCCATCATGTAAACATAGCAATTCAAGTGGGCTTCTCAACACTAATATTTATGAAGCAAAGCACAGATTCCAATTAAGGTCCACTAAGTGATCTGATTTCAACATGTCAACATATTTTTATGTGGGCCACGTTCTACATAATCATAAAGCCGGAGCACACGAATTAGTAGCAGCACGCGGCTTGGAAAATTTTTGTGATCTAGAATTAATTCTAAATTCTATTCTAATTAGGATTTCTTTTTAATTAGAATTTCTTTTCCAATTTGATTTCTATTTCCTTATAGAAATTAGGGTTATAGCTTATAAATTCCTATTAGGATTTGGATTGTTTTGAGTAGTATAAATAGAGGTTCAAGTTGATGTAATCAAACACATTATACATTATTATTATTCAATATATTTGTGAGGTTATTCTCTACTTTTGGTTCTTTGAAGAATTCCTAAGTATTTTTCTTAGTTATTTCTTTGAGATTCAATGTGACTTATCATACAACAATTCATAGTTGTGTGTGGCGTCTTCTACCGCATCAATCGTCGATTGTACCGAGATTACCGCTTCAATATAAACGAGGGGTCAATGTATCGTTGGTGTCCATTCAACGCAGAATTCCGAACGCGATAGAGCTTAATAAAACTGATTTTTCGGACTATAAATCCTTCGGACCAATTTCACTCAAACTGTCACCACGAAAAATCCACACATAATTTTTGGGTGATTCTAATTTCTGCAGTTAGCTTACTTCCATGGCTTTCTTTTTATATATTGCTCATCTCCTAACTCATTATACACAAAGAGTTATGGATTTTACAAAATCAAGTAGTAAACTAATTTTTATGAAAATTTCCAGATTTTGTTTTTCATTTGATTTCTTGATTTCTTTCCTTTGATTCATATTTATACAAGTTTAAAACATGCAATACATACCTAAGTATGTGCTCTTTACAAAATCTATAAAAACAAATAATCAAGATTTTAAAAAAATACATTTCTTGATTTTCTTTCATTACTTCTTCATTCTTCTTTATTTCTCTCTCTCTCTCTTATCAATATTTTGGGCTACGGAAGGAATAGGTTGTGAGAAAAAAATGAGAAAGACATCTCCTGATTTTGCCTTATTAGGCTCAATTAATTGCCTAACTCCCTTGTCCCACCAAAAATAATTTCCTCTTTCTCTTCCTTTTCTTCTTCCCCATTTTCCTTATCTTTCCCCGTGACATTCATTAATCACCCGCCCACTTGGGCCCACACCAATAATAGTATACTTTTCTCCTCTTTTATTAGCTCATTTATCCGATTAATATTTGTTTGACAATTTATCAATTTAACATTTTATAATTTTAGAATAATAATCATAAATTAAATCAGATTTTTATTTTATAAAAGTCGGGGTTTTCTATAAAGCCTTATAACGTATAATTTACGTATTAATCTCGTATTCCACCTCGTATACTTATTCATATGCGACATACCATTATTCTTACCTACTCGAATAATACTTCGTATCATACTCGTATTCATTACTTCGTATAATACCTACATATTATATGATCATCGCTTTAATTCATTATACACATTTCATTTCCTTCTCAGAAATCACTTTCCCTAACCGTTAGGTTTTAAGTCCGCAGGTGAAAAATTGCATTTGCCATAACTGAAATATTATTGGATACTCTATCTTACCTCGATATTCTATTGTTACGTATTTCTCGGAAGTTCAAAAATAATTCCCGAGCGGAACGATGAATAGTATTTTTTGGAAAATTTCTCGGAAATCTTTTATTTTTGTCTTGAAAATTCAAACACTTTAATTCCTTCGCTTAGTCAAAATACTACAATATTTTGATAGGCTTAGGTTATAGATTGTTATCCATCTTGTCATCACATAATTATAACAAATAATATAATTTTATTTATTATTTAATAAAAAAAATTATAATTTACTCCATTTTCTGGGTCGTTACATGGACACTTTCCCTTTAGGTTTGATGATAGACTTCATCACCCGTTGAGGAAGATACAGTGGATTTTCTTTTGACACTACAACAGTTGTATTGGATGTGGATCCTTCAGCCTCTCCATAATTCCATGACACTTTTTGTAGGCTGACAACAGGCTACTGTGGCCTGAAAGGTAATATGATTGGCTTTGGTGCAGCCACTTTCAAAGAATTTTCAACACCTTTGAGTTGAATTAGTTGAATCGTAAGTGGTGTGGCAGCCAAATCTCCCTCATAGGATATAACTGCTACGACTTCCTTCTATCGTGTAGGAAATGTGTCTCCACTCTCAAGTAATAAAGTGTCATTATCTGTCATTTGCAGGTCACCACTGTCAATCATGTTCTAAATAAGATGGCGGAGTGCCCAACATTCCTCAGTGTTGTGACCGCGAGAGTGGGAGTGGTACTGACATACTCCATTAACATCAAACCGCTTTGAGCGTGGGTTGACTGGAGGTTGCAGTGCTATGATTTTTCCCTCATTAATCAGCATCTGCAATATCTCTTCCATCGGTTGGCCTAAATAGGTGAATTCTCTTTTGTTGGCGAAATCCTGACGGGCTTTAGCTTTTGTTCTTTTTGCAATCTTATCCTCTAGTGTTTCACTTTCTGGAGAAAGTGGCAGAGTACTTGTAATAAGAGAAAGGAGGCTAGCCTGCTCCTGACAGAATAATTAACATGTGACTTGGTGCTGATGAACCACCAGTTCTACCAATGGATTGACTTGCTCGCCAGGAGCCTTCATCTCCCGTTCCATCATAAACTGGAACTGTGCATAATCCCATCTATCAGCACTATCGTTACTGGTTTGGGATGATCCACTCACATACTTGAGGTATTTAAAGGTCTCTCCATTGCCTCTATTGATCATATTAACCTCCTCTTCCTTGTGTTGAGGAAGAGGGTTGTCTTAAACATGGGGTTGGTCGAGTTTGGTCACCATGATCTCACTATTGTCAATTAAATCCTGGATCTTATGCTTAAGGGCCCAACAATCCTGCGTGTCATGGCCTGGAGCTCCATCATGGTAAGCACATGTCCTGTTTGCATTAAAACCCTTTCCACTCGGGTTGGCTGTTGGAAGAAGATGAGTAATTTTCTTCTAAACTGTCAAAAGTTTGAGAATGTTTTTGAGTGAGTCCCCTAAGCGTGTGAACACTCTTGTACGTCTGACTTTTCCACTCTTTGGCAATGGAGGGGTTTAAAGACTGTGCTTGAAAAAGAGAATAGTTTCTCCTCTGAATAGGCATGTTTTGATTACTTTTTTATCCTTGTAGTATCAAGGAAACATCCTCTTCTTTCTTCTTATGGACCCTCCGGGGGTTGTTTCCATAACTTCCAAACTGGATGTGTTCAACTACATCTTTTAGAGCGACAAGGTCTTGAATCCTCCCTGATTTCAATCCCATTTCAGCCATTTCTCCGTGTTTGATCATTTCAGAGAATGGATTGCCTATGCCAACTAAGACCCTCTCATAAAAGGGAGCTTCTTGAATGTCTATGAAGGTCATCACCATTTCAGACTCAGTCATAGACGGGATAACTTGAGCAGCCAGACGCCTCCATCTTTGGGCATACTCTCTAAAAGACTCATTGACTTATTTCTTGACCTTGGTAATTTGATACCGGTCTGGAGCCATCTGATTTTGAAAGCTATGTTGACTGAGGAAAGCATGGGCTAACTCCTCCCAGCTATGAATCTTGGAGTTGTCTAATCTGGTGTACCATGCTTTGGCTTCTCTAGTCAGACTTTTCTGAAATAGCTACATTCTGAGCTTTTAATCCTCGGCATAAGATCCGAGCTCTCCAATGAATACCTTTAAATGAGTGTAAGGATCTCCCAATCCATCATATTTCTCAAAATCGGGAGTCTTGAATTTTTTCGGATAATGAACCCTGGGGAAGATGCAAATGTCTGAATATGAAACACTCATGTGTGCTCCAACCCCTTTGATGGACCGAATGGTCTCTTCCATTTGTAGAACTTTCTTTTGAATATCACCGGTGTGTTGATCTTCTTTAAGATGGGTGATTTTAGGGTTTTTTTGGTTTTATCAGATTGTGACTCAGGTGTTGGAACTTCTTTGTTCGGACTCTGGGTTCCTCCATGTGCAGAGGATTCTATATTGATGGGTATTTGTGGACCCTAAGTGGACTTGTGTAGTTCTTTGAACAAAATAGCCAACTCTGTAATTTGATTGCTTAATCCTTCAAACTCCTCGCGAGAGATAGGAGTAAGATTAGACTGGCCAGATGTAGCCATGCTTGGCTTTAGGCTTATTGCCTTTTTGGACTTTGAACGGGTAACAGGACCAATTGTTTCCCTACAAAAAGACTTATGTAGTTTAGTCTTGAGGGAATGTAAGAATGTTACATGCTATGTAATGTGTCCGTTTTTAGGAGTATTATCCTGCAAAACGGATGTTAGTTGTTTTAATGACAGGATAGCATGATAGCTTTTAATATAAAAAGGGAATGCGTGTACACATATTCCCTTATATTTTCCATTACATTGAGATTGACATGGAAATGAAATTACAAGTAATTGAAATGGGAAGGTATGAAGAAACTTCCATCCGCGTTTTGTTTATCAGAGGCTGACCTATCTTAGGCTACTCTTGCGGCTTTTTGGCATGAAGGTTCCCAGATCATCATAAATTACTCGACGGGAAGTTAATCTTATCTTTCAACTTGAGCGAATCTGGGTGGTGTCTTTCCTGAGCCTCATTGGAATTAGTCTCCCTCGAAGTCCAAAGAATCAAACACCGATAGGATAGCCTCCCGGTGGAGGGACCACACAACATACATTCACATACATCGCGTCTTCACCGTATGGAAATGATGACATGTGCGAAGCACTAATATCACAAAGAGAGATAGTGTGAAGCACTAAGTGCGATAAAGTAAATGCATTAGTACACATTCATTCAAATGTAAATTCAACATGCACACACAAAAGATAAAAGTTTTGAAAAGCTTTTAATAATGGCTTAAGCCCTCTTCTTTGGATGTCCCCAAAGAGAGTCGCCACCGTCGACGCCGATTTTTATTTGTCCCTTTCTGTTCTTATCTTTTGGTGTTCTCATGTTAGGTGAGATTTGTTTGAAAAAAAAGTTGTGAAAAGGTCCGACATGTATATGTCGATGATTGGACTGTAAGAGTCGCCAGTTGGTATTTTTAAATGGTTGCACCAACTCAACCGAGAAAATGTTTACACAAAGACCTAGTGATGTGACACTGCTTAACTGGTCTATGAAACCGAGATTTATTAGAGTCCGGGGGCTTGATTAAGCAAAGGGAAGGTGTTAGGAACCCCCCGACTTCCGTGCTGACACGGTTACCGCCACTTTTTAATTTAAACTTTTATCTGAATGTGTGTGTGTAGGTTAATGTGTAATTATCTGGAAGTAGTGTTATGCCTCGTTTGCACCTATATAGAAAGGGTTTGAATTTTGTATAAAGTTCAATTTTAACGAGATATGATAGTGATGTTTTGTAAAATAGGTTTTTCAAACCCTTGTGCTCAATAGTAATTGAGGCCTTTGATACTTTCATTTTATTATGTGTTCGGCTTGATTGCTTTTATTATTTTTTGAGATGCGAGGCATCTTCGAGAAAATAAGGTACATAGCAGCGCCGAACTCCTTGTGGGCATGAGAGCCATCTAAGGAATTTCAAACACCGTGAATAATTTACCAACAAGCTGTAGCTGAAAATGTCCATCACGGGAACCGAATCTAGATTCAAAAACTGAATCTGTGATCACATGATTCCTAGGCTCACATGATGATGCAGTATGTACAAAAGTTGTAAATATTATATATATATAAAAAGTTATATATATATATATATATATATATATATATATATATATATATATAAAAGCTCAGAACGCATACTTAGGATGTAAATTCAGCCCAATCGAATGCAGTTCGATAACAAGATATATATAAGTATTTATATATATATATAAAAAAAGAAGAATACGACCGGATATAAATCCAGGCTCAATCAAACAAAGTTTGATAATAATAATAATATATATAAGTATATATATATATATATATATATAAAAGTATAGTAAACGCCTCAATATTATATTCGGGCTCAATCGAAGCATAGTTCGATAATATGTATATATATATATATATATATATATATATATATATATATATATAAGTAATAAAAGCCACGGATCGACGATCCAGGCATACACACACAACACGATTCTCAACGTGAATGAGTATGTGTGAATGGAAGTGGAGAAAGGCTGAAAGAAATCTGAAATGTCTTACAGTCGGCTGCCAAGAAGACTTCAAATAGCTTTAAATGAATGAATACTCAGTTTTCACCAGTAAAATATAGCAAAACACAAGCTCGCAAGTGTTTGGAAAAAGAAAGCACTCAGTTTAAAGTGTGTACAAAACAAAATGGACAGGGCTTCCTCGCCTTTTCTCTCTTCAAAATGGCCACCCCAAGCCCTCTATTTATAGTGGGGGAGACGCAGCTCTACCTACGGCTACCTGGGGTGCACCGGGCTCCGTGGGCCCCGTCTTCTCATAGTACGTGCACGCATGCAACTCATTGTCCGCTCGAACCTTCATAACATTCCATCTGGGCATCCGACTGAGGCGTATAATACCTTTCTGGAATGCTATTGTCGAGAGCTACACAATGACATTGGATAAGAGGTTGTACGAAGTCGGAAAGATGGCTCTTTGGCCAGATCTTCAAGTCATCAAATTCTATCCGATGTACTGTGTTGCGTAGTAGTGACTCGGGATTTGAGCTATGGTTCTTGTGGGACACTTCTGTGTAGAATGTGGTGTGAAATGATGCTGAGACGGCGTGAATGTGGGATCGAGGTGGAAAATGGTGTGAAATGATGACTTCTGTGTAGACCGGGGTTGTCTTTGGCTCTGGGCTAATTTAGTAGACGTTGCTTAAGGTTATCTTTGAGATTGGGCTGCTATAGGTACTGATTGTCCTCATGGTTGTCTCTGAGGTATGTTTGACCTCCCGGGGTTATCTCTGGGGTTGGAACTGAATGCCTTGGGGTTGTCTCTGAGGTTGAAACTAACTTTTAGGGATTAGAACAGACTTCTCTGTGGTTATCTCCAGAACTAAAAATGCATCCCTCGGGGTTATCTCAGAGGTTGGAACTTAATCTCCCGGGGTTGTCTCCGGGACTGAAACTGAATATCTCGGGGTTATCTCCGAGATAGAAAAACTGAGTATCCCGGGGTTATCTTTGGGATTGAGCTGATTCGACTTCTAGGGTTATCTCAGGAAGATGATTTTGCCCTCCTGCAAGGTTAGTAACAGGAATGAAAAAAATTTGAGTGTCTACAGGCTGCAGTATGCTACTATAATCCTCTGCATAATAGACCCAAAGTCAAGTAGATTTGGGTCCCCAAGGGAACTAACAAGGTAGGACCCATGCAAGTCTGGGTATCAAAATGAAAGCTTAACTGTGACGTCCCCAAAATAGGTATACGTCACCCATCTTGAGTCGCCAAATACATGGTACAAAATTCAAATACAACGTAATTATATAACAGTCGTGTAAAATATGACAAAACATAATCTAAGAGTTTTAATAAGAATATTGTCATCTAGACAATATCCACACTCAATGGAGTCCTCATTACATTTATTGTCACACTATTTTATAGAATAGTGATGACTACTAAAACAAACCATCCGGACCAATCAATCCGCTCCCCTACTCGTCCCAAATTTATATTCTCATTTCAAGAGAATAAAGGAAAGAAAGGGTGAGCTCAACTACCCCAAGAAGAAATATTATGACTAAGATAATGCAAAATAAATTATCCTTAGCATTCAACAAAGATAACAACCGATAGAATATAATAGACAACAAGTTTTAGATCAACAACTACAATGAATAAGCAATCCATTAGAAGAGTCAAGTAGAGCATAAAATCTACTATCTTCTATGATTTAAAAAGTTTTCAACAACTTTATCGCTGAGACTCACCTTAATAAATAAATTGAATCATCCCTGCATCACGACCAAGGATATTCATGTAATCATCAACGGTCATGATTATACCGAATAATCCCTAGTCATAATCATACCAACAATTGTCCATCAATGAACTACAGGCCAATGAGGACTTTCACCACATCATTTGTAACATTACTACCATGATTATACCGATAATCCTCGGTCATAATCATACCAAGTCCATCTATGCACGTAAGCCAAAGATGACTTTCATAACAATATAAGCATGAGGATGATGATGAATGACATAATAATTCAATAAAACAAGTTCAAGAAAAATTTTAAAGATTTATAATTTAATTTATCCAGAAATCAATAACGTTCAAATTGTCAACATGATACTGCTTTGTGGAGTAAAATTCAAGAATGCTCAGAAGAATATTTCCATGAAAAGATACTGGATGAAGAGCAAATATCCAGGATATTCTACTAATTTCATGGAGTATAGAAGCCAACACTTTAACAAACTGAGTATAATAGAATATATGAAACTGCAAATGGATTTTTGCCCGCCATGCGGTAATCAACGTAGAGAGATCATTTCCACAATTTAATAAGGAATGAATACGAAGGATCATTCACCATGCATGCGGTAGTCCACATAGACATGTTATTCCAATAGAATAATAAAGAATGAAATAACAGAAGAATTCATCATGCATGCGGTAGCCCGTGTAGACAGGTTATTCCAACAGAATAATAAAGAATGGAATAACAAAAGAATTCACCAGGAATGCGATAGATCAGCATGTACAAAGTTATTCCAATGTAATAATAAAGAATGGAATAATGTAAGAAATCACCGAGCATGCGATAGACCATTACGCATAAAAGTTATTCCAATGTAATAATAAAGAATGGAATAACAACCCTTACGGTATTGAAAGAAAATAACTCTCTTCATGAATACGAAAGAAATAATACCCTTACCTTAGAAGAAATCGGATACTTGAATAAAGGAGGTAGCGTAGACTTTCTTCTTCTTTCTCTCTATAATTTTCTCTATAATAATTGCTCTTGTGAGACTTAGTGAATTGGTGAGAATGAAAGAAGAATGAGCTTCTATTTATAGGAAAATATAGTTTCAATAATTGCACGCTTTGGGGCTCGAAATATTACAAAGATAATACCTTCCTCTTTTCTTCATTTTTATTTTAGTCCCGCAAGTATTATCAAACTTATACCACCTCCCCTAATAGTAAATAATGTGAATTAATAGTTCATTCATGTGACTTAATAGTATAATTATGTGAAAAAACTAATTACAGTATAGTACCTTCATCTATGCCTCCATTTTTAATTTAGTCATGCAAGTATTATCAATCTTGCACCAATTCCCCTAATAGTAAATCATGTGAATCAATAGTACACACATGTGAACACATAGTTATAAGCCTGTGAATTAATAGCAATTAACTACTTATTTATCCGGTGAATTACCTGATTGGTCAATATAACCTCCAGACATTAATTATTATCGAAATAAATGTCAATTTCCACTAACACTAATAATTCCCACACAATGGAACTATTAATTTCATCTTTAATCAACATGAACTTATTCATCATTAATATTATAACTCATAATATTTAACAACTAGATTGTTTCCGTGAAAGAGGGCCTTTCCGATAAGGATTTCTCCTTATTGGCCGCAAATTAGGTGACCAACCTCTCCTCGATGTAACTTCTAGACATTGTCAATATTGTAAATAATAATATGAATAACTTTGTCGTCTCAATTATTGATTTAATAATATAAAATATTATGCGATGATAATCTTTGTGACAATAATTGAATCAATAATATGAGAGATATTATCAAGAATTATTCTTTGTAGCAATAATTGAGTATAACTGGAGTGACTTTTCACGTAAGCATCAATAATCAATACCGTGTGTACTACTATGCAACCACGCCAGATTCTCGTATTTTTTACCACCGGGTAGTTCAATGCTTTTAATCTAAAACTTTTCACGTTATTTTTATAAAAAAGACAATTACATGCGCTTTTCTAACTTCTGACAATACTTTCATTGTGGGGTCCACCAATGATTGTGCCGCCGTACAAATATTCCCTGTTAAAACGAATATTCCCCGACCAATCGAATATTATATCACCACTTGCTTACTTTGCAAAATTTATAAATATTACCCACAACTATAACATTATATCAAATCCACACCATAATATTCAAAAATATATTTCGAGAAAAAATAATCTTTATTCATAAAAGTTGGGGTCTCACATTAACTTTACTACATGAATAGAGCTCCACGATCACAACTTGGTATCTAGACAGTGGATGCTTAAGGCACATACCGGGAACAAAGCTATCATGTCTAACTTCACAGAGAAAGAGGGTCATCTTTAGAGCCAACAGCTCTAACAAGACAAGAGGATATGGCTCAGCTGGGAATGATGTAGTGTCCTTCAGTAAAGTAGCCTATGTGGAAGGACAAAAGCAAAATCTTCTGAGCATCAGCCAACTCTGCGACAAGGGACATCAAGTCACCTTCCTCAATAATCAGTGTCAAGTCAAAGATCTGAAGACCTCCTCTATAAAGCTGACTGGAATAAGAGAAGGGAACGTCTACACTGTTAATCTTGCTCAACTGAGTTCTGATGAGATAATATGCTTTCTTGCTAAAGCTTCTAAAGAAATGAGCTGGCTTTGGCATAGAAGGTTGTCTCATCTCAACTTAAAGAGTATGTCAAAAATGGCCTTCAAAGATCTAGTGGCAGGTTTACCCAAGCTCAGCTTCGTCAAACAAAGGCCATGCAACGCCTATCAGCTTGATGTCAGCTTGGAAAGAAAACTAGGAGCTCATTTAAAGGAAAAGTAGTTAACTCAATTGATAAGCCCCTACGGCCACTTCACATGGATCTGTTTCGCCAATTCTAACCGTAAGCCTTGGAGGGAAGAGATACTCATTGGTCGTAGTGGATGACTACACCAGATTCACATGGGTGTTCTTTCTAAATTCTTAAGATGAAACAAGCTTCCAACTCATCAAGATGTTTAAGCTGGTGATGAACGAAAAAGGAGAGAAGATCAAGGCTATAAGAAGTGATCATGGAAGAGAGTTTGACTTCTCTGAGATGGATCAATTTTGTGTAGACAATGGTATCAGTCACAACTTATCACCTCCACGAACTCCACAGCAAAACAGAGTAGCTGAAAGGAAGAACAAAACGCTGATTAAAGCAGGAAGGACTCTACTAGCAGCAGCTCATCTGCCTGAATACTTCTGGGCAGAGGCTATCAACATTGCGTGCTACACTCCGAACAGGTCTCTTGTTCACTTTACACTAAAAAAGACTCCCTATGAGCTGTGAAGAGGAAGAAAGCCAAATGTTAGTTATTTCCATGTGTTCGGCTGTGCATGCTACATTCTCAACAATGGAAAACAATATCTGACTAATTTCCAACTCAAGTCAGACGAAGGAATCTTTCTTGGATATGCCATAGATAGCAAGGCCTATAGAGTGTTCAACAAGAAAATGCTAAGTGTTGAAGTCTCGATTCACATCATCTTTGATGAAATAAACTCAGACAATTATGTACCACATGGCACTGTGATCGATGATCTAGACACTATGAATGAGGTAGTCGATCCCAACACCACGATCGCAGTCCTAGAAGATGAAATCGTCGAGCCTAAAGAAGAGAACGTGAAGATTCAGATAAGAAGGCACCAAAACAGATGTACCAACATGGAACAGATGGGAAAGAGATCACACTCAAGACCTGGTTATTGGAAATTCAAATGCAAGAATCAAGACGAGATCTACCACCCAGAATGAGTATTTCTATCTTTGTTTTCTATCATAATTAGAACCCAAGAAGATAGAAGATGCCATGAAAGATTTGAGTTGGATAGAAAGCATGCAAGAGGAGCTGAATCAGTTTGAAAGAAGTAAAGTTTGGGTTTAGTTCCTAGATGTTAGAAGTCACCCAGTTATTGGCACCAAATGAGTCTTCAGAAACAAAATGGATGAAGATGGGGTGATCACAAGGAAAAAGGCAACACTAGTGGCCAAAGGTTATTCCCAAGAAAAAGGCATCGACTATGATGAAACCTCCGCACATGTTGCCAGACTAGAAGCTATGAGGATATTCCTTACCTTTGCTAGCCACATGAAGTTCAAAGTTTTCCAGATGGATGTCAAGAGTGCATTTTTGAATGGTGAACTTCAAGAAGATGTATATCTGGAGAAACCTCCAGGTTTCATCAATCCAACTCTCTCTAATTATGTCTATAGATTAGATAAAGCCTTATATGGACTTATACAAGCACCTAGAGCATGGTATGAAACACTACCTAACTTTCTTATTGAAAATGGATTCATTAGAGGAAGAGTAGATACCACATTATTTCTTAGGAAGCACAAAGATAAAGTTTTACTAGTTCAAATATATGTAGATGATATTATCTTTGGTTCTATTGATGAAAATATGTGCAAGAGATTTGCCAAGCTTATGCAGAGCAAGTTCAAAATGAGCATGATGGGTGAGCTAAATTTTTTCCTTGGACTGCAAGTGAAGCAGACTGATGAAGGTATCTTCATTAACTAAGCTAAGTACATTAAAGACTTACTTAAGAAGTATGGCATGAAATCAGTCTCTCCCATGAAAACACCAATTGCTCCAGCAACTAAGCTTGACAAAGATGAGAAAGGTAAATGTATTGACATTACTCAATATAAAGGTATGATAGGCTTTCTTTTGTACCTAACTGCCAGTATACCAGACATAATGTTTGCAACATGCATATGTGCTAGATTTCAAGCTAATCCTAAGAAATCAAACTTAACTGCTGTAAAGAGAATTTTCAAGTATCTCAAAGGCACACCTCTCTTGGGACTTTTATATCCCAAGGAGTTCTCCTTTGAACTGATAGGATATTCAGATGCTAATTTTGCAGGCTGCAAAATTGATAGAAAAAGTACCAGTGGCACTTTTCAACTGCTAACAAAAAAACTTGTGTCCTAGTTTAGCAAAAAGCAAAATTCAGTATCAACTTCAATAGTAGAAGCTGAATACATTGTTACAGGCAGCTGTTGTGCTCAAATCCTATGGATGAAGAACCAACTAGCAGACTATGGGTTTGATTTCAAGTCTTTACATGTTCATTGTGATAACACAAGTGTCATAGCAATAACACATAATCATGTCATGCATTCTAGGACTAAACATATTGAAATAAGATATCATTTTATTAAGGACCATGTTCAAGATGGAACTATATCTTTATAATACATCACTACTGAAAATTAACTTGCTAATGTCTTTACAAATTAGATGAATCCAGATTTAATAAATTGATATGTGTGTTAGGTATGATGAATCTACAACCATAAATTATGTCCTCTAGTTGGTGCTAACCATGCAGATAAAAAGGCTATGTTAAAATCGTAGAGATGACTAAGAGCAACCACGATCGTGGAGTAGTCTTGACATGGCAGAGAAGCCCACTATGATGAAAGAATTTCTATCAAGTCTAAACAGCCCTTTTGATAAGCATCTCAGGGACAAACCTAACCCTTAGTTTTAGACTAAGAGGTTGGCCCTTCCTGAGCAACCTTAACCCAGAAGGGATGCTAATTCAAAGTGCATTACAAGAACCTGGAGAAATAACGGTCGTGGAGCAGGTTCAACAATGAACTTTGCAATCGTGGAGCAACCTCAACAATTATAGTCATTCTGAAGGATACACTAGCTCAGGGGGAGCTAAGGGCAGATCAGTACTTTTCACAATACTTAAAATCGTGGAGCCCTGCAAAACTTGACACGTGCCCCCACTCTGCAGATCGTGAGGAGGGAAGTTATAAATACATTTTTGAAAAATGTCTTTTGACGGTTCTCCTTTGAATTTTCAAAAGCTCATTCCTCTCTTTCTCTCTCAAAAGAAACCCTAGCTTTCAGAACGCTCAACTAATTTCTGTTCGATTCAGTAAAATCATAGTAATCAATGGATGCTTCCAATGTTGTATCTTGTTATCAATTATGTCTCGAAGAAGCTCTGAGCACTAGCACAAGGATTTACCCGAAGCTGGTGAAAGAATTCTACTACAATGGAGTCTTCGAAAATGACATCATCACTACAAAGGTCATGGGGGTGTAGATTCAGCTCAGAGCTGAAGATATAATTTGACACCCCTAAATTCAGGTACTTGAAACCCGAACTCGGTGCTTCACGATACCATTCCTTTAAGCAGAATAATAACGATAATATAAATACCAAACTTAATTTACATATATCAGAGTCTAATCCCAAGTACACGACCTTTAAACATTTTATTACATGATAGATAACAAATATCATCGTCTTAATAAAGTCTAACTTATTACATAAGATACCACAACTTATTCTGTTTGCTTTCCTTTTCCCTTGTTCTTGTCTGAACCTTCAGGTTGATCACACTTAGCTAAAAACATTTAAATTTAAAGCAAGAATGAGCATTTGATTGCCCAACAAGTAATTGCAATAATAAATATTAGCTAAAAGGATTAAATGTTTTCTTTGAATGACACTTCTACAACGAATCAACAGTTGTGAAGTAAGCTGAACCAATAATAACAACATATCAATTCTATATCAAATTTTTGAAACTACGTACTGATTATAAATGGAGAGTAGTCGACAAACTATGAACTTTGTTTTCAATTTTCAAAAAGGTATACAGAACTTCATCTGCAAATCATCATAACTTATAAGCACGGGGGGTGATCAGCCCACTAATCCTTATATTGATCAATACTACATGTTCGAACATTAATTTCGTTCAGCATATCCGCCTTAGGCGCATAAAAGTTTCATGTCGACATCGGAATTTTTATTTGTCCCTTTTCTGTTCTTGTCTTTTGGTGTTCTCATGTTAGGTGAGATTTGTTTAAATAAACAAGTTGTGAAAAGGTCCGACATGTATATGTCGACGATTGGACTATAAGAGTCGTAAGTTTGTTTTTTAAATGGTTATACCAACACAACCTAGAAAAGATTTACACATTGACCTAGTGATGTGACACTGCTTAACGGGTCTATGAAACTGAGATTCGTTAGGGTCCGGGGACTTGGTTATGCGAAGGGAAGGTGTTAGGCACCCCCCGACATCCGTGTTACCACGGTGACCTCCACTTTTCAATTAAACTGTTATATGTGTGTGTGAGTGTGGATCAATGTGTAATTATCTAGTAGTAGTGATATGCCTCGTTCGCACCTATATACAAAGGGTTTGATTTTTGTATAAAAGTTCAGTTTTAACAAGATATAGCAATGATGTTTTATAAAAAGAGGTTTTTCAAACCCTTATGCTCAATAGTAATTGAGGCATGAAAGCCATCTAAGGAAATTCAACACCGTGAATAATTTATAAATTGTGTACAGCTAAAAATGTCTATCACGGGAACCGAATCTAGATTCAGAAAACTGAATCTGTGATCACATGATTCCTAGGCTCGCATGATATAGCAATTTATATGAAAGCTATAAACAGTTTATATATATATATATATATATATATGTGTGTGTGTGTGTGTGTGTGTGTGTGCTGACAATCAATCACCACGAAGCACCTCCATTGGGAATTAAAAAATGTAAATAAAGCTGTAAATGCGATCAACCACCACGAAATAAACTCCAGGCGGGACAAAATGTAAATAAAGCAATAAAAAGCCACAAGTAAACTCCGGGCATAATGAATGTAATATATATATATATATATATATATATATATATATATATATATATATATATATATATATATATATATATATATATATATATATGTAAACGATGCTTGAATATATATCGATCCGAGCTCGTTTAAATTAATTTGCATGCGAGAATATATATATATATATATATATATATAGAATTAATCAAATGAGTTTGATGAGTTTGATGCCAACAACATATATATATATATATATATATATATATATATATATATATATATATATATATATATAACAAAGTAGTAAGCGCCCGGATGTGAAATCGGGCTCATCGAGCGAGTTCGACAATGTTTATATATATGTATATATATAAAAGCAATAAATGCTTCAGATGTAAATCCGAAGCTCAATCGAGGCATAACTCGATGATGTTAGTACAAATATATATATGTATATATATATATATATATATATATATATATATATATATATATATATATATATATATATATATAAAAAGAAATGAATAGCCACTAATCAAGTCCTGCATAAACACGCAACACAACTCTCAACGTGAATAACAGTGTGTGCACTATAGTGAAGGAAAGCTTAAAAAAAGTAAGAAGGTTTATAGTGGACTGCTAAAGAAGACTTCAATAGCTTTAAATGGATGAACACTCGTCTCCCGCCGTTAAAATATATCACAGTATAAGCTCACAAGTGTTTAGAAATGAGAAAGCACATAGTGTGTACAAATCAAATTGGACAGGGCTTCCTCGCCTTTTTCTTATGCAAAATGGCTGCCCCAAGCCCTCTATTTATAGAGGGGGGAGCCTCAGGTGTATATGCGGAAGCCACAAATGCACCTGCACCTGCCCAGGGTGCCCCAGGCTCCGCGGGTCCTGCCATCTCAAAGTACGTGCACGCGTGCAACATGTTGTCCGCTCGAACATTCGGAACTTCAATCCAGGCATCCGATCAAGGTGTATAAGACCATTTTCGACATGCTGTTGTCGAGAGCTACACAATGACATGGGATTAGAGGTTGTACGAAGTCAGGAAGATGGGACCATGCCCTTGGTCTTCAGGCTTCAAATTATATCCGGTGTGTTGTCTTGTGTAGTAGTCACTCGGGATTGGAGCTCTTTGATTCTTGTAGGACATTGCTGTGTAGAATGTATGTTTGAATGTTGTTGAGATGACACAATGTGGGATTGAGATGGAAAAATGACAATTTTGCCCCTCACCGGGGTTATCTCCGATTTGAGTTGATTTAGCGGTCGTTGCTCAGGGTTATCTCTGAGATTGGACTGTTGTAAGTGTTGACCGTCCTCAGGGTTGTCTCTGAGGTGTGCCTGACCTCCCAGGGTTATCCCCGGGCTTGTGGAATGAGTGCCTCGGGGCTATCACCGAGTGTTGAAGCTGACAACTACGAGTGGAAAAGAGCATTTTTGGGGTTATATCTGGAACTGTAACTCCATTCCTCGGGGTTGTCTCCGAGGTTGGATTGAAGTTCCTGGGGTTGTCTTCGGGATTGTGACTGAATATCTCGGGGTTTGTCTCCGAGATAGCAAATTTCTCCGGTGTTGTCTCCGGAACTGTGACTGCAGTCCTTGGGGTTATCTCCGAGGTTGAAACTAAAGATCTCTGGGTTGTCTTCGGGACTGTGATGGAATACCTCGGGATTGTCTCTGAGATGGTAAAGAGTGGGTATCCCGGGGTTATCTCCGGGACTGAGTTGAGCTGTCCTCCAGGGTTATCTCTGAAAGATGATTTTGCCCTTCTATAATATTAGTAACAAGAATGCAAAATTTCAAGTGTCTACAGATTCCCCTCTTTATCATATTCATGCAGTGTAACATCATGAATAGGATAAAGAATACTAGACACTTGAAGTGTAACAAGATATTCATGATGCAATGTACTGCAACATGATGCAAATGTATGATGCATGTGGTTTATTGGACCGTTTTCCAACGAGATATGATGGTTGTTACCCCCATAACTTGTGATAGGGACTGGAGTTATCATTGATAACTCTGACGAACTTCTTGGATGTGTGCTCCAAAGTTCTTAAGAACTTCAAGGATGTTGACGTTGGGATTATCACTAAAGTCCTTAATCCTTGGTACAGATTTTCCACCATAGATGTTCCTCTCATGTGCAAGAGACTCTGTGGGGGATATACTTTGTCTTTTGAGGATGTGTATAACTTATTCCATCATCAGTCCTCCCCGATGAGCATGTTCTTCCCTGGTTTGTATCGCCAAGTCTTTCCAGTGTTCTATTGGAGTTACTGTCAATAGTTTGTGTTTGTCAGGGTTACCTGAACCTCGCTGAGATGTACATTAACGGATGAAATCCCTACTGGGGATAATGTCAAGGCTGCTTGACCTTCGTCAACATGTGCATCAACGGCTGAAATCATCAGATGGCTTTCGATGCTTTGATGGGTTTACTTGCCATCTGTGATGCTCCCAAATCCGGGTTACCTGACCCCCGAGTTTGGTGTTCACGATCTACAATATAATAACATCTAACTACCCATTTAGATATGAATAGGAATACATAACTCATTAAAATATGTTATTAATACATTAGTCCCAGTTATGCTAACCTTAACATTACAAACATACCCCTTAGTTATACAAAAAGGGTTTACAAATACAACATATTCATAATGTTTATAAAAACTAATCCAGCATTTTGCCTTTGCCTTTGTTCTTCTTTGACCCGCTGGCCTCTTCGTTCCTAGCTGAAATAATTTTATTTAGCAAGGGTAAGCAACAAGTTTGCCCCACAAGTTCAGACATACAGTAAATGTATAGGAATAAATAACAAGTCTTCTCGCATTCTATACAACAATAATCTGAATATGAAATAGTACAACGCTTTCAAGGTTTTCTACGATATTCAAATGAATAATCAAGAATTAATTTTACGAAATAGCAAAGTGGAATGTTTTCTAGATTTATGCTGAGCGATCTGTTGGATCTTGAACTTCTCTTCTCGGGTATATAGTAAAGTTTTACTTTGACATATACGCAGGTGTATCAGATAACCATAAAGATTAAATCACACCCCTCTGCAAGTACTTAGAGCAGGCCAACTCCTTGTACCCTATATTATGCATAATACTTAAGTCGCGTGCAATGGTCGAATATACGACTAAAAATGTTCCCTTTATATAAAAGGTTGTTCTTCTCAGTCTCAGAATCAAGATTTGATTTAACAATGAAATTCAATGATTTCAATATCTAATCACTTTTCTTCTCAAACCTATCAAGTTTTCTTTTTCGATCTAGCTGATACAACTGGCATTAATCTATCAATAATAATTAAATTCGCTTCTCTTCTTTTCTCAAACCTATCAAGTTTTAACAAATGTTCGTCTAGCCAGAATAATAAGCTAAGACATTTCTTGACAATAAACAGGAATTATCTGTATTGCCAATATTAGCTTCTACAGATATGAATATCTAACAACAGTAATTCTACGAATATATATTTTTCGAATCAGTAATTCAATTTGAATTTATTAAACATGCACTAACTGCGAATAATCAACAATAAATTCTTGGTATAATTAGCAATAATTAACCACTATAAGATTTAAACAATATTAACTCAAGGTTAAGTTAGGAAACTTGCCTCTTCTGCTGTTTACAGCTACACAATATGTTACGCCCCCAAAATAGGTATACATCACCCATCTTGAGTCGCCAAATACATGGTACAAAATTAAAATACAACTTAATAATATAACTGTCATGTAACATACGACAAAACATAAACTGAGAGTTTTAATACGAATATTGTCTTCTAGACAGTATTCAACTCAAATGGAGTCCTCAATACATTTATTATCACACTATTTCATAGAATAGTAAGGACTACTAATGCTATCATCTGGACCGTCACTCCGTTCCCCGACTAGTCCCAGCTACGTTCTCATTTCCTGAAGAAAACAATGAAAGCAAAAGGATGAGCTCAACTAGCCCAGTAAGAAATATTATTACTAAGATAATGCAGAATAATTTATCGTTAGCCTTAAACAGTGTTAAACTGATAAAATATAACAAACATCAAGTTTAACTGCAGCGGAACAAGCAATCCATTAGAAGAGTCAAGTAGAGCATAAAATCTACTATCTTCTATGATTTAAAAGATTTTTCATCACTTTTATCGCTGAGACTCAACTTAATAAATAATCCACATCATCGAATCACCCCCTTTTCTACTTCATGATGATATTCTTTAGTATCACGACCACAAATTATCCATGCACTACGGGCCAAGGATATTCGTGTATTCATCAATGGTCATGATCATGCAAACAACTGTCCATCAATGCACTACGGGCCAATGAGGACTTTTACCATATCATTTGTAACATTACGATCATGATTATACCGAATAATCCCTGGTCATAATCATACCAAGTCCATCTATGCACTACAGGCAACGGATGACTTTCAACATAATATAAACATGAGGATGATGACAATGATATAAGAATTCAATAAACAAGTTAAAGGATAAATTTTTAAAAATTTATAACTTAATTTATCCAGAATTCTATATTGTCCAAATTGTCAACATGATACTGCTTTGTGGAGTAAAATTCAAGAATGATAATGTATCAAAAATGATTTGGACCGAAAAGAAATCAATTTTTGTTATGAATAGTACTCTGGGTGAATAATACCCGAGTGACTAGTACCCTATGAATAGTACTTCAGGAATAGTACTCCGTGAATAGTATTTTGTGAATAGTACTCGTGAATAGTACTTTGTGAATAGTACCGTATAAATGGATAGTACTCATGGACAGTACTTGTGACACCCCAAAATCCCGGTACTTCATTATCACAAGATTTGGTGTTCACGTAATCAAAACATTCATATCTAACTACCCAATTATAATATAATTGAATAATAAAAACCTGCCCATACAGGATTACTTTAAAATAAAACATTACCTCCCAGGTTCTCTAACCTTTAATACAATCAATCAAGTGTGGAAATAAAATTATTACATCACATCATTATTAAAAGTCTATCATCATAACAATAACGCAAAATTACAAGTCTTCATCACTTGTATATTTTTCCCTTTCCTTTGTCGTTCTGCATACGCAATTACTTTGTCGTTCTGCATAAGAACACATCCCAACCCTTTATGTGAGGCATCACTATACACCATAAAGTTACCTGTACTATCTGGTAATGACAACACAGGTGCCATGCTTAATTTCTTCTTCAAATCCTGAAAACTTTCTTCCCTACTTACAAAGATTCTGTCCCCAGAATTGAAGACATAGATTAAACAAATAACTTAGGGTAACTTTTCATCATTTCAGCTTCGAGTTCCCACGTTGCCTCTTCGACATTGTGGTTTCTCCATATCACCTTCACAGAAGGTATCACTTTATTTCTGAGCACGTGTTCTTTCCTGTCGACTATCTGGATAGGAACTTCTTCATAAGACAAATCTTTATCGAATTGCAATGGTTCGTACTCGATCACGTGCTTGTAATCGGGTTTATACGGTCGTAACATCGAAATGTGAAAAACATTATGAATGTTTTTCAATTCTGGAGGTAGAGCTACCTCATAAGCCACTTCCCCCACTCTTCGTAGTATTTCAAATGGTCCAATAAATCTTGGGTTGAGCTTTTCTTTCTTGCCAAAATGAATCTTCCCCTTCCAAGGAGAAACTTTTAGGAAAACGAAATTTCCTACTTCAAATTCGCGATTCTGCCTGTGTTGATCGGCATACTTTTTATGTCTGTCTTGGGCTGCTACCAATCTTGTCCTGATGAGTTTGACAACTTCAGTAGTTTGTTGTACCAGTTCTGGTCCTAACAGTTGGCGTTCACCGACTTCATCCCAGCATAGTGGAGTTCTCGCACTTACGCGTCATAATGCCTCGTAAGGTGGCATCTTGCCGATGCTCGGCGCGTGGTAATGCGTTGTTGTTGTAGGCAAATTCTACCAATGGTAAATGTTCATCCCAGCTTCCTTTGAAATCCATGATGCATGCTCTCAGTATATCTTCCAACGTTTGGATAGTTCGTTCGCTTTGCCCGTCGGTTTGCGGATGGTATGCTGTACTCATTCGTAACTGTGTTCCCATACATTCTTGTAGTGTCTTCCAGAAGTTTGATGTGAACCTTAGATCTCTATCTGACACAATTGACACTGGAACTCCATGTCTTGACATGATCTCTTTAACGTACAGTTTCGCTAGCTAATCAAGATTAAATCTAATCTTTATTGGCAAAAGTGTGCAGATTTTGTTAGTCTGTTCATTATCACCCATATCGGATTGTATCCTTTCTGAGTCATTGGAAGTCCTACCACAAAATCCATTGTGATATGCTCCCATTTCCATTCCGGTATTTCCAACGGTTGAAGTAACCTGTTTGGTCGTTGATGTTCAGCTTTCACCTTCTGACACGTCAAGAATTTTGCAACGCATTCTGCAACGTCTCTTTTCATATTCGACCACCAAAAATTTCGCCGCAAATCTTGATACATCTTTATACTTCCTAGATGTATCAAGTATCTTGTGTTGTGTGCTTCGGTCAAGATTTCGTCTTTAATCTCTGGCACTGCTGGAACCCAAATTCTTTCCTCGAACTGTAGTAGTACTTTGGTATCGATCTTGTATTTTACATCGCTACCGTCAACCACTTTCTCTTTGATCGTTTCGCATTCGTTATCTTGTAGTTGAACATTCTTCACTTTGTCCACCAAAGTTGGACTAACATCTATCTGGGATAGTCGTTCATCGGATTCCTTTGGAAATTTGGTTTCCAACTCTAGCTTTGCCATTGCTGAAATAAGCTCCTCCTGAGTAGTTATCATCATCAACTTCTCCCGACCTTTCCTGCTCAAAGCATCTGCAACCACATTCATTTTGCCCGGATGATAAAAGATCTCACAATCGTAATCCTTTATCAATTCCACCCACCTTCTTTGTCGCATATTCAGGTCCTTTTGTGTGAAAATATACTTCAGACTTTTATGATCTGTGTAGATTTCACATTTCTCTCCATAGAGATAGTGTCTTTATATTTTGAGAGCAAACACTACTGCAGCCAATTCCAAATCATGAGTCGGATAACCTTTCTCATAATCCTTCAGTAATCTTGATACATACGCAATTACTTTGTCGTTCTGCATAAGAACACATCCCAACCCTTTATGTGAGGCATCACTATACACCACAAAGTTACCTGTACTATCTGGTAATGACAACACAGGTGCCATGCTTAATTTCTTATTGACAAATTTCACAGTTTTCCTGGTCAAATTTGTTAATGGAGTGGCTATCTTAGAAAAATCTTGAATAAATCGTCTGTAATAACCGGTCAGTCCCAAGAAACTCCTCACTTTCGACAGTGTTCTTGGTTGTTCCCAATTGATTACAGCTTCCACTTTTAATGGATCCACGAAAATCCCATCTTTGTCAATCACGTGCCCAAGAAATTGCACACGATCTAGCCAAAATTCGCACTTAGAGAATTTTGCATACAACTTTTCCTTTCATAGTGTTTCCAATGTCAAACATAAGTGTTCCACGTGTTCTTCTTGAGTTTTGGAATACACCAGAATGCCGTCGATTAATACCACTACATACTTGTCTAAGAATGGTTTAAACACCCTATTCATCAAATCCATGAATGCAGCAGGTGCATTGGTTAAACCAAAAGACATCACCAAAAACTTGTAATGTCCATACTGAGTTCTAAATGCCGTTCGTGGTATATCCTCCTTCCTCACTTTCAACTGGTGATACCCACTTCTCAAATCTATTTTCGAGAAGTATTTAGCACCCTTCAACTGGTCAAACAAGTCATCTATTCTTGGTAATGGATATTTTTTTTAATAGTGACCTTGTTTAATTCTCTATAATCAATGCAAAGACGCATTGACCCATCCTTCTTCTTCACGAATAACACTGGCGCCCCTACTACGGATATACGCTTGGTTGAATATACTTCTTGTCTAACAATTCTTGCAATTGTACCATCAGTTCCTTCATTTCTACTGGAGCCATTCTGTACGGGGCCTTCAATATCGGTGTTGTCCCCAGCACTAAGTCAATCACGAACTCAATTTCTTTGTCAGGCGGAAGTCCTAGCAAATCCTCTGGAAACACATCCTCAAACTCCATCACCACTGGTATTTCTTCCAGTTTCACATTCTTCTTCTGAGTATCGACTATGTAAGCTAAATAGCCCACACAGCCTTGACTCAACAATTTCTTGGTCTGCATAATTGTCAGACATTTCATTTGTCTAGGCGACTTGCTACAATAAAATACTACCTTTAACGTGGTCATAAGGTTTACACACTTCTTTTGGCAATCAATTAACGCTCCATATTTGAATAGCCAATCCATTCCCAAAATAACATCAAACTCTCCCAGTCTAATCGGGATCAAATCTACAATCAAGATATTCTCCTTAATGTTCACCCTACAATTCTTGTATACGAATCTAACAGGGATTATCTCTTTATTCGCAATTTCTATGTTCAAAGGGAAATTTAGTTCTTCTCTAGACAATTCTAACCTCTTAGCAAATTCATCAAAGATAAACGAGCAAGTAGCACCCGAATCAAATAATACATAAGCATCAATATCATTGATTGGGATAATACCTGACAACAAAATTTTAAGTTTCAATTATTATTCATTACTACTCGACACTCACGAGCACGTAAGTATAAACACATAATCACATAAGTTTTTTATTATTTCTTCCTTAAAACTCGATAAGAGTTAATCACCACTATCTTTTCAAAGGTTACTTTCTAAGGCTTTTCCCCACCTAAGGTTCATAACCTAAAGCTTTGATACAAACTTCTGACACTCCCAAATCTCGGTACTTCATTACCTCAAGATTTGGTGTTCACGTAATCAAAACATTAATATCTAACTACCCAATCATAATATAATTGAATAATAAAAACCTGCCCATACAGGATTACTTTAAAATAAAACATTACCTCCCAGGTTTTCTAACCTTTAATACAATCAATCAAGTGTGGAAATAAAATTATTACATCACATCATTATTAAAAGTCTAACATCATAACAATAACGCAAAATTACAAGTCTTCATCACTTGTATATTTTTCCCTTTCCTTTGCTAGTTGTAGGTTTATATACATTCTCAACCATAGCTGCAATAAATGTATAAATATGCAAGAGTGAGCAAACAAAGCTCACTTGAAATAAGAATAAATAACTTTACATCATTTGCCAAATAATAGGCTCAATAGAACTGAATGATTTATTCTATTAACATTCTTAAATATACTACTGAGGGTCAAATGACCATGAATCATGTACACAATTATAAGTAATCTTTCAACTTTAACTTTAACAGTCGTATGACTATAAAATCTCCACGTGCTTAGGGGGATCAATCCTTCGTACAATGTATTGTGCACAAACATTTTAACGCTAAGTGTAAACCCCTAAACATAGGGTTGTTCATCTCAGTATTTAGAGTACAAGTTCGCACCAAAGAAAGTTTGGTTTGGATAAGCTTTCAAGGGTAATTGAAGTTTAATGATCATCAACTAGGGAACTAGTTGAATCAACAATTCTTGATAATACAACAGTTGTTTAATAACAACATAACTTAGAACATTTGAGAATCATAAATGAACTGATTCTACATATCTAACTCATGCTTGAAATAACTATAGAGCATAAGTATTCAATAGAATGAATAGAATGGTTAACCTTTGCTTGAACAGTAAAATAAGATAAGGTTCGAGTCTTATAACATTAGAATGATATTCCTGAACGTACATTTAACTGATAGCAAGCTGGAAACTAAAAGCTTTCCCAACAATGTATTAACTCATGCAAGAAATTAAAACAGTTTAATAATAGAGACGAGAGTTCAAAAACTACGCTCATTATATAATAATAGAACTTAAGAAACTTGTTTAATTGTAAACAAGTTAGAATGAATCAATATAATAAATGAACTAGCTCAACGAAAGTGTAGAGTTAGAAAACTTGCCTTGAGCATAAGCTAAATTATTAAAACTCACGTTCACCTATACACAATATTAAAACCACGACATCTATTAGACATACTAATATTCACTTTTCAATATAAAATGCATTATTAGCTAAAATTGTTATTTAAGCACAGTCTTAAGCTACCATTTACATTTCAGAATTCCCAGGTGTTAATCATCATAACACTTAACTAACGTTCATTGTATAAACTAAGTTATCACATAACGTGTTTTTGATTTACTAATCATTTTTGCAACTTTGATCTTACTAATCACAATTCACTATGTTATGTTAACCTTAACATTACACATTTAACATGCTAACATAATTCCAGACCATGCTAGGATGTTTCCCCCAAGTCTGCTGTAATAGCAGAAGTTAGAATCTCAAACTGTAGGTATGGTGCAAATTGCATATACAAAGGCTTGGGACCGGCAATTGTATATATTTTTTCCTTTACATTAAGCGTAGCGATTCTTGGTTGTTCGATGAAAGATGCAGAGAAGTCTATGAACGATGGCAATTTTAGCCCAACAAACACAAATGTCACCCAATGAGGCGATATATTAACACGTAAAATAAATATACAACTATCATAAACATGATTTCTCATATTTACAACCAATTAACACAATTTAACACCAACTAAAACTATTTTAATTTCTCAAAATTCATGTTTTTCATAAAAACTCAATTTTCTTGACATTCAACCTAAAAATCATCACTGTGAATTCATTAGTTGACCAAATCATCTTATTCCAATTATGTTATGTTCGTATCTCAATGAACTAACATATACAAGCTTCAATTTATACTTTAACATACAATTTAGCCACTAAAATTGATACTTACATAGCCACACATGAAAACATATATATATACTGACATTACTGTCGAAATTTTCTTCACTATAAACCGAAATTAGCATGCCATTATTGTTTAAACATAATCTCTAATCATCATATACTCACATAATCACAAGTAGTCCCATTGTATAGCAACAATTCAACAATTTGCATTTCACATATTATGTAAAAGTTTGCCGTAATGCTCATAACATATATATAATGTCCAAGTTGTAGAACATACCTTCAATTACCAACATAATCGCTGCCAATTACTGAAATTGCTGTAAAAATTCTTAAGACTCTCTCTCTCAATTCTCTCTGAAGCTCTCACAACACTCGGTACTCTCAAACTTGGAAATAGAATGCGTAATAACAAGGAAATCAACTGATAATAGTTTGCGTAAAAAAAATAAAACTTCTATGGCAATAATAAGCCTATTTATTATATCAGTTACAAAACTAACGTATATAATATAAATATATTATATTTATTATTTTAATTTAATTTAAATAAACTAGAAATCTGAAAAGTCATAAGGCTTGTTTGGCAAAAACCCTTTAAATATTAAAGAATTAATATATTAAGCCTTGTTTGTTAAAAACTAAATTAAACTACTTTAATTTATTTTAATAACTCCTTATAATATAGTTATTTGTCACACTATATTTAATCAAACTTTCATATTTATTTTAATTAATGAAAATCACAATTAATTAAATAAATCCTTTAATCACATAACACAATACAAATAATTAATCATTTAAATTGAAATATCAATATAATAATAATTTCCTTAATTCATCAATTATTTATTTATTAAATAATTAACTATACAAAATTAAATCAATTGAACAAATATTTATTCACGATAATCACATCCACTAAATATTTATATAAATCAATAAATATTTAATATTACATTTAAAATTCTGGAATGTTATAGTACTCCGACATGAAAAACTTAAAATTTAACAAGAAT